>CM053784.1:645387341-645402341 GCA_028749045.1 Cupressus sempervirens | reverse complement strand
TTGATCAAAGGGTTGTACTTATTAATCTACATTATATCTCTATATTTATTTCTCCTTGTTCATTTCAAAAACACTTGCTTGTGTAGATGAACCTTTCATTTAGAAGTAACAAATAAGGTCTAAATTTCCAAATTCTTCACTAAATTTTAGTAATTAAAATAACTTTGTTTTTTTTAATATCCATGCTAAAATAATTCAAGATCATCATTAGTGGGTACTAAAAGATGATCATATAGCACCAACCATTCTCATTATGCCAAATTATCTTGTCATTTGGGGATCCAACCATGTAAGTACAACACCAATGACTATCCTTTTGTCTTGTTAGTTGATTCAAATTTATATCTACTAAAATTAATATATTCCTTTGTTTGATGAAAATGAATTCCAAGCTTCCCCTATGTAGAAATATCACCATGTAAAATAGAGCATACTGCTACCCAAGATTTTTAAAATGCATATCCACTAGTTCTTGGATCACTCTCTTCAATATGAAATTTTTTACATGAGGAGGGATGTAATCCAAGTCTCTTTAGCATCTGAAGCTTTCAAATTTTTCTAGGCCCAAAACAAGATTTATTCTATCCTTTGTTATTTCATCTTTGGATTAGTTTTGGTTTTAATTAGGACTTTAACAAATTCAATTATGAGCATTAAATCCCCTTATATAGCTACAACCTTAATCTTAATAGACATGGTAAACTTAATTCTTGCAAGTAGTATAATTTCCTTAGCCTAGTTATTGGTGAGACCATTTAGATTACTAGTAAATGCATCAATCAACTCCCTATTGGACTATTTGATTACTCCAGTAGCCACTAATTTTTCTCTTCTAGAAGCTCCATCAAAATTGAGCTTTTTTCTACTTGGGTTAGGAGGTTTCCACTCAGTGTTTCTAATATCCAATACTTTAGAGCTATCATAATTTTCATAGCCATTATGTGGTTCCTAACATTTTACCTTTTTTTCATAAAAGAAAGTGAAGGGGTAAACATTGTAACTTCTAAGTAGTGGCCAAAAAATCCTCTCTTAGTATGTTCATTTCAAAGACTTCCACACTATAGTTTTAACATCCCTAAAATTTATATTGTTTATTTCTTTCCACAAGCTCCAACATTGGTATGGGGGTATCTACTTCTAGAATTATGTAACCAAGGGGTATTGATAGGTCCTCTATATTCCAATACATAATTTTGGATACTGATATTACTGACCCATGGTATTTCAAGCTTTTTCATCACCATTTTTCCATAATTCCTTAGCAAACTAAAAATGGAGTAGAATGTGAGTAATAGACTCTTCATCATTCTTATAAAGGACACACCTATTTGGTAATTAAAATCCCCCTTTAATTTGATTGTTTTGAGTTACAATTCTATTGTGCATAGTCTTCCACCAAATAAAGTTGATCCTAGTAATTAAATGAGGATTTCATATTTTTTCCAATGGCCTAATGAGTTATCATCCTTCATCAATAAATTGTAAGTTGACAAAACAAAAAAATCACCCCTATGGTATGGTCAAATAAACTTGTCTTATTTAGAGAGTAAGGGGATTATAACCTTTCTTATCATCTCTCACAATTTAGTAGCCCTCAATACTAGGTTAGGTTGGTATTGACATGATTGAGTGAGGAATTTTTATCTCATCAATGGGGATATATAATCAACAAAAATAATATTTATGAAATGTTGATTTGCAGCTAAAGGATAATCTTGAACCCAAACATCATCCCAAAATTTGATTAGTCTCTCATTTCTAGCTTGCTATTTAAGACCAACTTGCATAAGGTTTCTATACATTATAGTATATCCCATATCTTAGAACTGTTGAAGTTGATGAAAGATCAATGCCACAACTCCCAAGAATCACCTGCATGCAAACAACTATCATAGAAATAGAGAAGCAAAAGCTATGGAGGCTAGAATTGCCAGATCCACAGATGAGACATTCATGATGAGCAAAAAGAGAAAATACTATTATAAAAAGTGAATGAATAAAATTACAAAGAGATCAATCCTTATAAAAGGAGATCACAACCCTAATAGGGTAAAACCTAGGTTGCATGATAATAATTAATAAAAGAATTAATTATTATATGTCTAAAGTTTAGCTTAAGTAAACTAGAGATAATAAGTCGATAATTAAATTAAGATGATTTAATTATTAAGGCAATATCTTATTACTCTAACAAGAACCATAGGGGTAACTAGGATTCAAGAGATGTTTTTGAAGTTTTTTGAAATTTAAATATTTAGTGCTGATAAAATTGCACTAATAACAAATTTTTAGTGCAACGTTCCACCCCATTTTATTTATTGGGTCTTTGGTAAGATTGATTATTTTTCTAAATCTCGATCCTCCTTGACTGTTTGATTTACAAAAATTGGCCCAATTTATTAATAAGGGTTAATATTTTCTTTTTCTCCAAACCTATCCAAAGAGAATTTCTCTAGATTCTTTTAATCTTATCCATAAAATTACCAATTCTTGTGAATAAAGAGAGGAAGTACATAGCAATACCTTGAAGAAAAGTTGAAAGAAGTTGGAGTTTCCCTATACTATTGATAAGTTTAAAGTTCCATCTTTCTAGCTTCTTTTGTATTCTTTCCAAAATTATGTTCCAAATTATTGGGGTCACATCTTTGACAATAAGAGGAATGGCAAGGTATGTAACAAGAAGAATAATACCCTAATAACCCAAAATGGATTTAATTTTGTTTTTTAAGTCTTCTTTTTTGTTGAAAAAAACTAGACTACATTTCTCATAGCTGATGTTATGTTGAAGCATTTAAATAATTAGCAAGAAATTGCCTCCACAATCTTGCATCAACAAATGAAGCCTTTCTGAAGAGGATGGTGTTATCATAAACTACTGTAGAACAAGAGAGGGAGTATTGGAGGTAGCCTTAACCCCTTGGATTATTCATAGAATAACTAGATTCATGTAGTTCATACTTAAGACTACCATGAGTATGGTAAACAGATATAAGAAAAACATCAACAAGGAATCCCATCTAACCCTATCATAGGCTTTAGAGATAACAATTTTGAGGATTATTCTTGACATATGACATATATCCAATGCAAGAGTATCATATTATGATTTAAAATTATCCCTAAGGGAGCTTTAAGACTGGCATTAAAATTAATGTCCTACCTAATAAACAAGGAATATATCCTAATTAACATAGAAATTAAATTATTCCATTTCCTATTGTTTAACCAAGTGAATGGTTGTCCCATGATTTTAATGTCAAAAAGCCATGTCTTATTGATGATTTTTTCCAAATTTGGCGTTGTATTAGAGTAATTTTTCACCCCTCCCATTTTTTCCAAAGTGAATAATAGTAAATTAATACTTGTATCCACCATCTACAGGAAGTCCAAATTATCAAGAATGAAAGAAGAGGTCTCCTCCCAAACCTTCTTGTACATACAATGAGTATCAAGACCATAAACATTAAATAAATGCCTTCAGATGTTAGCAGAGGTGAAAATAATAGCTAGGTAATTAGGATTAAATGAATGAATATAATCTTTGAGTTTAATTAGGTATCATATGATGATCACTCCCTCTAAGACTCTATTCGTGCTAACTTATGAAAAATAAAGAGCCCAACCCTAATTTTGTTGCATACTGGTAAAGCTTTATAGAATCATTTTTACTTCTTGTAGTAAAACAACCTTCACTTTCCTTTCTAAAATGTAATTGATTTATTATTACATATTGCTTCTAAGTATTGTTTAACCCCATCATGTTCCATGACAAAAAAATCATTTTATATTTGGTATTTGCATTAAGGACCCATTATCTATTAACAATTTCTCTTGCTACTTATTTCCATCTTGAGAGCCTTTGTGAAGGATGAATAACCTTATTTTTTGAGTCCATGTCCAATTTTTCAGCTTTGGTTTTTACTTTTTTGAGTTTTCTATTTCCTCCTACATGTGCAATAGATTGGTAGTGGTTGCACCTTAGGAGAGGTAAAGATCACTAGACTAAGTGGTCTCTTGCTTCAATGTCAATAGATCAATACTTTCTAGAATACAACCATTCTTGAGAGCCTTTTGGATCTCTCATTTAGTTTTGTTAGCATTTGGTGTAGAGTAAATATCCCTTTCCTCCAAAAATGTATTATCTTTAGGGGGATATACCTCACCATCCAAAAGCCTTGGAACATTTTGTGTGAGATTTTTCTCCAAAATAAGGGATCTATATTTGTCCATATTTTCCATTTATTTCATAATTTGGTATGTGAATGGATAGTCCTCCAATCCATCCTTAGAGGTTTATATTCATCTTTTTTGTTTTCCTCAATATAGGGACCCAAAATGGAATTTATCCACCAAGTGTATCTACTTTACTAAGGGGATCTAAACTCAAATGTAACTTGCCTAAGTTTGGAGAGTCTTTGGAAATAAAGATTGAAATTCTCATAGAACAAATCTTAAGCACATTTTCCTAGTTTCAATTGTAAAACAATAAAATTAGCAAGAGTTTTATTGATTAACACTTAATCAACTCAATACTAACTTGGAATTTTCCTTGATCATATCCACATAGTGTCAAATGTACTAACAATCTATTTCAACATTTGTTTATCCCATATTTCTAATGAGAGTCTTGATATCCTAGCATAAACATGAGTCAGGTTGTTGATATCAACAACCTAACTCAAAACAAGGCTTCCATCTACTTAGTGATCCATGACCCTGCTAAATCCTTAATATAATCATGTTAAACTATATATTTGAACAAGAATAAAATACCTGACATAGAACTAAAAGTTGCACTTCCTTTCAAACTCTAGTAAGATCTAACCCATTTTCTAACCATCTCAATTATTGGCTTAAAGGTCAAATATTTTCCCACATATATATTTTTCATCTATAAATCTATGTAATTTATCACAAAGTCTATAAGTTGAATCTTCATCTCTTATTTTTTCTAAATGCACTCCAAGATGGAGTTAGAAGAAGCTTTTCCTCAGGTCCCATTGAATAATGCACCTTTCCAATTAGTATTTGAAGTTTCACCTTTGTTCATTTGTTATACCCTACATGCCCATCCCTACTTTTTGCAAACAAAAATTTGGGTCCCATCTTTTCACTTCTTGCCTTGCCCTATTTGGGACAATCCCTTTTGTTTGTTTCAATTTTTAGTGTTTGGGTTCTTGCATCCCTGTCCAGGATGTTGGACACTCTTATATGGAATAAGAAAGTAAGGATCTCCAGCCTTGTGGTAGGACTCGTGGTCTTTGAGAAAATAACTTCTAGATTGGATAGGAGCTTGTTCCTGCATGTCTTTGGTGGTGGGAAAAGATTTCTAGGGTCTTGAGTTGGACACGTGACCAAGTTTATTAATGAAGAATAAGTACAATTAATGAACCCTTTTTAACTACCATGATCAATGGGTTTTTTAATATTCTTGAATGGATTAATTATCACTCTATTTGATAATCATAATGTGCTCTGCAAGAAGAAAAAAAATTGTTTTGGTCGCCACCACACCTGCAAGTGATCATTCCTCAGGTTTGCAAGTGTCTTTTTGGTTTAGTCGTGTTCTAGTTTGTGTTTAAATGAGAGCAGGTCTTGGTGTCATAACATCTCTACATTCTAGTGTTCCAAGTTGGTGTTTTACCCTTTTCTTTTTCTTTCTATTTGTAGTATGTGTTTTCTCTAGTTTTTGTATGGCACATTCTTTCCTCTTTCTTTTGGGGTAATTTTTTTTTCTCCACCACTTTTGGCCATAATTTTGGTGGTTTCTCAACTTTTTCTTTGGTTGGGCATGTGATTTTTGTGTCTTTTGGTCATTTGTTGTAGGGTAGAGCTTTTCCTACTCTACCCTCTTTGTGTGTTGAACAGTCTAACATTCCTCCAATGGGATGGACTTGGTAGTTTGGGTTTTGGCCACTAGTTGGAAATTTAAACTCATGGTACAAAATGTGTATTATTGGGAAGGTGAGTCTAGTTCTGTTGTTTTCTTTTTGGGTTGTTCAAATTAGTGGCATTGTTTCACTTCTTTCTAGTTTTCTTGGATGTTTTCCCTACTAAAGGAGTGGTTTCACAATTTGGATGCCCTTTGGCATCCACTTTTATCCTAGATTCATGTAAGATAGGATCTCATAGGTTAAGTTGGTCTATTTTTCTTGGCTATATTATACTTTTCTTTGATATATATACATACTTCTCCCCTTTATATATATATATATATATATATATATATATCATCTTCTCCCCCTCTTTGACATAAATGCCAAAGGTGTATACTAAATATTGATGCCAAAATGTGATAAGAAGTTAAAATGTCCCAATTTTCCTGTAACACCTTACTTGCATGAAATGCAATCTATACTTTTGTTGATAACTCCATCATGTGATTAGTTATGGAGAAATTATTATCATGGATGAGAGTCTTGGCATGTGCAATGTGTTTCTATAATGCATTCATATTTGGTAGAATCATGTATTGGATGTCTGCAAATGTGGCCCTTATCTTGGCTTCTTCCCTTAGCAACTTTTCTTGTAAATTTTTCAAATATTTGATCTTTGAATGGACAACTGGTGTACACTTGCCTTCAAGTCTTCATCTATCTTAGATAATTTATCTTTGATTTCCTGAATGAAGATAGATGTATCACACAACTTACTAAATAATGAAGTAACATTATTTGCATAGGTTTCCAATGAGTTGAGAATAGTAGACAATTCTACTTGATTTATTTCAGTTTTTTGCATTGCCTACTCCAATACTTTGTTCTCAAATTTTCTCTCTACTCTCTATGGAAACTTTTCTTTTCCATTCAGATCTTCATTGAATTTCTAGATAACTTATGCTAACTAAACCAAAATAGGTTGAGTATTATCAACCTAAATATTTAGCGCATCTAAAAGTATGTTGTTCACATCTTCAAGCACTTGGTTAAGTATGTTCTTCACATCTTCAAGCACTTGGTTTTCTCTGCTCTTCTCTGCTCTAAGCTTCTGTTGCTTAGCTCTCTTTTGCAATAATTCACCCATGATTTTCATTTGATCAGGATTTAGAGTAGAGATATCCCAATTTGGGATAACTATATCCTCATTTAGATAAATGTCTTCTTCGTTTCCTTTATCCTTACTTGAAACTTTAGTACTCGGTTGAGACTTGTTCTCAACTATCCGTGTACTTGTTATATGTACACTAGGAATCGTAACAACAATAGAAATAGAGGGGATAGAAAAAAAAAGTAGATATTTCACTAAAAATAGAAATACCTTGTTGTTATGTAGCCAAATTTGATGATGGTGGAGGCACTAGCTTCTCGATAGATGAAATGTTGATCACTTCAATCAATATGGCACTTAGCTGAATAGGTGCAAAGATTGGTTGGGTGCTTGGTGTTTTGATACCTCAACCAACTTGGTATTTCTCTAATCTTGATGGTATTAAATCTTTGCTCTAATAATGAGGAAATGAGGCCATAGCTACTATTGCTATCTTCTCTGGGTCAGTTTCCTCAATACTCTAAATCTTAGGGAGATTCTCCTTGGTAGCTTCCTATTCTTGCTCCTCATTATCTAGATTTACATCATCTTTTGTTTCTACATCGATGTCATCATCTTCAACATATTTATCACTAACATGAACAATAAATTCACTCATTTGATGAAGTTTGTAAATGTTCTTCCATGTGGTATAGTTGTCTTCATTATGGATTCTATGTCTTTCATTAGTACATGACATGTATTGAACCTTAGAGTGAGCTTTTCCTCATTTTTCTTCATGGAATCTTTCACCTCTTTATCACTAAGACTCTGCATGAGTTGCCTCAGACTCTGTTCATATGTCTTTTGTAGTTTTCTTAGCATCTTCCCATCTTGGCTTAATTGCTTGCATAAGCTCATTTGGAATTTATTGTACAAGTTGATCAAGAGAGTATTTCCATTTACCCAAATTTGACATCATCATGTATTCAACTTGCTTTTTCTCATCTGTAGTATTGGTTTCATATCTTGTGCTTTGAAGTTTTCCATTTCAGCATGTCTTTCTATTTCATTTAACTTTTCTTGGAATGTAGGTGGAGGCTTTTTGAAAATAATTTCCTCTACATCTTCCTCACCTAACTTCAATTTCTTTCTAGACCTTGATGCTCTTCTAGTGAGTACTATAGTAGATGACTTAGTAGGTCTAATTATGATAACCTTACCTTTCTCCTTGATTAGCTCTTCTTCTTAAGACTTTGTTTCTTCTTCTTCATCCTCTATTTCATCTTCTTCTACATCATCTCCTTTTCCTTCAGTCAACAGGAGAGTAGAACTTTCTTGCCTCAACTTTTCTATCCTCTTCTAACTTTTGCAAACTACTTGAGGAAGCTTAATATCAAGTTCTATTCTTGTCTTGGCTTCATCATAAGTACCAAAATATGTGGCCTTGGGATCTATAGGTTCATTCAAAAATGCCTCAATGATATCCTTGGTGTCATCAATGTTAACCTCATAGCTTAGAGGCTTAACCCATACCACTCTAGGTTTGACTGTGAATGTACACTTTGTCATAGTCTACCATGAAACAAATATCATCCTTGTAATCTTCTACAAGTTTCTTAGGAATTATATATGTACTTTTCATCTTTTCCTTGAATGAATCAAAGTAGTTGTCCATCATACTAAAAAATTTCTCACTGATCTCTATTATATAGTCATTAATCTAATATAACACTGGTACATTTTTTCTCCATACAACTAAGCCTTTAGAAGGGAAAAACTTTTGCACATAGAAGAATAAAAAATTCAAGAGTGAACCAAACTTACACAAATTTTTCTTTGAAGTCTTGATGCTCTTTGTGTTCTTGTTGAATTGATTTAGCATCAGCTCAGCAAGGTCAAAGGACATGTTGTTCTTCACTACCTTGAGAGCCAGATCAACTACCTCACATGACACGTTATTGAGAAAATGAAGCTATAGATCTTATGGGTGATCACATGAATCCAAAATTTTAGCTCCATGTTAGTTACTTTATTGGTCTTCATTCCTCTTTCATCCCACTCAATAAGAGTCTTATTTTCTAGTTCTACCTGACTTAGCGTTTTGGTAGTCTTAGCTTTGTTCAACATCGGGAGCCCTGTTATTATGTAAATCATTTTATTTGAGATTTGAATAGGTTTCTCCAACCATAACTTCCCATTTTTTATATGGCTAAGAATAAATCTGATCCATTTAATTTGAAAATCTTGGGTCATATGCAGAATGTGTGTTAAACCCTTGGTCTCCAAATGTTGATGCTTAGGTTTCAACACACCATTAACACATAACTTCTTCAAAGATTCATCCATCTCTAGGGTTCCAAGTTCTTGAATTGAATAGTGAAAATGTGAATGGATATTGTTAACAAGTAATACCTTGGGTGATATCTTTGATTGAGCTCCAGTTGAGTCAAGTGCTTCTACAATTGTCAGACTCAACATGAAGTTTGGTGCCTTACATTCAATTCCACAAACCAACGTCTTAGATCTTTTCTTGGTTTTTCTACTAGAAGATTCCATGCTTATTAGAGTTTATGAAAACACAAAAATCTTCAACAATAAACACACAAATTTCTCGAAAGCACAAAAATCACTCTTTGCAAACAGCTCTTTAAAAATTCACAGTGAAAAATGAATTTGATTTCCTTCCTTTTAAAATATCTTACTTTTAAGACATCATAAATGCTCAGTATGATTGCTCATTCAATGACAGTCTATCTTCCACTTGGTTCAACCTTAATGCTTAGTAGAGTCATTCATAGCTTAGTGTCCACATAATGTTTCAGTGTATCCCAACCTCGCTTGGGATGTTCTTGCAACCCAACCTAGCTCGGTAAGGTCTTGAATTTCTTCAATCACTCAGTGATTCCTTTGCATCTTGAATGTTGATATGGATCTCTTCTTCTTATTGGCTAGAACTGATATGAGATGTGGGAATTCAAGTTGACATGCTTAAGTTACCCAACTCCTGAGTGACATCTGCTTCATGACTCTAACTTGCATTCTTGGAAGATTTTTTAATCCATTATTGCCTCATCTATTTTCTAATATTTCAACTCTAGCTTTCTTTTCATCCTCAACTCTTCTAGTGTTCATACAGTTCTTGGCAAGGTGTCCAAGTTCTATATGAATAAAACATCTTCTAGTGGTGTCTCTTTTCCTCATGTGATGTTTCACACAATTTGCTCCAATGTGCCCAAATTCTCCATAGTAGTGGCATCCACACCCTGTGTTGTAGTCCCATCCAAATATAGCTTTCACAATCTATTCTATTGAATTTAATATCTTGGTTTTGCATTCAGAAGATTTGTGTCCTTTTTTATTGCAGTTGTGATATTTACCTCCAAACTTAGGTTTCTCCTTGCATTCACTTGCTCTATGATCATGCTTATTGCAATTGTAAAACTTTCCATTGAACTTTTCTTTACCATTACTCCAATATTTTTTTGATGTATGACCTAACTTACCACAATGATTGCAAGTAGGTCTTTGATTCTTTTGAGCTCCTTGCTCGGATGATTCACCTTCTTCTATGTATCCTATTCCAGATTTTCCTTTGCATTCGTACTTACTTTGCTCATTCAATTGATTCATGTCTACTTGAGATTTCAACATTATTTCATTGGTTTTTTTTCAGTGTTTAGATAATTTTGGAATCTTTTATTCTCTAATCTTAGATTCATGATTTATTCATTTGCATTAGTAAATTAATCAATGTAGTCTAACTGTTGAAGGGATAGATGTTGAATTTCATTGTTCTTTCCTTCTATCTCTTCTTTGGCTTTGTCTTTTAATTCCATGACTTCACATAGTCTTACTGACTAGATTTCTTGTTCTCTTTTTAGCTTTCTAACTTATTCTTGAAGATTGTAATTATTTTCTAATAGGTCTTTAATTGCCTCATCAGCTTCATCAAAATTTCTTTCTAGATAGATATTTTCAATTCTTTCTTCAATATAGGGATTGTCATTCATTTTTACTAAAAGATCTTTTCTTCTTTTCAATGATTGAGAGAGTTTCTTCTTTGGTTTCTTCAGTTAACCAATTGCTAATTCCAAATACAAATTTTCATTGTCAATAGCCTTATCTAGCCTACATACCTCTATTGCTATAATGACCCCTTTTTAATTCTCTGACCTATTATTCAAAGTTTAGTATAATTTTAGGAAGTCATTCTAATTAACATGCCTTAGATCCTTATTAATATTCAAAATGGAGGGATTGAGCAATATAATTTGATTAGTTTAATTGATTTATAAAATTTCACTCTATAGCACCAGGCAAACTACTCTCTCCGAGCTATGACTATCTGGAGATGGTAGATTGATGATGCAAAGGGCGCGTGAAACAAGCTACAAGCGGCTCCTTGGAGGATACCATCAAGTGCTTGAATTTACTCCACCTCTCCCTCCACCCACTCCCCGTCTAAAGATGTCATAGTTCAGATGAGAAAAAAGTTTCTTGGGCTATAGTTTGAAATACTTTTTTTTTTAATGTAATCTTTCAAATTATTGTTGAATATAATGTAGTAATATTCCTTATTCATTATAGTTATTCACACATTATTATTATATAAAATATTCATCATTGTGTACATAAAAATATGCATCCATATACACAAATATATATATAGTAACGTACATTTAAATGTTTTTATTAACCTAATTTCATGCTATGCATATCGATTAGGGTTGATATTATGAAAAGAAAAACTTATATATAATAATGTGATACGTAAATCTCCAATTCGTAATGATTGAGGCCATTACCAATATTCATAATAATATATATATCTGATACCAATGTTTTCTTTTAACCAAAAATGCCATCAAAGTTTGGCACCGTACCTATTGCAGACGGTGGACAGTCCATAGTACAGTGTTGGAATGATGAACTTGCAGTGGTGGACAGTCCACGGTATAGTGTTGGAATGACCAGTTCTCCATGCATCAAGAAAGGTATAGGCAAGTTACGTTATTATGATTTTTCCTTGCATTTCGCTAGACTTCTGTATGGTATTCTTTTTTATAACCTAACCCTAAAGTAATACATATATATGTTGCTGAATAGTCACGTAGGTACAGTCGTGTCTCAAGTTTGTTTTAACTTCCCTCATTTGTATAATTCAACGCATTGTAATTAAAGCATTTTTATAATCATTTGTAAGTTGTAAGAATTAATAATAATTAATTGATTATGGTTTCTTTCAAAAGTTTTGATAATAATTAATTTATTGAACATAGATAATACTTGTAACAATAATGTTAATATATTAATGTAAAGTTTTAAGTGTATAATAATATTTATATTATAAATGTTCATATGGAATTTAGACATTATGGATCTATTATTTTATTACCACTTGTATGACATTTAATCAAAGTAATTCAAAAAGAATAATTTCATTTAAAGAAGAAAATTGATTATATTAATTTTGTAAATCCTTGAACTAAATACATAATATAGAAACATATTAATCCAAGTTCATCACAGTCCCCCCTTCCTGATTTTGCTTGTCCCCAAGAAATGTTGAATGGGAAAGGACTTCTTCATCAACCTAGGAAGCATCTTCTTCTGGAAGATTTTTCCACTTTACCAAGTATTCTAGAATAGTCCGACTCCTTAATCTCCTATCCCATTTTTCAAGAATAGTCTCAAGCTCTAGAACAAGCTTTCCTTCATTGTCTAGTGGTGGTAGATCAACACAGGGGTTTATATTCTTTCTAAGGACCCTTTCTAGCCTGGATACATGGAATATGTTATGAATTTTACTATTTTCAGGTAGCTCTATCTCATATGCCACTTCTCCTATCCTTCTTAGGATCCGGTATGGCCCATAGAAATGGGGTTTTAATTTCTCTGCTCCATTGATCTTGAGTGAGGTGTGTTTGTAGAGTTGCAATCATAGGAATACTAGATCTCCAACTTGGAATGATCTTTCTACTCATCTCTGATCAGCATAAATTTTCTGTTGGTTTTGAGCATGGTGAAGATTATCTTTGAGAACTTCCATAATATCAATGCTTTGTTGAATGAAGTCCTTGGCTCCTGGTATCCTGCTTTCTTGGCTGATTAAATCTCCAAATGTAGTGGCTTCATTTCCATATAATGCCTTAAATGGACTCATCCCGATTGACATATGATGGGTATTATTATAACAATATTCTCCCAAGTACAACCATTTGACCCATGTATTTTGGTGTCCTATCACATAATTTCTGAGATAACCTTCTATCCACTTATTGACAATTTTAGTTTGTCCATCTGTTTGGGGATGATAACTAGTGCTGGGGGTTAATTCAGTTCCTGCTAACCTAAAGAGTTCTTTCTAGAATAGGCTAAGGAATTTTCTATCTCTATCACTTATGATATTTCTTGGCAATCCATGAAGCCTAAAAATCTCTTTAAAGAATAATTCTACTATCTGTGGTGCTCTATAATGTATGGATATGGGAAAGAAATGTGCAAATTTTTTTAGCTTATCCACCACTACCAAGATGAAATCTTTTTCTTGCACTTTACGTAAGCCTGTGATGAAATCCATAGAAATGCTCTCCCACTTTTGATTGGGAATAGGTAATGGTTGTAATAAACCAATCGGGTAATGTTGTTCAGATTTATTTTTCTGACATGTTATACATTCTTGGACATGCTTTATGATGTCATTCTTCATACCTTTCTAGGAGTACCTTTCTCTTACCTTTCTGTAAGTTTTGTAAAATCCAGTGTGACCAGATAGGGGGTTGTCATGATACTCCTTCATGATCTTTCTTTCAACTTTGGAATTTGCTGGTAGCAATATTCTTCCTCTATATAGTATGAGCTCCTCCACAATTTTGATTTCATCATTGGTTATGTTTCCTTCCATGATCTCATTGGTTCTAGGATCTTTAGCATATTTTACAATAATTTCATTTTTCCAATTATCTGTGATACTAGTAATAGTATTCAGTTGTCCTTTCCTAGATAAAGCATCAACTACCACGTTATGGGTTCCTTTGACATACTCAATATCAAAGTTATAAGCTTGGATTTTACTTATCCATTTTTTTTGACGATCATTAAGATCTTTTTGACTCATGAAGAATCTTAGGCTATTGTGATCTGTTTTAATATTGAACCTTCCACACACTAGGCATTTCCTGAATTTTTCTAGTGCGTGCATGATAGCTAACATTTCCTTATCATAAATTGAGAAGTGTCTTTCTATCTTAGCAAGTTTCTGGCTTTCGAAAGCAATAGGGTGTTTTTTTTGCATAAGCACAACCCCAATTCCTTCACTAAAAGCATCACATTGTAATTCAAAAGGTTGTGTAAAATTTGGGACAGCTAAGATTGGGCACAAACTCATTCTTTCTTTTAATTCTTCAAAAGCTTCATGTGCTACTTCATTCCATTTGAAATTTCCTTTCTTGGTTAGGTCTGTCAAAGGAGATGCTAATTTTGAAAAATTCTTCACAAACTGTGTATAGTAGCTGCATAGGCCCAAGAACCCTCTGAGTTGAGTTAGATTTTTGAGTTTTGGCCATTCTCTTATTGCTTTAATCTTTTCCTCATCCACACTTACACCTTTGGCACTGATTTTATGACCGAGATATAGAATTTCTTCTAATCCAAATTCGCACTTTGATGCTTTTGCAAATAGGGATTCAGATTCTAATATACTCAGGACTTCATCAATGTGTTGGAGATGTTCTGCCCATGTTTTGCTATAGATAAGGAGGTCATCAAATAAAATAAGAAGGAATTTCCTAAGTTGTTTTCCGAATATATGATTCATACATGATTGGAAGGTGGCTGGAGCATTAGTTAGGCCAAAGGGTAGCACTAGAAACTCAAAATGCCCGTAATGACATCTAAATGTCATCTTGGGCACATCCTCCTTCCTCATTCTAATTTGATGGTATCCTAAACATAAATCAATTTTAGAGAAATATATTGCTCCATGAAGTTCATCTATGAGTTCATCCACCCTACGAATCGGATAGTGATTTT
>CM053784.1:644322341-644682341 GCA_028749045.1 Cupressus sempervirens | reverse complement strand
TTCATACCATAGAAGGAACTAAAAATACAAAATAATGCATTTTTCATCATTTCCAATATTTAAATCAAATAAACACAATCATATTCTAGAGTCTCTTTACTGGTAGAGACGAGCACAATTAAATTGTGTAAGAGATGTAGCTGCCAGAATAATGAAGTAGATGGAGTTAAGTTCAACCATTAAACGTGATCTCGAAATGGTCAAGAAATAGGGCAAGGTAGATGCATTAGTTGAGCCACCGAGGAAAGAAATTATATGATTCCAGGAAACCAGTAAATGAATACGAAAAAGCTGACATCGGAACAGCGTACCCATAACAAAATTAATGTTGCATTGTTCCATCCTCTATAATTTAGTAGCTTCAAAGGTAGGCTGTAATCGGTAGACAAATCTAGAAAACTAAATTGGAACAAAACTTGCCATAAATAGACTCTCTCAAACATTCAAGTTTTGTTGTATAAGATGGTCAAAACTAAAAGTGGGTTCAATCAACCTCTTCTCTATTTAGGTAGCTCTACACGGTAAAGAATTGCCCAAGCAAACATCTGTCATTTTTGGTCATGGCGAACTTCCTTTTCAGTCTGGTAGCATACAGGACCAAGAGCCTACGCAAGGGCTTCTTGTCTGCAGGACTAGAACCCAAATTGGTAGATATTGATCATGAAACAACCATGCATTGTTGGTGTCCCAAAAAACAAGACACCCAGAAGCCCAATTTGGTTCTAATTCATGGGTTTGGGACCAACGCAATGTGGCAATGGCACCCACAGATTCAGCCCTTTGTGAAGAGCTTCAATGTCTATGTTCCTGATCTCGTCTTCTTTGGGGACTCCATTACCAGGGGTTCCGCAAGGTCTGAGGTTTTTCAGGCAGAATCAATCATGAAATTGATGAAGAATTTGGGAATCACCAAGTTTAGTGTTATTGGGACTAGTTATGGAGGTTTTGTGGCCTACACTATGGGTTGTATATATCCTGAGGCTGTGGAGAAGTTGGTCATTGCAAGTTCAGGTGTGTGCATCAATGCCAAAGACAATGAAGAGCTGCTGCAACGCGCAGGGCTTCAGCAAGTTTCAGAGCTGCTTCTTCCTCAGAGTGCTGACAATCTGAGGATATTGATGAAGCTTTCCATGTACAAGCCCCCTGCCCTCGTTCCCAATTTTCTCTTTAATGATTACATTAAAGTAAGTATACTTTTTTTTTCCTTCTCCTTGTTTTTGGGAAGCTTTTGTTGTGATTGTTTTTTTTTTAATAGGTAATGGGTGAGTATTTGTTATTTTTATTAGTATGATTTGTTAAGATTAATTGTTATTATGTATTAAGTTTGAGTAAATTCGAATCTAAGATCTTTCAGATGAGAGACTCACAATTTACCACTGTGTTGTAGGATGAGAGACTCACATTTTACCACTGTGTTGTAGGCTATTGACTTTGTAGAATAGTTTTTATTGTGAACAAGAAGAAACATGGATGGGATCTCCTTGAACATGTATAATCATCAATTGTGTCTGTTTATTTCTATGGATATTTTGGATCATACTCTTGACCTCTGTAACATCTAGATCATTGAGCATGCTCTGAATTGTCGATGCAAATAAACAGATACAATTGAATAAAAAATGTGAAAACGGAGATCTCTAACCTATAAGCATTCTCATCCTGTTGGTGGATATTAAAGGACATTCAAAACATCAATGTTTTTTTCTCTGTAATCTCCATGTACAATTATCTCCAACAATTCTCCCTTTCCAACTTCAATCTTTAGCAATTTAATATTCAAATAAAAGGTCTTCATTCCCCTAGAGTCGATAGAATTCGGATGTTTGACCTCCTTAAGAATTTTTTCTTGATTGAATGCAAAGCAGAATATTCACCTCATGAGAGAAGGGTTTTACTGGTCACTACTCATTTTGATCTCCCCGTTCAACCCCTTGTGTGCATTTTTCATTTCAATCTCATTTCTCTGCCCAACATGAGACTCATCTAAGACTACAATTTGAAATATTAAGGCCCTTAAAACAAGGTTTTTTATCAAGATATCATTTCAGTCTCACCTGTCTGCCCACTTCGTGAGACAAAGCTATCTCGGCAAATCGGCACCCCATAGAATTGAAAGGCTTTGCCAGATAAATTCTCTATTTAACATGCCAAAGCACCCCCAACTATACCCTGGCAAATAGTAGGGGCATGGTGAAGAGCTTGGTTCCTCACCATATGATCACCGACCGCACAGAACCCCGTATGTTGGTGAATCGATTACTGCCTTCCCATATGCTGTCTCCTCTCCTCCCTTTGCTCTACTAGTTACTGACTATACCTATGCTTATGAAACGATTGGCACAAGATGGCTGACCTTTTGTCCGTTCTCACCACCACCATTTAATCAACACACTATAGGATGAACTCTAATTGAAAAATATTTCTTAAAAAAGAGTCATAATCAGAATTGTATCAATTTAGAGTTATTAATTTCTTATGCCAAGCAAAATACTGAAGTGATATCCTGGTGATAGAAATCCACAATTATGGACTAAAAGG
The DNA here is from genome assembly GCA_028749045.1 of Cupressus sempervirens. Taxonomy (NCBI): domain Eukaryota; kingdom Viridiplantae; phylum Streptophyta; class Pinopsida; order Cupressales; family Cupressaceae; genus Cupressus; species Cupressus sempervirens. The sequence goes on along the minus strand of CM053784.1, from coordinate 644,679,803 downwards.
AGGTTTATAACCTGAGGCTTGTGTATTTGCATTCACAGAGTTGATCTGATAGAGTTGAGAACTCTTAAATTGTTACTTTGCTGTGTTAGCTAACTAAATGTAGAAACATAATTTTCAAATTCTATACAAACTCAAGCAAGGTTGTATTCATAGTTTACTACTATTGATATTAAAAAAGATTGAAAATGGTCAAATTCAGAACCATAACACTAAATTTCCCATGTTTTGGTCTGTGGTGCAGAATCTGTATGTGAAAAACAGAGCAGAGAAAGAAGAGCTGCTGAAAGGCCTTATTATTGGCACTGAACTTGCCCCACCTCTTCCTGTTCTTGAGAAGGCATTGCCTACTTGCCTGTTTCTTATACATGATGTTTTAATTTTCATGGCTTTTTTTTTAATCCTACCCGAATGCCTTTTATCCAAAGTTGTATTCAAGGACTGCTGATTGGGTGTTTTGTAGGACATTTTGATTGTGTGGGGAGAGCATGACCAGATCTTTCCAGTGGCTAAGGCCTTTGAATTGAAAAAGTGAGTACTTATATTTCCAGTTACGATTGAACATTATATGTTGTTAGTTTTATATTGTGAATAGCATGGAAAGCTTCCATTGTGCATAGTGCTGAAAGAAACTCTTGGAAACAAATAAGTGTTAGAGACTGTTGACTTGGTGGTCTGCATCTCTCTGGAGATTTGTGCTGTGGATCTGAGTAAATCTGGGCATTTGTATTGGACATTAATAGTTCGAGCTTCTGGTGCAACAACAAATACTTCTAACAAGTAGTATCAGAGTCTTGGGTCACGGTTTTGAGTCTCCCTTCAGTGGGTGCTGAAGGCTCAGTCGGTATTGAGGGAGAGATTGTTGAGAGTGTTGACTTGATGGTCAGCACCTCCTTGGAGATTTGTGCCATGGATCCAAGTAAATCTGGGCATTTGTATCAGGCATTAATTGTTCAAGCTTTTGGTGCAATGGCAAATGCGACATTGTGACACTTTATAAATGGATTGGGATGAAAGGCAATGTGGCTATTGTTGAATGTGAAGTCCAATAGCCCTCTGAACATTCCTCCCTGGTTATGATTACCTCCTTGTGATTTGCACCTTTGTAGTTTATCAAACTGTCTTCCAATGAGGATTCATGATTCTTCCCCTTCAGGTCCTTGCTAAGAAAAATCTTAAGAACATCATCAAATTTTAATACACTTTCTTTCTTGCCAAGTTTCTGTATCCATAGTTGTGTACATAGGTCTCTGTATTTAGATGCCATGTAGCTCTTCAAAGAATTTAATTTACATTTCACTTATCCTCCTGTACTTTGCATCCTTGTGATTATTTTATACTTAAAGGCAGGTATGTAAAACAATTGAAGAACTTCAGCACTTGTCCAATATCTTCACTTCTCATAATAGGACCAATTTTGACTAAAGGATTACTTATTTTATCTGATAAGGAATCATTCAGAGTATTATTTTAATGTACTGCTTGTTTCAGACTGATGATTGATTTTGGGATACTCAAGTATGGTACTCACTTTATAGAAAAAAATTATTCATCCCTTAAATTTGTTTTTCAGAGCATTCATAGAGTTTGTCTGAGAGGTTTTTTCTTTTTCTGATCTCTATGAGCTTTCTTGGTTATGCAGGCATCTTGGAGATCATGCAGAGTTGGAGGTGATGAAAAATGCATCACACATTCCCCACATTGAGAACCCTCAAGAGTTTAATAAAATTGTGGAGAATTTCCTTCTGCACAAGTAGTCATTTTTCCCAACATCTGATTTTATCATTATTATGCCTAGAAGCAATCTACAATGGGAGGTCAGCACAATCTGTGTAAGAAAAATAAGAAGCAGACCCACAGTATAAAGCAGAGTCAGGATTTGATTTGTTTTTAAAAAAGTAGAAAGTGGATTTGGTTTTTATTATGGTGCCTATAAGTATTCTACAATGGCAGGTCAGCACAATGGTCTAAGAAAAACAAGAAGCAGACGAGTTGTATAAAGTACAAGTGGAATTTGATTTGTTTTAAAAAAGTAAAAATTAGATTGATTTGTTATTTAAAAGTTAGAAATTGGATTTGATTGGTATTCAATTGTCTTAACAAGAGCTCTTGGTGAGCTGGAATCCCTGCCTTTTGATATTGGAATTGAGGCTTGCTAACATAAAAATAGTATACAAATACAGTAAGTAGCAAGTACATGATAGGAACATTTTTAGTTTGGATAGAGAAATTAGTCATATTTAAAATTTTGAAATATGTAGTGCAACTGGATAGAAAAATAGTTAATATAAAATATATATTTTAAAATAGTGATTAGACTATGAAAGTTGGAAGAGTGTAAAACTATAATTGTACAATAAAAAAATTATTCAAAAATAAATTAGTTATATAAAAATGTAATCATAATAATAATATGAAATATTTGAATTTTGAATTTGTGAAATTAAATGTTGAATAATATAATGTGAAATCTTGTGTTAAAATAGAAAGCAAGCGAATGCAAGAAAAAAATTAAATATAAAAATATAAGTGTAAAATTAAAAAGAAGAAATATATAGTCAATATTATAAATTTATTTGAAATGGAGAAATAAATTTAAATAATTATATTATAGATTTATCTTTAAATAAGTAAAGTATAATTAAAAGAAAAATAAATTTGCATAGTCAATATTTCATGTTTAAATTAAATTAAAAAATAGAATGATTAAATAGATACAACTAATGATGTATTTATAATTGATTAATTATAGAATTTTTAATATTAAAAAATATCAATTATATGATTTATCATTTAAATTATTCACCAACAAAGATATTTTTCTCCACTCATCAACAAATCAACAATATATAAATCAATAAATGTATTGTTCACTTACTACACTAAATATACCCCTAAGTACGCACAACCAATAAACATAATCTACCAATATTAGATGTCACCTATCATAATACCTAGGCACACCAAACAATTAATAATTAACAAATAAGTAAGTGCACTCTTAGATCCAATGGCATAGACAGAAAGGAAAGAAATATTACAAATAAATAAATCAAAAGGGTCAAACCATTTTTGGGCCCACCCATTAATATATGGAAGAAATATAATGTCATGCGAAAGGAGATAGCCTTGCATCGCCATCGAACATGGCAAAAGAATTATTAAAACTACCCACCATATTTATATCCATTACAAGCTCTGTAGCTACTACACCACATGTGGCGTATAGTTAGATAAAGTTCACCACTGCAATTAATAGTTAAAACCCCATGAAATTTACTATGAACCAATAAAAAATTAAGAATTAATTTACAAAAATATATTTTAAAAATAAAGTTCACTAAAAGAGGGGTAAAATTTTTATTGAATATCAAAGAGCGCTGAACAACACAAGAAACAAAGAGAACTACATAGTTTTATCTTGGTCCACAAGTTGAACCAACATTTGAGATAAATCAAGGGGAAGCATCCTATGATCAAGAATATTCCAAGCTGGCCCCTGTTCAGAGGCCCATTTAGCCAAACAATCAGCCACATCATTCCACTCACGAGGGATATGCATAAAAGATACATAATCCAGAGAATTACATAACTGAATGATCTGCTGAATAACTAGAGCCAAATGCCAATGCACATGCACAAGGTTCCTATTATGCAATAAGTTCACAACCACCTGCGAGTCAGTCTCACAGATGATTCTTTTCCAGCCACGTTGACAACACTGTTCCACTGCAACCAGGATAGCCAGGGCTTCCATGAGGTTATTAGTATGGTAACCCTTGTATATAGAAAACAAAAACTGAATATCACTAGAACTATCACGCCCAACTCCCCCAATACCAGCCAGACCAGGATTTCCCTGAGAAGAACCATCAATGTTGATTTTAAGAGTGCCTGCCTCAGGAGGAGACCAATGTCCCTAATGATTAACACACTGAGAGTGTTGCTTAGCTCTATTCCCAGAGCGGGTGTGGGGGATCGAGGGAGAGTAACCCTGAAGAGGAAAGAAGAGGCAAGAGTAAATACCAGCATTAGTAGGATCCAAACCCCCACCGATGTCACATTTAGCTAGGAGTGTTTCCTGAAGAGAATTAACAATTTTCCACCATAGGTGCCCGATCTCAAACTTCAAATCATGAAAGATCCTTCTATTCCTCTTAAGCCAAACATGCCATAAAATAAGGGAAGGGTCGATAGTCCAAGCCACTTGAAGAAAAGAAGTCTTGGAAGGGGAATGGCCCAAACGGTCTTAGAATTCAGACAAAGAGGAAACATGCCAACACGTGCATCCCCACACACTCCACCAAAAGTGCCAAATCTGTTTGGCAAGGGGCACTGGAAAAAAAGGTGAGATACAGTCTCTTCACTGTTGCAACAGAGAACACAGATGGAAGGCCCCTGGAAGCCACACTTGCAAAGATTATCCCAAGTGAGACAATGATTGTAAACCAAAATCCAGAGGAAAAAGTCACACTTAGGCCATGAAAAACTATTCCAAACTTTCTTCCACCAAGAGACCTCCACCTCACCAAAAAGTTGCTTTGTCAACACAAGGTACCCAGAAGAAACATAATACTTGCCAGAAGAAGCACCTCCCCAAGCTAAAACATTTGGTTCCTGCAATGAGCTACACTCCCTAGAAGCCAATGTCTGAGATAGTTCCAACCGATCTCCCAATGAGCCACCCACAGGCCAATCAGAAGAATTCTTCCATCTATAACCCACAACAAGGCCCAAGTTACAAGCCTCCTTATAATGAGCCACCTTATTCCATCCAGTAGAAAGGAAACAATCACAAAGAGCCTGCAAGTGAGGATGAGAGGAAAGGAGAGGAGGATGCCCATTCCAAGAATCACTCCAAAATAGAGCCTCAAAGCCTCTATTGTAGATCCAAAACAAACTTCTCTTCACCAGGTGAGCACCAATCTTGAGGGTATTCCACACCATAGAGCCTCTTCCCTCAAGAGAAAACCTGGAAATATCTGAAGGTTCAACAACAGGTAAATACTTGTGTGACAGGATACGGGCCCAAAGTTGAGACTGGCTAGTACACCAACGCCAATAGAGCTTGGTAGCAAGAGCTTGACTGCACAAGATAATAGACCGAAGGCCAAGGCCTCCTTCCTTTTTTGGCCTACAAATAGTATCCCAATTGATGAGGCTCCATTTGGTATGTTGCAAATTACCACTCCAAAGAAATTGACGAGAGAGGGCATCAAATTCCTTAAGAAAATACATCGAGGCAGTCTGAACCATACTTTTGTATATGGGAAGAGCTTGAATAATAGATTGAAGGAGTGTCACCCTACCAATAGTAGAAAGCCACCTGTGAGTCCAATGATTGACCCTTTGTCGAAGTTTGTCAAGCAAGCTTTGCCAGAAAAGCCTAGGCTGTCTACCCACCACAATAGGGACCCCCAAGTAAGTCAGAGGGAGAGACGCAATTTGAAATCTCAGGATATTAGCAATCCTTTGCTGGATCGGCTCAGGAGTGTTGAAGAAAAAAATAGAGGACTTGTGGTCATTAATTTTCTGCCTAGAGACAACCAAATAAGTATCCAAGGTGAGCCTAAAGGCTTTAGCTTCCCGAATCCGAGCTCTCCCAGCAAGAGTAGTATCATCAACAAATTGGAGGTGAGAAAGAGCAGGCAAACCATTTCCCCATTTCCATCCTTGAATCAAATTTTGGGAAACATGAAACTTGATAAGTCTACCAAGTCCCTCAGCCATAATGATAAACAAATAAGGAGAGATGGGATCCCCCTGACGAAGACCTCTAGAAGCTCCAAAAAGCTCCGTCAGTTCACCATTAAGAAGGACCGAGAAGGAAGGAGTAGTAACACAGCTAAGAACCCATCTAACCCAGTCTTGACTGAAGCTAAAAGCTAGAAGAACTTTCCACAAGAAATCTCAATTGACTCTATCATAAGCCTTAGCCATATCAAGCTTAATAAACATAACACGTTCCTTGGAAGTACACATAGAGTGAATAGCTTCAGAAGCAATAACCACCCCATCCAAAATTTGTTTTCCTGCCACAAAACCCCCTTGTTCCTTAGAGATAACCATGGGAAGGAAAACTTTAAGCCTATCTACTAGGAGCTTAGTGATGATTTTATAGACCACATTACAAAGAGCAATGGGCCTTAAAAAGTCCATCTGATTAGCCTCTTCCTTCTTCGGAATAAGGACTAAGAAAGTAGCATTCAAGGCCCGAAGCATTTCTTTGTTGGAAAAGGACTCCTGAACCACATCCAAAAAGTCATGATTGATAATATCCCAAAATTCCTGAAAGAATTCAACAGGGAGGTCTAATGAAAACATTAGTTCCTTGCCTATAAATAGACAGGGACTAATAACAATACCTAGTTCTTTTCCTATCTATATGATGCAAAGAAAGAAGAAGGAAAGTTATGAATGAAAATGACACTTAGGTATTTATCCTTATTTAGTTCTTCAATAAATTCTTATGTTCTAGTTTTGAAATAGAACCAATTAGCAATCACACTTAATGTGCAATGGGAATGTCCAAGAGGTGCATAATGTCCATTATGAATAAATTTGTTCTATTTTTCTTTTATATGTTTGTGTTGTGAAATAAATCATTTGGTAGACTATTTAACAAACAATATTGTTTTTCCAACAAAGTTCTTAATAGAGAAAGTGTTGATTGTTGTGTTAGCACCATGCAATGGGAGGATTAAGAAGATCAAATCCCTTTTTTGAAAGAATGATAAGAATCACACCAAGGTTCTCAAGCCATATTTGTGTTGGGAGACTAATGAAGATTTATATGTAAACACAAGTTGCCTCTTTGTTGATTGATTGAGAAAGAAACTGAGAACTTGCAATTCACTTATTTATTTTTAAAAATTCAATATGTAAAAATTGAAAATTTGTGTTAAAGTAAAATTTATACAATCTAATTTCTATTCTATCAATTGCTTTTAACTGCAACTTTTAAAAAAATTCAAAATATTTAAGAGTAAAAAGGAATTGGAAGCAAATAACTAGAGTTCAACTCGTGTGGGCATCAATCATGAACAACTTGAACTTGCATTAAAAATAATAGATATATATTTTTTGAACTTATAAATAGTATGAATTAAAATTTCACAGCTCAAACTACCCAAGTGTTATCATCTAGGTAAATTAGAATAAAGCTTTTCAAGATTCATCAAATCACACAACAATACCTATTCATGTACACATGTGAAACAAATCCATCATTTAGTACATGATAGATTTGATCAGCGCCTTCAATTCATTACCACAAGTAAATTGATCAAAGATAACACTAACTAAATGAAGGCATTTTTTTAATACCAAAGAATAAACATGGGGTCTTGAATTCAAAAATATATTCCAAACTCACAAGATTAACAAATATTCACAATAATATTGCAGCACAAAATACATTTTCTATTTAATTGCAAAAGTCTTAACCCTTTCTTTCTTGCATGGGAGGTATCCCTATGCCCTAGCCGAGCACCAACCAACATATACCTTGGGTGTCCATGCAAGCTAGAGTGAGACTGATTTCCCCATGGGTAAGATCATCTGACTACAAGTGGTCTTAACTCTTAAAATCTCAGAGAAGATTTGAACCCAAGACCATGGCGAACTACCCACAACGTCAAGCCAACTTTGCTACTTGTGCCGGCTATCCCAACTCGCCATTTTGACCCAAAAATGTACTGTAGAATTTCAAGAGAACTCAAGTTCAACTGCTTAAAAAAATTAGACATATAGATCTATTTTTTAGCAAAAAGAATGGGTTAGACCATGAGAAAATTGTCTCTCTTCATATGCTCAACCCCAAAGACAACTGAAGACACAAAAAAAAAATGATGAAGATTTGACATTCAAAAAGTTGTTGCACTTTATTTTCAACAGTGTGTACAATAATAAACTACCAGACAAAATGATGCAATATCTCAAAAGAAGTTTCATATATATATCAATGGTGGATGTGGATGAAAATACTGGGTGTAGATGATAGACATTTTCAGTCCAACCATAGACAAAACCAGCAAAGAGCTAATACCACAAGACTTCCATGTAGAAAAGGTTGACCTAGGTAAGGAAACAAGGGCCATAGATATAAAGGTGTTTGATTCAAGCAATATGATGATTGCCCACTATATATGGGAGGATTGGAAGGACAAAAGATATTTGAAACAATCTTTGCAATAGATGGCAAAGTACATCCAAGCAATTCAAAGCCCGACACCGCAACCCCTATCACAAATGCCTTTGAGCATTGATGTGAAATCCCCAAAGAGCCACAAGCTCATTGATCAGATTCAAAGCGATAGAAAGGAGGCTGGAATGTTTGATGAGTGGTTGGAATGTTTGATGAGTATTCAACTATATTTTCAATTTGGAGAAGGCTTATTTGTCAGGGCATGAAGCTATTAGAGAACTAGAAGCAGAGATTGCAATCTCAAGCAAAGAGAAGAAAGAGTGGGACGATCAAGCTACAACAATAGATGAAGTCTTGGTCTATGATATGGATAAGTTTTTTTATTATTGAAAATCCCTTGCCCAAGGTCAGTGAGAGTGTATTGTTTACAATGGAGGTGAATTTAGGTTGGAGGAATGAGATCATAGAAAAAGGCATTAAAGAATTTACAGAATTCTCAAAAGAGCTCAAGTATATACACAAAATTATGGATAATTATCTCAAGGTTTTCAATGTGCATATGATGTAAACATACCAAACAAGGATTGAAAGATAGAAAAGGCAATTGCTTCCCTGGAAGAGAAAATGAAGGATTGAAAGAACACCACAAACATTGCACTTAAAGACTTCACTAAGATCGAGTGAGTTGACTCCTTAGTCATTATGGAAAAAGAGTACTTGACAACACACAAACAAAAGCTAGAGGAAGTGCAAAGAAGCAATGATATCTGGACATAGAGGGTAAAGATTACTGGTGGTGCAGGAGCACCTAGGGTAGGCTAGGACACCCTAAGTCTCCTAACACTTTTTGGCTTGTAAGTGACTCTATTGAAGTCTCTAATGAATAAGGGTATAATGAGAACCCCATAGTTGTGTTTAGTAGTTAGAGTTGTCAAGTAGGAGGTGTGGGCACAAGTTTCCAAGTGTTGGCACAAAATGTTTAAATTATAGAGAAATTGCTTAGAGTTGCAAAAGCGGGCAAATGAGCATCCAGACACCAAATCAATGGAAAGGGAGTAGAAACATGTTAGCAAGAGTTAGATAGGCCTAATTGATCACAAATCAATTTGGAGGGTTAAGGACTCAAGGATAGGCAAAATGCACAAAAGTTGTCATTGCCAACATTTTAGCAAGAAATTGCAAATCAACCAAAGTTAGTTATGAGTTAGTTCTAGTAGATGGAATTCAATTTATGGAAGTATATAAGGTCATCCAAGGCCTGAGATGGGTGTTGGTTGACCATTTTTGTTAGATTTGGAATAATAACTAAGTAAACTTTTGAACAATTTTGTCATAATTGAGTTTGCAAGTTGAGCAACTCATGTGTATGGATTGATTTACATCACTATTGTTGGTAGATAGTTATTTTAGATCATTTAATTATTTTGTGTGCGTAGGTAGATTCATTTAATAGTTTTACATAGGATTATTAAATCTTTTCTTTGTGACCAGTTCACAGGTCTTGATAGAGTGATGCAGGAACATCCTAGGCTTGCTTGCAATCTTGCATGGTTGGAGGTGTTTTGGCTAAGTGTTGTGGACTTGGTCACCAAATAATGGTGCTCGGTCATTAAAGGGTGTACTTGTGGCTAAGGAGCTTGGTCATTGATGGGGCTCAATCGCTGAAGGAGCTTGGCAGATACAATTTTCTTAACAACTGTTATGCTCAACATCTGTTATGCTCGGCTTGTATTGGGTTCCTCGGCATTCACTACAATGCTCAACACGTGTTGGTTACTTGACACTATCTGTGTGCTTAGCATGCACTAGGAGCTTGATAGTGCTTGGGAGTTTTCTGATACTCCGCTTGGTCTTTCTGACACTTAGCTTGGTCTTGGTTCCTATTGGTTCCGAGTTGTCTATGAGCCAAATTTTGGTATTTTATTCGTGTTGTAGCCGACTTTGGGTATTTAATTTTTGTTGTAGCTAACTTGTGGCTCAACATGTATTTAATGTATGGGTTTCAATTTGATTTGTAATGAACTGGATTGACTTGTGGCTTAGTTGGGTATAATTAAGGGGTCTTGTGGAGTCTTTAGGTAGAGTCATCCAACTTGAAGAATAGGATGTGAACTTTGAAGGCCTAGTAGCTGTGGCTTGAGAACCAAAGAATAGCTTGGTGGACTTGACGGTACAAGTGTGGATTCTTCTTGGTGTTCTTATCTAGTTGTGGATCTGAACTAACTGAGATTGGGTTCTGTGTTATAAGTTGGATCTTGTTGGATCTTGTAGAATTGTTATTGTAATTGTTGTTATATTTGCCCCTATCTCGAAAGGCCTTATAGTCGGGCATATTGCATGTAATTAGTTATTTTTATGAATAAAGAGTTGTGATTTGGTATCAGATCTTGTATTATTGTTGCTTTATTTTTGTGTTTCCGTTGTGTGGTTATTTGCTGGGGGATATGCCATCTCCTTTGGGGATCCTCCTGCCTTGTACTACATCATAGGGCAATGAGAGAAAAAAATGCCTCTTCCATGAAATGCCATCGTAGAATCATCATGATCTATTGGGAAATGGAGGGGAACTCATTGTACACTATACATATATATTTTGGAGGCTTGAAAATAATGGAGTTTTTTATTTTTAGCATCTTGTCTTAGGCAAGTCAACAAGTACTCGATTAGGAGCAAGTGTCACAACCGTTGCAGAATACATGGATGGATGGATTGGTAGGAGAGTAGAAGTGATGGAAATGTGTTAGTTGGGGGTATAAGACATTGTAGAAGGAAAATCTAGTGTTGAAGAATCCATTTTGATCAAGTACAAGCTTGGAAATTGGAAACTGGTTAAACCCTTAAGGAATTAGGTCCATTTGGTCATGGTACTGTACAGACACTTAGGGAACTTAAAATCTTGAAAATATTGGAGATCTCCCAAAAGGATATCAGGAACACAACTTATTTTTCTAGGTTCTTGAACAAGTTTAAGAGATATTAACCAAAAACTACATTTAGAAGCCTAATGGGGGATACAAGCCTACTAGTCCTATTTTGTAGGGAACTAAGAGATTGATTAGAAACCAAATGGAAGAGTGAATAAATTGTAGTCTAAAATGGTGGAAACGTATCACTTGGAATCCCATTCATCCATGGTGGAGATAGATTCGGTCTTGAGGGATCTTGGAGTGAATTTGGGTGTATGAATTCAACAAGAGCTTGTATACCTAGAATTTGTGTTGTCACAAGGAGCTTGAAAATGGATTGTTGAATCCATATTGAATTAGCCTACTTCAATTATAGGAACATAGCTAAGAAGTTTGCATGGTTTAGCTCAATTTTAAAGAATATTCATAAGGGGATTAAGTGAGATTTGTGTACTTGTCCTATACATCATTAAGGGTGGAATGAATACAAAGTTTAATTGGACTAGTGAAGCTAAACAAGGGATTGAGATATTGAAACATAAAGTGGAAACTCAACCCATCCTAATTCTTCCAAGTTTTGAAAGGTTATTTACTGTGGAATGCGATGCAGGCAATGTTGCAGTAGGGGCTGTGCTTAGTGAAGAAGGTAGGCCCGTGACATTTTTTAGTGAGAAATTGAATGAAGCAAAGAAAAGGTATTCTTCCTATGACTTAGAATTATATGAATTAGTGAAAACTCTCAAGAAGTGGAGACATTATTTATTTCCTAAAGAATTTTTTGTTTTTACTGATAACCAAGCTTTAAGTTTTATTAATACACATGATAAGTTGAGTCATGGGCACATTAAGTGGGTGGAATTTATCCAAGCCTCTACTTTCACCATAAAAAACAAGAAGGGACAAAGTAATAAGGTGGCTAGTTTCCCTTTGTAGGAGATTTCTCATAGTCAATGAGGTTTAGTTGCAAAGCATTGGGTTGGACACTTTCAAAGACCTATGCAAGGATGATGATGACTACTCATAAGCTTACAATATATGTGTGGAGTTTAACAATCACTTTCATGTTAGAGAAAAAGGTTAATTTAATTTCATTAATTAAATTGCCTTTTCTCCCTTCTTAAGATTTCACTTTATGCACCTTTTGCATTCTTTTTTAATAATTAAATAGTAATTATTTAATAGCATTTACCTTTTAGGTTACCATTTTTGGGTTTCGATCTCCTTCTATAAGGATAGATCATTTGTAATTATCTTGTATCTTTTCTTTTTCTGAGAATGCATTTGCATATTTTTCCAGAGAAAACCCTTGCCTCTTCTTGTCTTTTTCTTCTCTGTGATAGGTTTTTTACATACAATTATTTGAGGGCTTCATAGATTTGTTTTGCGTATTGCTCAAATCCTTCATGGTATCAGAGCTAGATTTGTTGTAGCTTGTTCAATATTTAAAGAAAAATGAGATTGAGGGTTTGACTGATCAGATCTGGAGTTTTTTGAGTATTTTTTGTGAAAACAGGGGGTCTCTTAAATTTGGAGCACTTTGAGGCCAAATCGACCTCATGGTTGGATTCAAAAGTCGTCAAAACCTCTATTTTCTTATAAGTTCATTCATTTTGGAGAACATTCATCCAGGAGGCAAATTTTTTTTGTCTATAAGGCTATACGACCTCTTGCATGCATCTCGATGTATTTTTTGCAAAAAAAAATTCAAAAAATCAAAAAAAGGTGCCCATAGGCCCTTTTTTGGCACTCAAATTGCCTTTTCTAGCATTGCAAGCAAAAATTGACATCGGCATTCAAAAACTAGCATCAACATTCAAAATCTGGCATCAACATTCAAAATTTGGCATCGACATTGGTAGTTCAATTTTTTTGAGCTGTAATTGCCACTGTGATTAATTATGGAAAGCTCACTTGGTGGTTGTTTTTGCCGTGACTGCCTCCAAAAAGATGCCATGAAAGCTGCCATGACTACCAGTGGTCTTAGCCTCACCAACGATGCCTCCCTGGCCTCAGCTCCGCTAGCGTCACCTCTTGCCCACTGACCATTGATCTCATCTGCCTGGGCTCCATCGCCAAAGTGGGTGCCATGTCAGCATTTTGGCCCCCACTACCATGTGGATGCCATGTGGCACTGCCAAGTGTCATGCCACGTGGTAATCTTTTTTTTTTTTTGCTACAATGGCCCTTAGGCCATCAATTTTAATGCAGTAACATGCTGACATCAACATAATGTCAACACTGCATCATACCACCTGCATGCCCTTCAGGTCCAATTTTAGACCAACTATTGGTTTTTTGGTCATGTCTTGAACATACAGAGATCTTTTTTTGATCTGAAAGAAGTGCCAAAAAGTTGGTTCCGAGATGGAGATAATGGTGTAGGAATTTTTGGGTTTTGATGCAGTTTGGTTTCCTATTTGAGCCGTCAAAGCTAGGTGTTCTATTTTTCACTCTGGAGGGCATATCTTGAGGATCCTAGCTCCATTTTTTGAAAATGTTATATTTTTGGAAAGCTTGCTCAGTACTCTTTCTATAAATGCTAGTTTGTCTTCCAGATTATGCTCCAAGCTCTTTCTATTATGACTTTTTTCTTTATAGTACTATGGTGGATATCTTGGGTGTTTCAGGTTTGGGGATCATTTTTGTGGCATGGGATTTCTTCTTTTCGGATGTACTATCTTTTGTAACAACTCTTTGGCCTTTCTAATCATTGTTGATATCATTTGTAAGCACGTTCTTGTAAACACACTAAGATAAAGTGTCACTCCTTTCATTTTGGGGTCTTTCTCATCATTGTGACTTATTGTACTCCTACTACATTATAAAGTGCCATGGGGGGATAGTTGTTTGCCTTTTAGTGCCATCTTCCTTTGTCAAGTGAGTGTCCCTTCCATGACATTAGCCCCATGATGTGTCAATGACACGTGCATTTATAGGTGTCTGCACCTCTTCCTCACTTTCGATGTTCTTGGTTTTTTCTTTTTGCAGAAGTTATTGGCCCACTTTCTCAGTTTCCTGTCACCTCAACCTTGTCTACATTAGGGGGGTTTTTCTATTGTTTCTTATGCTTCCTTGGTTTGATTGATCATCTCTTCAAGCTTTGATGTTTCATGCCATAAGCATCTTTGAGCTCAGCTGTTTGCCTTTGTGTGCCTCCTGATTCAATGTAGATAATAGTCTTCTCGACCTGGTTATATTCTATTTCAAAGGAGGTTCTACAAATCATTAGTTTCTTTTGATAGAGCTTGCGACTTCTTTATGCTTCAATGATGTTTCTTCATGATCGCTCTTTGTTCCTATTTTTTGGAACAGTCCTCTAGTTGGAGGCTTCTGTAGTCCTTCACTAGGTTTTTAGCTATCTCTTTTTGGAGTAGAGTGGTTAATTTAATTTCATTAATTAAATTACCTTTTCTCCCTTCTTAAGATTTTTCTTTATGCACCTTTTTCATTCATATTTAATAATTAATTTGTAATTATTAAATAGCATTTACCTTTTAGGTTACCCTTTCTACATTTTAGGTTACCCTTTTTGGGTTTTGATCTCCTTCTCTAAGGATAGATCATTTGTAATTATCTTGTATCTTTTCTTTTTCTAAGAATAAATTTGCATATTTTTTAGAGCAAACCCTTGCCTCCTCTTGTCTTTTTCTTCTCTGTGACAGGTTTTTTACATGCAGGTATTTGATGGCTTCATGGATTTGTTTTGCGTATTGCTCAAATCCTTCATTTCATAGTTAGTATGCAAATTATACATTACAAAATGTATTGTTATTTTAGGGAGGCCAGTTATGTGTGCCTAGGCGGTCTATGAGAGAGAATATAATACAAGAAAAGCATAATGGTAGTTTTAGTGGACACTTTGGTCTGAATAAGATATTAGAGTTAGTCCAAAGGTTTTATTATTGGCCTAGAATGCAAAGGGATGTGAGAAGGTATGTCGAAGAGTGTGTGGTTTATCAGAGGGAAAAAGGAACTGCTACAAATATAGGGATTTACCAACCACTTCCCATTCTAAATAGACCATGGGAATGCATTAATATTCATTTTATTGTTGGCTTACCTAATACTAACTCTAGGTTTGATACTATTTTCATGGTTGTAGACATGCTTAGTAAAATGATCCATTTCTTACCATGTAAAACCACTCGTGATGCTATCTATACTCCTTATCTCTTCTTCAAAGAGGTGGTGAGAATTCATGGTTTACCATTGAGCATTGTTTCTAACGGGGATGTTAAGCTCATGTGACACTTTTGGAAGACCTTGTGGAAGAAGCTAGGCACACATTTGTCATTTGGTTTGACCTATTATCCACAAAAATATGGCAAAGCATAGATCATTAATAGGATTTTTGGGAATCTCCTAAGGTGTTTGATAAAAAAATATGGACAAATGTGGTATCAACTGTTATTATAAGCTGAAGTTGCATACAATGATAGTGTGAATAGAACCACTGGTAGAAGTCCTTTTGGAATGGTTATGGCATATACCCAAGGGGAGTGTGTGAACTTAGAGAGCTTGGAAGCATAGAAGGAAAGAGTGGACATGTTGAAGATTTTTCTTAGTCAATGAAGGAAGTGCAAGACTAAGTTAAGAAGACTTTGATAGAAGCCAACCAAAAGCTCAAAATTAACGATGATGAAAGGAAGAAATACCTAAAGTTTGAAGTGGGAGACTTGGTGATGGTCCACCTAAAGAAGGCTAGATCATAGAAAGGCATCCCAAGAAAATTGCGGATGAGAAGGGTAGGACCATGTAAAAATTCTAGCCAAGTATGGGAAAAATGGCTACAAGGTTGATCTACCCATAGAGTCAGCCACTTCACCAGTATTTAATGTATAGGACCTAGTCAAATACAAAGGACCAGATGTGACAAGGAACAAATAGGTTGGAGATGTGGATAAATATCTTACTGAGGTTTCTGTACCATCCAAGAAGCAACCAAAGGTAGAGAAAGTCCTAGATTCTAGAGTAAAGAAGAAAAATAGACATGGAGTATACATGGAGCATCCCATCAAATGGGAGCACCTACCTAAATCATAGGCCACTTAGGTAGATGAGAGTGAGTTCAAAAAGCTTGGAATCAATGATGACCTCTTGTCTTTAGGTGTGATATAGATTCTTTATTGTAGAGGAGAATGGTGCAGGAGCACCTAGGGTAGGCTAGGAAACCCTAAGTCTCCTAAGACTTTTTGGCTTGTAAGTGAGTCCAACCAAGTCACTAAGGGTCTAATGAGAACCCCATAGTCGTGCTTAGGTTTTTAGAGTATCAGTAGGAGGTGTGGCACACATTTCCAAGTGTTTGCACAAAATTGTCAAATTGTCAAGAATTTGTTTAAGTTGAAAAAGTGGGCAAATGAGCATCCAAACCCAAAATAGATGGAAGTGGAGTAGAAACATGTTAGAAAGAGTTATATAGGAATAATTTATCATACTAAATAAATTTGGAGGGTGAAGGAATCAAGAATAGGAAAAATGCACAAAAGTTGTAAAGTTGTCATTAACAACATTTTAGCAAGAAATTACAAATTGTCTGAAGTTGATTATGGGTTAGTTCTAGGAGTTGGAACTTGATGTATGGAAGTAGATAAGGTCATCCAAGTCTTGAGATGGGTTTTGGTTGATAATTTTTGATAGATTTGGAATAATAACCAAGTAAACTTCTGAACTATTTTGTTACAATTGAGTTTGCAAGTTGAGCAACTCATTTATATGGATTTATTTACATTCTTGTTTTTGGTAGGTAATTAGTTTGATCATTCATTATTCAGTGTGCTTAGGTGGATTTATTTAATAGTTTTACATAGGATTATTAAATCTTTTCTCTATGACCAATTCACTGGTCTTGATAGAGTGAGGAGAGCAAAAATGCCTCTTCCATAAAATCCCATTGTGGAATCATCATGGTCTATTGGGACATGGAAGGGAACTCATTGTAAAATGTACATATAAAATTTGGATGCCTAGAAATGAATTTTTCTATTTTTAGCATCTTTCCCTAGGCAATTTAGCAAGTACTCGGCTAGGAGCAAGTATCACAACAGTTGCAGAATACATAGATGGATGGATTGGTAGAAGAGTAGAAGTGATGGGAATTTTTTAGTTGAGGGTGTAAGACACTGTAAAAGGAAAATACAGTGTTGAAAAATTCATTTTGATCAAGCACAAGTTTGGAAATTGGAAAATGGTTAAACCCTTGAGGAATTAGGTCCATTTGGTCATAGTACTATACAAATACTTAGGGAACTTAAAATATTTAAAATCTTGGAGATCTCCCAAAATAGTATCACAAACACAAATCACTTTTTGAGGTTCTTGAATAAGTGTCAAATATATAAGCCAAATACTACATTTGGAGGCCTAATTGGGGCTACAAGCCTACTAGCCCTATTTTGTAGGGAACTAAGAGATCGAGTAGAAACCAAATGGAACAGTGAATAAATTACAATCTAAAATGGTGGAAATATTTAATTTGGAAGCTCATCCATCCATGATGGAGATATATTTGGACTTGATGGGTCTTGGAGTGAATTTGGGTGCATGAATTCAACAAGACCCAATGGGAAACGACCTTGGTAGAGAGATTCTTGTGGATAGGAGAATAGATTGAAATATCCATAGGTAGTGAGGGTTGATTAAGAAACCCTAGAGGGCCTATAAGGTGGTTGTCACAATCCATTTCCTCTTATACTGATTAAATCAATGGTCTTATTTGAGATGTATTTTGCTAAAAAATAGAAATAATCTTAACTAAAATTATTATTGATGGTTGTGATCCGTCAACAAATGCCAATAAATGTAAACCATGTGCAATAACAAAATTTCATAACTTTCATATCGTGTCCATCTTATTTAATCCTATTGGGGGAGTGAATCATTTGAAGGTAGTTATATCACCTTCCTTCTTGTTCTAATTTTTTTGGGGGTAACTGATTCATAACTTAGAATGGATAAAGGAAGAAAAGGAAACAAAAAAGAATCCCTTTTTGGAAAGGAGGAAGAAACACAAAATTGGGGGAAGCTAGCATCGAATGTTTTCAAAAATTGAGAAATAAAGGACGTGGCTATCCTCCCTACAAATTGCACAATTAACTAAATTTCAAAAAAATGAAAAACACAATGAATTTTTTTTTTTTTTTCAACATCTGATTTTCACGATCTATATATTTTGTGATAAAAAACAACAAATTTTTAAAAAAATTTCACTGTATTTTCATGAATCTAAAAAAGAATCATGTTTGACTTTTTTTTTTGACTTTGGTGCATTTTGTTTGGAGATTAGCTAGCATCAGAAATAAATAGAGCTTTTCTTTCTTGGAGAAAGGTGACCTTGATTAGGAGAACAATGGATCGCTGGAAAAGACCACACAATGCCTAATTCCACACCAAAATTTCTAGCTTTTGGCTCTCTTGTTTTACCTTTATAAAAGTTTGGTATACTCTTTGTGAGTGTGTATTGAGGTGTATGGTTGGGAAGATCTATAAAGATATGTTAGCTAGTAAATGAATGCTCTATTCATGATATGCATAACTATGAAAGTAACTAGAGATTCATTTAGTTAGTCCTTCTTAGTGATAGAGATTTTTATTTTCTCAAATTTAAAGAATCATCCATTGGGTAGTACCAAGCCTGCGTGTAGACATGTATCACTTCCCAATGTGCAAGGAAAGAAGCATCTTGCCAGTTATATCTATAATTTAGTAAGAAAGATAACATTGATATATATACCCGATTCCTACGTGAATGAATACTTTGTAAAAACTAAATCATTTCTTTTCCATTGGAATGCTCAATCTTTGAGTTATAGAAATAAATGACACTAGTAACTTTGTCTCGGTGAAATATATAAATATTTTTGGGATAGGTTAATCTCCAGACAAAATGCACTAAAGAAAAAACAAAGTCAAACTTTTTTTTCCAGATTCACAAAAATGTAGTGATTTTTTTTTTCCAATTTTGTTGATGTTTTTGACTACAAACTATGCAGATCATGAAGATCAAATGTTGAAATTTTTAGAAAAATCCATGATGTTTTCAATTTTTGAATATTGATCAACTATATAATTTGTAGGGAGGATAGCCACGTCCAATATTTTTGGGCATGGTATCACTAGGGGAGAACTCACCCAGACCATAAAGACGTGCTCATGAAATCACCCTATTCGATCACTCATGTAAATGCTTTTTTTGCAGGTATGAATCTAATATTTTTATCAAAGGATTGCCTTTGATGTATGACACTTGCCTAAGTGTGATTATTTTAGATCTTCCTCTTTATTTTGGTGTCGAAGGGTGTAGTTTGGAGCATACAAATGATGAGTGATATAAGCCGATTTCTTGTGACTCAAAGTGGATATATTATAACTCATCATCTCCCTCATACTAAAAAATACAACTAAAATGGTTCAACACTTAAATTGTGCCAATGATGAACAACATTTGACACTAAATTGTTCTCCAAATTTAGTAGAATGATGTTAATTCTTAGAAGGGAACTTGACTATAATGTGGTAATAATTCCATACATGGCTATACCCTATTTTAACTCAACCAGTGAGCATTGTGAGTAAATTAAGTGGTATTATGCTTTGTCTCTGTAGAATTTTTCTCTTACAATGGTGTTCAATATTTGAGAATGCTTTAAAATCAGATTCCATTAAAGTATGAGTACTTCCTTATAATTGTGGGACTAGTAATTACCTAGATCATGTAGGCAAACCTGTATAATTTTGATTTTTTCTATTTCCCCTTAAACTAATTATTGGCATTATGTATTGAACACTGCAGTTTAAAATTTACCCGTTTCTAGAAAACTCATGTGGAATTATTATGTCTATGTTACGATTTGTTATAGTAACCAAATAATATGTCATTGTTTCCTTATGCTAATGGAAATGATAAAATGTGCTTATAAATTGAGAATGCCTCAATTCCTAATAGTATTATGTAATATGTTACTGGCGACACCTCACAATTATTTTTTTGAGATTGTTAGTGAATCCTTGCGTATGAGATGGATATACAATACATGGTTAGTGGAACTATATTTGATTAAGAAAAGTACATGAGATTACTTCCTGGTTGTTTTGAAATTCAAATATGACAGACAAAATTATTCCTTAAACCTTCTTGTTGCCTCACTGATGCCAGAAGTAATAAGATATCAACTTTTTAGTCGATATTATTTTCATACACTCAAATATGTCACCATTTACTCTTCATCCCACTTATCATATTGGTTTGTTATATGATTTGATGATGATGCCACATTATCACTTGCATATGATGCTCATCTCACATGTTTCACATGCATATATGATGATATGATGTGAAATGTAAATAAGGATGATAAATTTCTTTGATTATATAAGAAGGATACTGACCTAATTTGATTTTTTTGTGACTATCTAAGTGGTTGTGAATGGTTTTAGAACATGATTTATTTTATCTGCACAATTCTATTACTTCTCTTGGTTTTACCTGGTTAGTTTTCCTCATTGCCGGACTGGGTATCTTTCATGTGAGGAAAGATTTTGAGGAATCTTAATAGCTTCATGGTAGGGTGGTAAATCACTCCTACAATATTCTCACCCCATATGTTCTTTGACAGGTTCTGGAGTCTCTATCAGATAGGTCAACATATTCAGAACAACTAGGTATCTTTGGTAGCTAAATTATGGTTTCTTTTAGAACTGTGCATATATGTATATGTATTCTTTCTAAATTTAGTGATAATTAATAATAATGTTGACTAGTTAATATTCAAATAACCTTGACTCTCGTTGAATTTTCCTCATTTTATGGAGAATGTTGGGGTGACATTTTTTTTTGTAGGGGCAGTCTTTACAGTGGTCCTAGGATAGACCTAATAAAAGGTCTAAGTTTGAGCCTAGAGTGACTCTTCTTGGAATCTTCCTATCAGTTAGTGTGTCCAATCAATAGGCCCTGGCAATTTTCATGGAAGCTTTCAAAGAATGGAGTACAACGCAACCATCAAGGATGACTTTAGAGAATGCAACCGATTTTGTTGCCCAAACAGTAGACTCAAATTTAGATTAATCTAGTCCTGGGGCTAGTTTTAGGGGATGGTAGTTATCTTAGATAGGATAGGAAGTAGTTTTTGATTTTTATCTACTCTATTAGGAGTTAGTTTTCAAAACTATTCTTGCCTTGCATGGCTATAAAATTATTTTCATTTTGATTATGATGGATGAGGATTCTCTAGTAAAGATTTTTTTTATTTCCTCATACTTAAAAATTTATGAAAACCTTAAGACTTAATGACTAATATAGTAGTTGGTTATACATATTTGGTTTTCATAAGTTGATGAGATTGTCCAATTGAAAAAATTTTCATTTCGTGGTTTCTTTTGGATTTGAAATGGTTATTATGGTAATTGAATTAGTTGTTCTATTTATTTGCTATTGATTATTTCATGTTGAACTATTACATCTTCCTTTGATCATCTATTTGATTTCATTCCAAGTCTATTGGCTTGTATTGGTTTAGAACTACATTAATCTTGAATGTTCTTATCACAAAGTTGTAGTGTAATGAATGCTTATGCCTTAATACTTTCGGGTTAAAAGCACATGCTTCAACATTGTTCTTTTATAAGAAAGGGAATTAACATGCATGTTTTAGGAGGTAGCTACACTTCAATACAGAGAGTCCATTTGTGGTAGTGAATGTTTTTCCCTCCTATAGGGTAATAGAGTCCATTTTAATAAGTATTTTTAAAGAGGAAAAATATATTCTCTAACAATATACATGGGAGATTAGTAAGCCAAGACTATAAGATTGGTAAAAGCAGGATGATTTTTTCTATGAAAAATAACCCAAGTGCCCAATTATTGTCCCCTATTATGCCAAGGTACACATATTGTAGAAAAAAATTGTGAGAACAACCTCAACAAGAATTACATAGGAATGAAGTAGGAGATGATAGACACAGAGGATAAAACCAAGTTTGTGCTAAAGGTTTTGTTGTTATTAATTATTTTTATTTCATCTATTTATATGCATTATTTTTATGGTTGCAAGGAAGATGACTATTATCTTTACAGGGTTGTTTATCTTTTTTTTAATGACTTTAAATTGTTAGTTAAAATGCTTATTTTTAAGTAGTCATTATAGATACTATATGCTATGAAATCTAGTGTGCTAAGAACATCAAAAACTAGTCTAACATTCACAAACTAAATAAACTAGAAATACTTATGATAAGACAAAGGGAACACTATAGAGGCAAGAAAACCAAGAATGGTAAGCTCCCCGAGTGTGACCTTGATGTTTCAATGTGTTCAAGGATGAGGGATGTATGCTCAAATGTGCTAAAGTTTCAAGTAATGGGTTTGTGATCAAGCATGGAGATGGGTGAAGGATTCAACAATGGAGGGGTAAGTGGATTTTGACATGGTAAGGATGTAATGGATATGCTTTGGTGGCTAATGGAGCATTATGAACTTGCATTAAAAGTTGATATGAATTGTGAAGGGAGAGAGCTTCATTTATAGGCCAATGATGTGAGGATGCAGGGCCAAGATGCAGAGATGGAGGTAGGATGAGGGAGGGTTAGGATGCAAGGAAAGGGGAGCACATGGATTGTGCTTCTTCAAAGCCTTAGCCTTGTGACAAGTGTCACAAGGGGATTGGATAGGGGAAGAGGGTCAAAATGGGTGATCAAGGGGAGTTATGAGGGAGGAGGAGTGTGGAAGAGGGGTGTAAGAGGCATTTAAGGGCCATTAATGCATGTAAGAGCCATTAATGCTCTTGGATAGGAATGTAAGAGGATGACGAGAGACCTTTGACTCTGGTTTGGGTTAGAAAATCTTAACCCATGCTTAAAGTTATGCACATGTTTAGGAGGAAGATTAGGCTTAGTTTAGGAGGGGACTAGGATGCAAGTGGCTTATCATTAGTGGGATAGGTTAATTACCTGGCTAAGTGAGTTTAGTATGGGTGAATGGGTTGGTTTTGGGTAATAATAGGGTTTTAGGGTTAGTTAGGGTTTGTGATTGTTTTATTAAATGATTTATTAAATCAAAGAGGATTTTAGGGATTAAATAAAATAGATTTATATATTTATTTAATTTAATAGAGGAATAGAGATTTAATTGATAAATTGATTTATGGGTTATCATTTGATTTTATCAATTTGGACTATAATTAATTAAATAAATAAATAAACTAGGGGATGACGATAAATTTAATAAATATAAAATATTTAATCAATGATGTCCTAGAAAATGACCAAATAAGATTACTTAGTGATGTAATCAGTTTTAGGTGTCTATAGATACTAATTGAATTCAACTTGGTTAAGTTCTGTACTCCTTGATTTTTTCTTTATGGTTTGTCCATTGTGATTTCTTTGATATATCCTTGTTAATAAAAATAATTTATTTTTGATAGCTTGTATAATATCTATAATTAAATAATATTAAATATAACTCATATGAAAATACTGCAAATGATTTGTTTTTGAACAAATGTTGGTTTTATTTGATTGCTATATAAATATGCCATTTTCCCTTCTCTATTTGTTTAGACATATTCAAACCATTAGAATTCAATTGGTGTTTTTATATTCCAAAATAAATTGGAATTCTATAGTTACCTTTTATTTTATTGTGCACCTTTTATTTATCTATAAAATACTATTTGTCTAGACAATTAAGCATTGTCTCAATAACTTTGTATACATACTTTCAAAAGTAGAGAGGACAATTCAATTGATAATTAGGATGCCACTGCTTATCAACAAATGCATATTTTTAATTCTCATAGATCATATGTAGTTATATACCAAGTATCGATATATGGCTAAACATGAAACTTCTGAATACATGTCAAATTTAGATGTATTATTGACTATACAACATGGAATTCATTATGTGTAACATAGGTATAAATAACCATGGTGTGCTTCCAAGTCAATCCTAAAATCTCGGAGCCACTTTTAAACATCACTCACTAAGGGATAAATTAAGCTTGAAAAAATAAGTCAACTTTGACTATTTAACACTTTTAGCCTAGGAATCAAGCCTTAGTGTGTGATTTTAAAGCTATTTGAAATCCTTGGGACAATCCCACAAATTATACCCGTCATTTCTAATCATTGGTGAAGGCTATTAGTGACCATATGCACCAATACTAAAATATAAAGCAATATAATCATTACTAATGGATCTTGAGCAATATTGATAACTCCATAATAATGCCATCAATCAAAACCAAATTTGGGAAGGATAACAATACTTGCATGATTTTTATCACCAAGGATATCACTCTCCGTCTAAAAAATTTGATTCTATTCCTAAATTGCAATTTCTCTTAATTGTTAGTTGAAAAATCTCATTCATCATTATTGACATTAATTCTACATGTCTTAAAATAGACTTGACATTCAATGTGAGTGATATTTGATTAATACAATTGTACATTCAAAGGTGTTCTTATAGATTGTTTAACAATTGTGGTATCTTCAAGAAGTAAGTATACCTCATTAATAACATGCATTGAAAAAACCATGGAAATGTACTCAAAAATATTTTGCATACAAATAAAAATAATTTTTGCCATCAAAACATGCTTTCCTTTTTTATTGTTGGCTTATATCAATCCTCAATTGAAGAACCTCATTTATCACTATTAATATTGATTGGACATACCAATCCTCCTTAATATCCTTTGTGCCCAACAATTGTGTATGCTTTGAGAAATGTTAGCTCACTTGATTATGCTTTTTGAATTCTTATTCTTATCATTTAGAGATCTCATGATATATATATATATATATATATATATATATTTAGATGACAAGTTTTTGTACTATTTCTAAGCATTATTTTTATTTAATGACTACTTCAAATCTCCTATAAATAGGTGACAAATAGAAAGAGAAGATAAAAATAATTGATAATAATTGATTCTTGAACTTATTATTTTTAGTTGTTTCCCCTATTTTTGTAGAAGTGCATCATTATCTTAGCCATGATGATGACATTTATTATTCGAGTATGTAGTGACATACATGAGGATAAAACATATGGTGTTTGATGGGATGGATGAAATTAGAACAGATGACAAGGGAATTTTTCAATAGGAAAGACTCGTGAAGAATACAATAAAAATATTAGGACGTAGAATTGGCCTTCTTGAGAATGATCTACTACCATTATGATGAAGGAAAAGGAATTGATTGTCATTTTGTTCTCCTCTTCTCCCTGTTTAGCCTATGGGTTCTATCCTTGAAGCTTGAGTTAGAAAAATGTACACTCTTGCATTACAATTCAAGTTTCTTACTCTTCTTCCATATTAAGTAGTCAACTATAAGATGAATGGAATTTGAAAGAATAAGAGACAATAGTAGTCAAAGAAGTTAATTTAAAAATAATGCCCCAATCATAATAGGTTCTTTGATTATCTCCAGAGAATCATTATAACACTATCATATGCTTCCTCTTTGTTGCATTTATATTTATCGCATAGGCTAAAGAAAAAGGGAACTTTGTGTTGGCACTGTGATGAATTTTGGTATGCAGTTATGGGTAGATGTATTTTTGGTTGTCAATGATGGAAACATTGTCACAGCATGTGGTTGGATAAACTATTAAAGACATTATTTGGTTGACTAAGTGGAATTAAACTAAGTATAGTAATCGATGTACATGAAGAACTGCAATGAATGGATATTTTGGTACTAGTCATGGTCAAGGTAGAATTGATACTAGTCATGGTCAAGGTAGAATTGAATGGAGATAAGTTTATGCACACTATTTATATGATTGTAAGACACTATGATTATTATCAAAACTCAATTTGATGATCTATGTGCAAACATTGTAGTTATAGAAGGGGTTACAAGTTAGATAGCTTATGTTCTTGAGATACCAATGGTAGATCTTAGATCAGTGACTGATTTGGATGTTGTGATGAATATAGTTGTTATGGTGGTGTCTCTTAGACAATAGTTTTGAGATGGAAATTATATAATCAAATTATGCATCTAGGGAAGATTCAAAAATATAATCAGGATGGGCAAACATGTTTTGACTATTCTTGGGAGAGTCACATGTAAATTTCTTTATGGGTCGAGGAGGTGAGAGAAAATATTTTACAACATTGAGATGTGTGTATTGTCATATGGTATTTAGGTACAAAGATTAAAATTTGAATTGTGATGAAATTTAAGGCATCATAAGTTATTTATTAATATAGGATATATCTAAATGAGAAGGTTGTTGATTGATGATTTTATGAAGTGTAATCCATATTTTCTAGGATTGAGATCAAGGTTTTTAGAAAAGGAAGATTAGAGAGCAACATTAGAGAGAAAAGAGAAAATTGGATTGGATAGGCAAGAAGTGTTATTTGCATATCAATCTACTTGTTATTTCCTAATAGTTGTAACAAGAAAAATCCCTTAATAGGGTGGACTTTAATAGGTCTTTTATTGTAGTCCTTTAACAAGGTGACTCTTACAATGAGTTTCAAATCATCTAGCAAGGTAGATCTTAAAAAATCCCTCTATACTCCTAACAATGTACTAATAACTCTTAATAGAGTGAAACCCTTAGAAAGGGTATTTGTAGCTTCTGATAGGGTAAACCTTTTTATTGTTGTGAAGGGATTGTGGGTGTCATCTCTACCATGGTTTTCTCCCTCTAATCAATGATTTCCATGAGAGAATTCAATTTTTTTAATGTGTTATCCATGTGTGGATGTATATGGTTATTTAGTTTTATTTTATTCTTATAGTTATATGTCATGTGATTTGGAAGAAGTTGTTAAAGTTGCTTGGATAACTGGTTGAATTAGCAGGTTACTTGTTTTCATTGATTCACCTCTCCTCCTCTTAGTGCTACTAAATACTAAAAATCAATCTTAGATATTGGGCCCTCTTGATAATAAGCTTAACTACTTGAGGAGATCCCTTGAAAAAAGAAGAGAATTGAGTGATGTTGGAAATATAATAAGAGTAACTGAGAGGGGAGGGGTGAATTAGTTAGTACTAAAATAAATCCCAGATCCCTTAGATGTTAGTACAAAATTAAAACTGAAAAGTGAATATTGCTTAAGCTCGGTAAACACATATATAATGTTGTAACTTGGTAAATGCTTGACATGTAAACTTTAGATGTTATCTGTGATTAACATTACTTTAACTTAGTTGCAAATAGATAAAAGAAAATAGCTTGAACACATTTGACACCAGGATTTAATGTGGAAACCCAATTTGGAAAAAACCACCAATTGCAACTATTTACTATTTTCACTCTTTTGAAGTGAGCTCTGTTAGGATCCAACCCTGTTAAAGGTTACAAAACACACTATTAGGCATAACCCTATTAAAGGATTTAATCACCCTTTTAGGAGTGGCCTTGTTAGAGGTCTATAGACAATTCAATAAAACTGCCACCTTGTTAGAGGATTTGCAAATAGCTATTAAGCCAACTCTGTTAGGAGATTTAGATCACTACTACAATGCTTAGAGAGTAACAACGAGATGACCTGATTTGAATGCAACTAATTTGCTGATTATAGATCTCTGTTTTAGCTTGTACTTGATCCTTCTTGATCGAATATAGCTTTCTACTTCACAAGGATATTTTGCTTATCCTTCAAATTTGCTTCCTCTTCTCATCATTAAATCTTCAATAACATCTTCATGCATTACATCCACCTCATACATTGAAATCACAAACTTGACCTTATACTTATATCTTCCACTTTGTCAAGTCAACTCAAATACAACTTAGAATAATTAATATTCATCACCTCGGTCAGCTAGAATTAATAGGTAAATCAATTAAGCTTAATATGTCAAAATAAGAAAATCCTTCATTAGCCGACCCAGCTTGGTAGAAACTAACACAAAAATAAATTCCTTTGTTAATCAACATAAGCTTGGTTAACACTACAAACTCACGAAAATCCTTTGGCAAATGAGTGAGCTCGGTTAGCATTGGTTCCATCCAAATTTCTTTTATTAATTGAGTGAGCATGGTTAACACTCACTTTCTACATAATTTCCTTTGACACCTGAGTGAACTTGATAGACACTACCTTTTGGAGTAGGCAATCATAGGAATGATCGATAGACACAAAAAACTATCTTTATTGCTTGAGTGAGCTCGACATATACTGACTGATAATGATATGACATTTGTGTAACATCAAAGACAACACATAATTAATCAATTATATCCAACAATCTCCCTTTTTGGCATTGATGGCAACACAACATGTCATAGCACAATAAATTTTTGGATTGGTTCTTTGAGGATTCCCTCTATCAGTATGAACTCTTTCTTTCACTGGATTCTTTTTTTGCTTGCAACAACTGCTACCAAGTTCATTCAGAACTTTCTCCCTCTTTCAACAAACTTCTTCTTTGGAAAACTTCTCCCTCTTTGGTTCCTTACTTTATTCTAGTTCCATAAATTTCTCAGAGGTATGATAGTAAACTTCTCCCTCTTTAACAACACATGCCAAAGATAATAATTCTATTAATACCAATGTACCTTAAGTACTGATTCATCTACAATATGCCCTTGCTAATTTTGCACCAACTAATTGATCTTCAATAGGTTCTGATTGATGCATCGCTAAGTTTCATTTAGTGAACTTCAGATAGGGGAATGACCCTTATCTTACCTCTTAGATATAGAAATGCATCCTTAGGTAATGGCTTGGTAAATATGTCTACAATTTTCTCCTTTGTATTAACATATTCCGATTTGACTTCTTTTTCTTGCACCAATTCTCTTAAGAAGTGATATTTAATTGCAATGTGCTTTGTTTTGGTATGCATCACTGGATCCTTTGATATGTTGATTGCACTGGTGTTATCACAGCATATGACTATTGGATCCTTGATCTCTATCTTCATTCCTTCCAACAATTGTTTGAACCAAATAATATTAGAACAATTAACTGCTGCTACTACACATTTTGCCTCTTATGTGGATTGAGATGTACAATTTTGCTTCTTGCTTGTCCAAAACACTAGTCTTTTACCAAGAAAGAATGCTTGACCACTAGTGCTTTTTCTATCATCAATACTTCCTTCCCAATCAGCATCAGTAAATACTTTCAAGTCCAAATTGCCTCTAAGTTTATACCATAAACCATAGTCTTCAGTACCTTTTAGATATCTCATGTTTTATTTGATTGCCATCATATGATTTTCCTTAGGATTTTCTAAGAATCTTGCCACTATTCCAACTGTTAGAGCAATATCAGGCCGTATGTGTACTACATATTGCAATTTTCCAATCATTGATCTGTATGTGGTCTGATCTAATTCTTTGGAGTCATCATTTTTGGAGAGCTTATGTCCAGTAGACATAGGGGTTTTAACTAGTCTTAAATCTTCCATTCCAAACTTCTTTAGTATTTCCTTGATATACTTAGATTGAGTGATGTAGATACCATTTTTGTTCTATTGTATCTACAATCCAACAAAGAATTTTATCTCATCAAACACAAACATCTCAAATTCTTTACTCATTTCTTCTGAAAATGCTTTGCACAAGTCATCATTTCCTATAAATAGAGTACCATCAACAAATATTTCTACCAACACAATCTTCTTGCCTAGCCCTTCCTTGATATACATACTACTGTTATCATTTGTCCTTTGAAAGCCAATATGTACCAAGTAATTACAAAGTCTTTCATACCAAGCTCTAGGAGCTTTCTTGAGACCATATAATGCTTTGTGTAACTTGCAAACCATGTCTCTTTTGCTAGGATCTACAAAACCTTCTGGTTGTTCAATGTAGACTTCTTCATCAAGAATTCTATTCAAGAATGCAGATTTTACATCCATTTAATATACTTAAAAACCTCTATGTGCTGCATATGCTAGTAAGGTTCTAACACCTTCTAGTCTTACAACAAGAGAAAAAGTCTCACCATAATCAATACCTTCTTCTTGAGAATAACCTTTGCACACTAATCTTTCTTTGTTTCTTGAAACTTTTCCATCTTCATTTAGCTTATTTTTGAATACCCGCTTTGTACCAATTACATTTTTATCCTTGGGTCTAGAAACAAGAGTCCAAGTTTTATTCTTTTCTCTCTATTCTATCTCTTCATTCATTGCTTCAATCCAACTTTCATTTTCTAGAGCATCTTTAACAATTCTAGGTTCAAATTCAACAAGCAAACATGTACCTTTTAATTTGCTTCTTGTCATTGTTCCATTAGATTTGTCTCCAATGATCTGATCAGGTGCATGATGCCTTCTAATATATCTTGCTAACATAGGCTCTTTGGGCTTTGAATGAGTTCCACCATCTTCATCTTGAATTTCAGTTTCAAGCTTGGGTCCTTCTATCTGTGACTCGGGTCCATCAGGCTCAGTTTGAACTAGCTTGGTAGTTTTTGATTGTGACTCGAGTCCTTCAGACTATAACTTGGGTTGCACTATATACAACTCGGTAACTATTGGAAATTTTGGGGACTCGAGAGATGAAGCTTCCTTTCTTTCAAATAGATTTGGTAGGGTATCAGGTTCATAGTAAAAAAATCTTCTATAATCCTCTCATTCCTTGTTGCTTTCTTCTTCACTCTTTTCTTCAAACTCATCAATTCTAACATGTGCACTTTCTATAATTTTATTAGTAGACAAGTTCAAACATTTGTATGCTTTACTTCTGTAGGAATATCCTAGAAATATGCCTTCATCATCTTTTACATCAAATTTTCCTTTTCTAGATTCTTTTAAGATATAACATTTGCTGCTAAATACTTTCAAGTAACTTACATTAGGTTTGTAACCATACCATAGCTGATAAGGAGTTTTGTTTGAATCTTTCTTTAGCTTTACTCTATTCAAGGTATGAACTGTAGTGCTAATAGCTTCCTTCCAGTATTTGAGAGCAACCTTCTTTTCAATCATTAGGGTTCTTGCATAATCCATGATAGATTTGTTTCTTCTTTTAGCTATACCATTCTATTGTGGTGTACCAGGGGCTGATACTTATCTTTTGATTCCTCTTTTAATGCAGAAATTATTGAATTCATTGGAGATGAATCCACCACCTCTATCTGATCTTAAGCATTTAATGTGGAAACCTTGTAAAGGGAAAATATACTTGAGAATCGACAACCCAAATAATCTCTCTCTTCTAAAGTGACCTCTATTAGATGCCAACCTTCTTAAAGGTTAGATGCACATTTTTAGTGTGACCTTGCTAGAAAATTTTCACCAAAGATCATCTAGACCTTATTACTCCTTAACATTTCTAAAGAGTGGCCTTCTCTAAAGGACTTACAAAATATTCAAAAAAATTCTACCATATAGGATTTCAAAGACTTGTTAGGTCCATTCGGTTAAAAGATTTTATCGACTACAATGGTAATTGTACATTAGAATTGTGTACTTCTCTAAACTATTCTATCCAAGGCATTCCATAGATTAGAAGGCTTGGATTGTGACTTGGATCTCCCTAGTCATGGAGTGAAAATGACATACAATACAAGCAATAAGATGGCTCTCAGATGAGCCTTAGAGATGCAACCCTTAATAGTAAACTATGAAATAAGATATTCTTTAGACAAGAGCAATAGTGCTAGTGTCAAAGAACTCTCAAGTATGCAATGAAAATGATCTATGCTAACATTAAATTCAAAGATGAGACTAAACTAAGAATATGACAGTGTTACAACCATGCTAATTAAGTGATCTATGGTATTCTAAGAAGGAAAACTAAGATAATGCAAATGAATTAAACTAGAATGAAGATGAAATAATGAGACAAGAATATAGAAGTTCTCCACAAAATGCTCCAAGTAAGTCTATGAGAAAATCTTCAGCATAACAATAGCTCAAAAATGGGATCCTTAGAGAAGGAGAGATTTCTCTCTTTTAAAGTGTATGCATAGTTGAGATCAAGATCCAAAAATAAGTGATTAGGGGTGGGGGTTAATTTTTGACATGATCTACGTGCAAGATCATTTCCACCAATGAGAAAGAGTTGATTTTTCATGTGAGACAAAGTCTTTTCTTTTAATTTGTAAATAGGAAAAAGACTTTATCTATGCACATTAGAGTGGGTTAGAAGAATGCGGTCTTTTATTTAATTAAAAGGGGACATGTTATTTTAATCAAATATGAACTTAGGATATTATAGTAAAACTATAGATTAAATAAAATAAATTAATTTTTAAAAATTTGGCCTACGTAAATGATTAAATAATTTAGCCAAAATGCCAAGAAGGGGGCTAATAGTCTTAGTGATCAGTTTTGGGTGATTACATTTTCCCCTCTTTGACTAATGTATGATTGATCTAGGAACACATCACGTCAAGGAATGAAGAAGCCAAGTAGGTAGTAGTAGATCAAGAGATTTGATTTTGAAGAATGAAAGTGCAAAGTTAGATAACAATCCTTAAGTATTCAACCTGATAGTTGTAGTACTAAATGTTAGAGTAATTAGACTTTTTCTAATTAACTCTAGTCTACTTAAGCTAAAATTTATGCATATAATAATTAATTCTTTTATTAATTAGTATTATGCAACCTAGGTTAGACCTTTTTAGGGTTTCAATCTCCTTTATAAGGACAATCTCTCTTTGTAATTTAAACCAATTCACTTTTGATTATAGCAATCTCTCTTTTTTCTCATCAAGAATGTTTCATCAATGGCTTTGACAATTCAAGCCTCCATAGATTTTTCTTCTCTCTTTCTGTGACAGGTGTTTTCATGGAGGTGCTTCTTCGAAGCTATGGGGTTGATCTTTCATCAACTTCAACACTAAATACTAGGATAAAGAGATGATATCAAGACTCAAGAAGAGTAATAACATCAAGCAAAGAAAGTAGATCAAGAGAAAATGGAAAGGTCAAGCATATGCTCCTAAGAAACAAATAGCTATAGCAAGCAAGAAATGATAGAATATTCCTACCCCTTCGGGATCGAAATCAAAATGAGGTAAACAAGATGTAGAAATGAGAAAGATATGATCAAAGTAAGGTAGAGCAAGGTATATTATGATAGATAAGTGATTAAGACCAAAGAGTGACCATAAGGAAGCGATGAAATGCCCTAGGTTGACTAGAGTTGACCAAGAAGGATAAAGTTTTAAGATTAAGTCAAATCAAGTAGAAAAGTGAAATGTGCTGAAATGAGGTGAGTTGAAGTGGGTAAGAAGTGTAGAAGTGATGAATACATGAAGAAATGAAGATTCTCCAATGAAGATTTGAAGATTAGACCTCAAAAGGTTGGCCAACTACGTAGAAGGATACATAATTTAAAATGCAATTTTGACCATCAAGATGAACTTGGATTTTGATTTTGATCCTGAAAATGATTCTAGGATGTGAAAATTAGGTCAAAATAGGGTCAAAAGATTATGTGTGTGTGTGTGTGTGTATACACACAAATATATACACATATATACATATGTGTGTGTGTGTGATGATATGATAACAAAGAGATGAGTGAAAGCCAAGAGAAGATGACAAGGTATGATCAAGAAGAAGTAGGAGAAAATGAACACAGTTAGTTGACATGTGTGAAAAGATGAAGAGAGCTCTTTCCATATGCAAAATGCAAGACTAAGCTAGAATAAGCCTATAATGCAAGCCAGTATTCAGATTGGTTTACTTGCAAGGGACACATAATGTTTAGACTCTAATTTCATCATTGAGTGTTATTAGGGGCATTAGAAGATCATACAATACTCACTAGTATAACTATGAGGATATGAATGTGATCTATATTAGATAGGTATGTGGGAGTTCAACCTAAGAATCAAAGACATGTAAGTCAAGATGGCTAATGTAGTTAGATCCCCTAAGTTTAGTATAGCAAGATTACACTTGTATCAAGGCATAAGTGCTAAGATAACCCTCAAGTGTGGTCTTGAAAAAACAAACAAGGAAGATATGTTGTAGGTGCAAAGTGTCAAGTAGGACAGGAAAAAAGGCTCTCAACACCTTAGACTGAAAAAGTATACCCACAAGTAGAAAATAAGTTAAAACATGCCCCATGTCCCCAGTCTTCTAGTCCATGACATCCTTGAAAGACTATTAGGGAGGGAACACTCAATGAAGAAATTTTCATAGACAACACACAAAGAAGATAAAGTTCATCATGTATCAGCAAGTTTAATTTTTAAGTGTGTGTGTGTGTGTGTGTGTGTGTGTGTGTGTGTGTGTGTGTGTGTAAGTCACATGGCCATTTATTTAAGACTTGTATCTGATAGTGATAAGTTTCATTACATCCTAGACTGTATCAAGGTATTTGCTAAGTGTTAAAAAATACTTGATGTTGAGAGAAGTGTCAAGAAACTCTATTTAGCAAGTTTCCAAAGAAACATCAATGCAACAAAAGAGACCCTAGCAAGCATAATAAGTTTTGTTCCCCCTAGACCTAGACATGAGAATGAGTTCCAAGATAGGTGAGGCAAAGAAAAACATGGAATGACTGATTCATGAGCACAGAGAAAGATAAAGGTAGACATAGGTACAAGGGTCTCAAGTAGCAGATGTTTCTAGGTTTTCACCACTTGGCAAGATTGACTAGCTCTTACGAAAGATACATCATTTTGTTCCATTGTTGAGAATGGTGTAGGAAATGATGGAGCAATAAGCTAGTGGATAAGATGGATAAGCAAGGAGTGTATGAAGGAAGTCAAAGTGATCCTCAAGGACTAACTCTTGAAGAGTACCCAAGCTAGGAAAAGAGTAACATATCCATATTAAGTAGGTTTTAGAAAAGAAAAGAAAGCCATTAAAGGAGATAGCATGTAGGATAAGAAGTTAATGCCAATAAGAAAGATAACATATTGGATAAGCAATGGAATCCAATAAGAAAGATAGCATGAAAGCATGTAATAAAAAAGAGTAGACATGTCAAGAGACCTAAGAAGTATGTTTTTCTTTATTGTGATCAAGACCAAGGGGTCAACTAGATAGGATAGTGATGAGATAAAGAAATAAGAATGAAGCTAGACATGAAGGCTATGG
Organism: Cupressus sempervirens; assembly: GCA_028749045.1. Taxonomy (NCBI): domain Eukaryota; kingdom Viridiplantae; phylum Streptophyta; class Pinopsida; order Cupressales; family Cupressaceae; genus Cupressus; species Cupressus sempervirens. The sequence goes on along the minus strand of CM053784.1, from coordinate 644,644,766 downwards.
ATGAATGAGCAAGCACAATAGGGAAGTTGAAGGAAAAAATAGCCAATACACAAGGATAACTCAACATTGTCAAGATCAAAGAGGAAAGATGGAACAGATGGATTATAAAAGAATTAAACATGACGTCTATTTGCTAGGTTTTCATCATGGTACTTATCCAACGTGCCACTAGAAGTGGTTTTCACCATAGGACAAATTTATTTCTGTTTACTTTTGCTACGAAGGCACCACAAGAACTAGTTTTCACCAAGGCACTTTTTTTTTTAGACAGTTCAAGATTTTTCAAGCTAGATAGTGCTCCTATAGGAAAGATAAGTCATGATAAGTCAAGAACATAGATAAGTATGCTCAAAGATGTTGATAGGGTGAAGGAAGATAGATGGTAGTAGGATAAGTATATGGAAGATAAGAGTTCATGCCTTGAAATGATTGTAGGAGTATGGATAGTAGCTAAGTGTAGCTTTGAAAAGATAGCATAAGGGTAGGTGTAAAAGTGGGGAAGATCAACATTGAAACACACCTTGGAGGGTTTTGGAATAATGAAGGGATCATGGAGGAAGTATCTTGAGGTTTAGATGTATGAAGTGGTAGATTAATATGGAGTGGAAGGCTTTGAATTAGTTTTAGGAAGATGTTTGGAAGAAGATGACACAAAAGCCTTTGGAAGCTTAAATGTCAATTTTGATTTATTTTTGAGTTTCAAGTCTTTCAAAAGAGACCTAGGAATCCATATAGCTTTAGATTTTCCTTTTCCTTTGGAAGTTTTAGAGTGTATTTCTTCAATAATGGATTTAGGAACCCATATTTTATTTGATTTATCTCTTTGGGTAGTGGAACTTTGTGATCTCTTGAATAATTGTTCTTTCTTTGTATTCACATGTAAATTAGATAGGACATAGTGATCTTCATTTGTAAATGGATTGTTGTGTTTGTTCTTAAGTTTATCATCCAAATTGCTTCCAAAAGACTTAGGATTTGTGGATGAGTAGGGCTAATACAAATGATTTATATGGATATATGGATGGAAATTTGTCAAGGATGAGTGCCTTTGTTGATCTTGAGGTATGATAGGAGAGCTATGGATGGAAGGTTGGAAGGACTTAGCTTAGATGGATAAGGACCAAGGATTTTAGGAGATGAAAAAGGATAGTGAGTAGGGATATCAACATCTTAAGAGTGAGAAATGTGACCAAGGTCATCAATAGATTCCTAGGTAACTTTTCTAGGAGAAAAACCTTTGATTAGAGCATATGAAGTTTGAGCATAATTTTGAAGTGAGCATGGAGAAGTAGAACAAGAGGGGATACTTTGATCTTGACATGTAGCTTTGGATAACATAGGAAGATAACTTTTTTCATAATTTTTAGTAAGCTCAAGGAAAATAGTGGAAGTGGTGTTTGTTGATATTAAGGTTAGTTTTTCTATTAGTGACTTAACACTTAGTCAGTTGGATACATTGCTACCAAGCTCTATAGTTTCTATTGAGCTTATCATTCATCCAACAATGTTAACCAAGTGTTTCATTTGGTTTACAATTCATGCCGAGCTACATAGTTTTATCAACCAGTTGAGACAGTTTGAAGTATAGCCTGAGCATAGTAGTTTCTATTGAGCTATCTAGTAGAAGTGATGCAAATCTTAGTGTTAACCAAGATTTGTAGTGTTAACCAAGTTATATAGTGTTTACCAAGCTCACAGTGTTAACAAAGTGAATCTAGTGTTGATCGAGTCATGCAGTGTCAATCGAGTGATTCTATATCTAACAAATTTCTTAGTGTACACTGAGTCACATAGTGCTAACCAAGTTCAAGCTACTCAAAGTGATCAGTATGGAATGAGCTTCAAGTTCAACTGAGTGCTAGAGTTTACAGAGTGTTAGAACATCATTGAGTTTGTCTGCAAAACTTGAGTTACAATAGTTGGGCCAACTTTGTGAATTATGATGAATTTGGTATTGTAGCTGACTCCAATGATTAGATATTTGGATTGATATATATGTAACTCATTGTATCATATCCAAGTCTTTCAATGAGAAGTATTAAGAAGTGTATGAGTGTGAATTGAAGAAGGCTACATGCAATATAAGGAACACCATATATTTATCTATCACAACAAGGTGATCATTACAATTCAAGGAATCTCATTCAACAAATCAAAGTTGCAGATTAGAGATCAGCTACTGATTTATTCTAACAGGTGCATTAGTTAAATCCTTTAACTAGGTGGATGTAACAATCTTTTTCTAAATCTCCTAACTGAGTGCATACTTCATGTATGTTTGTAAATCCTTTAACAAGGTCGACTTCATAGTCCTTATTGCTCCTAACTGGGAAGATCATCAAAAGTGATCAATTGTAAGCCTTAATAGGTTAACTTTATACTATAGTACTAAAGTGGGTATCATCCTCACCCCAGTTTTACTTTCTAATTGGAAGGTTTCTAAATCACCATATCTTGTGTCAAAGTGTTATGAATGTTTTAATGCTTTCATTCTTTCATGCATGAAATTAGATCAAAATAGTATATGAAGGATTAATTGGTGAAGTGAGTTAAAGTTTTATTGGTTCTTGATTCACTCCTTCCCTCTTAGTATCCTAGCTTACCTTATATTTTTGACAATTGGTATTAGAGCTATTGGTTCTCACATTAGAAGTTTAACAACTTGAGATAAGATTAGAGGCAATAGAGGTATATATATGCTAGAAAAGACTATTGAGAATAAAAAGATGGATCTTTAATTTTGTACTGTACAACTCAAAACAAAAAAGAATAAATTCTCTCAATCATTGTAAAGAAGGAAAGGTCTTGCAACACAAATGGATGACAATCTCTACATTTAAGACTTATGTCCAGAAAGAAATTTAGGTGAAGATGAGGCAACAATCAAAGGCCTATTAGAAAATAATTCCAATCTTCAAGAGGAAGTCAAAAAATTGAAAAGAGAGAAAGAGATCCAATCAATCAGATTATGTGAAGTCATGGAAGAAAAAAAAAAAAAGAAGTGATAAAAGAAAAGGATAATAAAATTCAACAACTATATCTTCAACAAGTAGACTTTATTGATCAACTCACTAATGCAAATCAAGAACTTATCAATCTAAGGATAAATAATAAAAGACTACAAAATGATCTCAATATTGAAAAGAAAACCAATGAGAGAATGATGAAATCTCAAGAAAGCATGAATTAGTTGAATGAGAAAACTCAATATAGACACAAAGGCAAAGCTAGATTAGGATATACAGAAGAAGGTGAATCATCTCAGCAAGGAGCTCAAAAAAGAAGAAGACCTACTTGTAATCATTGTGGTAAGATAGGTTATACAACCAATAGATGTTGGAGCAATGGAAAAGAAAAATTCAATGGAAAATGTTACAATTTCAATAAGCATGGTCATAGAGAAAGTGAATGCATAGAGAAATCTAAGTTTGAAGGAAAGTGTCACAATTGCAACAAACAAAGACACAAATCTTCAGAGTGCAAGACCAAGAAGTGGAACCTAGCAGAGAAAAATATAAAAGCAATATTTGGATGGGATTACAACACATGGTGTAGATGTCACTGCTATGGTGAGTTTGGGAACATTGAAACAAACCATGTAAAACATCACATGAGGAAAGAGACACTACAAAAAGATGTTTTGTTTGTACAGAACTTGGACATCTTGCCAAGAACTATATGAACACATGTAGAATTGAAGATGACAAGAAAGTCAAAGCTTACAATATTAGAAAAAAAATGAGGTAGCAATGGGTGTCAAAATATCCACAAGCCAAAGTCCTAAAATTGTTGACACCTAAAATGAGTTGGGTGGCCCAACCATTTCAACTTAGTTCCCTATGGAGATCACTGGAACTGTGATTCAAAAGAAATCATCTAACATTAGTTCCAAATAGAAAATGTAAGAATCCATATTATCATTCAAGATGCATGAGGATCATGTAGTGATGATGGAAATTCAAGACATTACCGAGCAAGGTCTAGTTGCATATATTTTTAGGATACAAATGTCGAGTTGGTAGTTCCTACCGAGTCAGGAGACCTTACCAAGTTGAAGGTGTCTTCCATGCATTAAAGACCAAAATAAGTGGAGGAAAACCTATCACTAAGTGGATATGTGTACAAAGAATTAATGGCGACTGTAAAGACTAAAATTATTTAAAAAAAGGAAATTGATTGTATTGTTTCACCATGAATTTTTAGAGCATAGAGTTTAGAGTGAATTCAGAGCCTTCAAGTGATTTAAAAAGTTGCCGTTGAAGATTATCTTGTATTCAAAACCCTACCAAGCAATGAAATCTTCAAGAAGGAAGGTTAAGAAAGGTTCTAAAATGCTGGTTCATGGAGTGGATTGCAAGGCTCCCACATTCAAATCGAGTCTGGAAATTGCAGAGACACTAGACCCCACTAGAGCACAATTGAAAATTCCATTGAAGGTACTTCTTATCCAAAACATTCATTCATTCTATCATGGTTCTATTTAGGATCTTGGAACCCTAGAAATGAATGAGGCATACAACAAACTATGTGTGGATGGTAGTTTGAAACTTGAGCACAAACGTTTGGAGATAAAAGGTTTGATGCATATTTTGCATATGCCGAGGGAATTTCAAGTAAAGTGGATTAGAATCATTTTGAGATGTGTTCATCACATGCAACTATGGTTAGATCATCCTATTTTGATAACCAAGAAGATGATACACAAGATCACTAGGTTATCCAAGTTGAACAAAGAAAAGACCACTTAAACCCTAGGTCAGGTTGAGTTGGGAAAGTGAACTCTTGCCGAGTGGAATGTTAGAGGCATGAAGCTAAGTGGTGTGACTAACATAGAATTAAAATTTGGCATCCATGTAATAGGTCACAAAATCTACAGCTCAATCTAGTTGAACAATGTGTCATGTGAAGTGGTTGACTTGGCATACAAGGTGGTGAAGAACAACTTATCCTTCGACCTTGTCAAGCTGCTATTGAATCAATTGAGCAAAAATATAGAGAGCATCTGAGTATCAAACAACAATCTATGTAAGTTTAATTCTCTCTTGACATGTTTATTTTTTTATGTTCAAAAGAAGTTTTTCCCTTCTAAAGGAATCATAGTATGGAAGAAAGATACTCCATATTGTACCAAATAAATGAATTTATAGTAGAGATGGGAGAAAAATTTGATAACATTATGGACAACTATTTTGAATTATGTAAGGAGAAAATGCAGAGTAGATTTAGGATTCCTAGGAAACTTGTAGAAGACTATGAGGAAGATATCTATTTTATGGTTGACTATGGTAAGGTTTACATTTAGGAAGTTAGACCTAGAGTGGCATGGGTTAAGCCTTTGGAATATGAGGTTAACATTTATGAAATTAAAGATATCATTGAGGCTCTACTAAATGATCATGTAGATCCTAAAGATACATATTTTGGAACTTATGATTAGGTTAAGGCCATAATTGAGCTTGAGATTAGGATACCTCAAGTAGTAAATAGAGGAAGGAAGGGGATAGAGAAAATAATCAAGAATTCTAAGTCATCAAGTTCTCCTCTCATGATTATCCAGGGTAAAGGAGATGATATAGATGATGAAGATGAAAAGGATGAAGCAAAGAAAGTAGAATATGAGGAAGAGGAGCCTCCAAAGAAGAAAGGAAAGGTTATTATAAGAAAACCTGTCAAATCTTCCCCTGCTATGTTTACAAGAAGATTTCCCAAGTCTAGGAAGAAGCTAAAGTTGGGTAAAGATAAAGTTGAACAAATTATCTTTCAGAGGTTTGCACCTACCCTTCAAGAAAGATTAAAGAAGATGGAACAAGGACCTAGTATGACATGTTTTAAGTCTCTTAAGTATGAGACCAAGAGGGAAGAACAGAAAAAGTAGATTGAGGATACCTTTGTGACAAAATTGGGTAACTAGAAATATTCGCTTAATGAACTTTCGCAACAAGTTCCTGATATGCTTTTGAAAGTAGTTAAACCTTGATGGGTCAGTGTAATGAAAATTTCTAAGGACATCAATAAACAAACCTTGAGACAACTTATGCCAAGTCTTAGTGAGAAATAGGTTAAGGAATCATTGAAAGAAAATGAGAAGAATCTCACACTCAAATTCAACACATGTCTAATACTACTTAAGGACACTAAATCTGTGGTGAAGTCTACTACCACATGGAATAATATCTATGGGCTACACAAGCCTAGTGACTTTTTTGTGCAAGTCGATAACAAAGATGGTGAAGATGATGATGCTTAAGAAGAAGAAATAGAAACCAAAGATGATGAAATAGATGATGTCAATCTTAATGATGAGGAGGAAGAATAGAAAACCACTAGAGGAAGTCTTCCAGAAATATAGAGTATTGAAGAATCTAATGCAAAAAATATTGTAGCATAGATTATGACTTCCTTTCCTTATTCTCTAAGCAAATCCATAGTGCAATTAGGATTAAAGAAGGATTCTATCGAGTTGGTTAAGGAAAAATTTGCAACACCATGCACACAACCAATCTCTAGAATTTTTCTACCAAGTATTTCAATGGCTGAAGTGCCTAGCACTTCATCTAATAAGCAACAAGTTCTTCCAGCATCAGGCTTTACCGAGCAACAACAAGTTATTCATGTTGTTAGTGCTATTTCTACTGTTAGTACATTTGGTGCTATTTCTACTTTTTCCATTATTCTTTCCACCATGGCCAGTGTAATGACAGTTGAGAACTAGTCTCAACGAAGCACTGAAGTTGTAGATAAAGGTAAAGAAATTGTTCATTCTACCATTCGAAAGATTAAGGTTACAAAAGAGGAAGAAATTGATTTGGATAAGGACATTATTATTCCAATTTAGGATACCTCTAATCTCACACCTGATCAAATGGATAACCTGGGTGAACTTTGGAAGAAGAGGGCTAAGAAATAGAAGCTTAGAGAAGAGAAGAAAAATAAGAATAAAGTTCTTGAGGATATAAAGAGCATATTTGTTGATGCTCTGAGAATTGAGGTTGATGAGAAATAACCTATTCTAGATCAGTTGGTTGTAATTGTCCATAACTACAATGAAGAATTGAATGGACAAGAAAAAATGATGCAGAGAGCTAAGAGAAAATTTGAGAACAAAGTGTTGGAGAAAGTAGCACAAAATATTTCTATAGATCAAGTAGAGTTATCTACTATCGTTACTTCATTGAAAACATCTGTTAGTAATGTTGTTTCATTATTTTTCAAATTGAATGGCACATCTATCTTCTCAAAGGAAATAAATATAAATTATCCAAGATAGATGAGGATATGAAGGCAAGTGCACACCAGCTATCACTTGATCAGAGTTATAGTTTTGCACACTTCACAAAGATTAGATATCTGACAAATCTCCAGGTAGAATTATTGAGGGAAGAAGCTAGAATTAGGGCCACACTTGCAAAAATTTAGGGCATGATTCTTCTAAACATGGATGCATTGTAAAAGCACATTGAACATGCAAAGACACTCATCCATGATAAAAAAATTCTCTACAGCTGACCAAATGATGGAATTGTTAGTAGAAGTACAGATAGCCTTATATGCTAGTAAGGTATTGCAAGAGAATTAGGACAAGACTATGGTATAGATCTTAAAGGTACATGTTGATTTCTTATCATATTTTAAAATTAATTTATAGATATCATACACCTTTGAAATTTATTTCAAAAAGGGTTAGAATAAAATATTCTTAGGGGAGAAGATACAAAGAATATTTTTTGTGCAGAGTATGGGAAAAGTAAATGTAAATATTCTTGATAAAGGGAAGAATAATATTATACTCTAGATATATGTATATAGGCAAGATATATGTATGGGGGAGTAGTAATATTTACATATAAGAAATAAATATGTTTACAAAAGTAATTTTGAAAAAAAAAAAAAAAAAGAGTATTTTGACGAGCTACAATAGTAGGATGTCAAAACCAAGTTGAAGACAAAAAATGTTGATAAAGGAAGTTTTGAATTGTAATTTTAAGAATTCAGATTTTTTGGGTTTGATAATTGTTTTTGTCACTAATGTCAAAGGGGGAGATTGTTAACATTAAGATCAATTTGTCTATTCGTGACTTAAAACTTAGTCGGTTGGCTACATTGCTACCAAGCTCTACAATTGCTACTGAGCTTATCATTCATCTAGTAGTGTTAAAAAAGTGTTACAATTTCTTTATTATTCATGCTAAGCTACATAATATTTACTAAGAAATTGAGATAGTTTGCAGTATAGCGCAAGCTTGGCAGTGTCTACCAAGCTATCTTGTAGAAGTGATGAAGATATTAATGTTAACCAAGATTTGTAGTGTTAACCATGTTCTACAATGTTTATCAAGCTTGTAGTCTTAAAAAAGTGAATCTAGTGTTGAACGAGTCATGGAGTGTCAACTGAGTGATTTTGTATCTACCAAGTTTCTTAGTGTTCACCAAGTCACACAGTGATAACTAAGTTCAAGCTACTCGAAGTGATTAGTATGGACTGAGATTCAAGTTCAATTGAGTGCCAGAGTTTGCCAAGTGTTGACAATGTTTTTCGAGTGTTAGAACATCACTGAGTTTATCTTCAGAATCTGAGTTACAACTGTTGGGCCAACTTTGTGAATTATGATTAATTTGGTATTGTAGCCAAATCTAGTGATTAATCTTTTGGATTGATATATATGTAACTCATTGTATCATATCCAAGTGTATCAAAGAGAAGTATTAAGAAGTGTATGAGTGCAAATTGAAGAAGGCTACAAGTAAAATAAGGATTATAAGATATTTATCTATCACAACAAGGTAATCATTACAATTCAAGGAATCTCCTTCAACAAATTAAAGTTGCAGATTAGAGATCAACCACTGATTCATTCTAACAGGTGCATCAATTAAATCCTTTAACCGGGTGGACTTAACAGTCTTTTTATAAATCTCCTAAACATGTGCATACTTTTAACAAGGTGCACCTCATAATTCTTATTGCTCCTAACAGGGTAGATCATCAGAAGTGATCAATTATAAGCCTTAATAGGTTAACTTTATACTGCAGTACTAAATCTTGTGGCTATCATTCCCACCCCAATTTTACTCTCTAATTGGAAGGTTTCTGGGTCGCTATATCTTGTGTCAAAGTGTTATAAATGTTTTATTGCTTTCATTATTTCATGCATGCAATTAGATTAGAATAATATATGAAGTGTTAATTGGTGAAGTGAGTTAAAGTTTTATTGGTTCTTGATTCACCCCTCCCCTCTTAGTAACCTACCCTACCTTATATTTCCAATAGTTTCTTCATCATGCTTAGGAGGTGGATAAGACACAGGATATGGAAGAATGATCTCTTGAAGGAGATGAAAGTGTGCTTGATCTTGATCTTTATTTATATCTTTAGCTTTTTGAGAGTCCTCTTGACATGGAGCCACTTCTAAGGAAAAGGGAGAATATGAGGTTTTCATGATAAGATCTTTAAGAGGTAACGAAGGACTAGCTAGAGTAGGCATAGTAGGCATAACATTGCATGAAGGTTGATAATTTTAGTTTTAGTATTAGTATCATGGAAAATATTTGCAGCCAAGTGAAGGTTAGCTTGAGTTTCTTTTAGAGGTATCCCTTAAGGGTACACATAGTCAATGTGGAAAGCATTAGGTTATTTTTTTGATGGAGGCATGTTGGAAAGATTTGAAGTTTTAAAAGGTTCATGAGTGTTGGAATAAGTAGGAGTGTTAAGGAGACCATCACTAGACGTAGGTTCATAAACATGATCTTGCTCAAGAGCAATATTCTCATCACATGACTCATTAGAGGTATCAATAATCCCATTATCAATAAGATCTTGGATTTTGTGTTTCAAATCAATGCAATCTGAAGTACTATGCTCATTATGTCAATGATAAGCACACTAGATAGCCAAGAATAGGTTTCCATAAGAACTACACTTAGGCAATGTGATGAGCTTAGTACCAAGAAGTATTTGTAAAATGCCATGATTATAATCTTACAAGGGAGTAAAAGTTATCTCAAAAGTATGCCTAGGATATTTTTCTTGCTTCTCAAGTGCATAGCATGCATCCATATCCTCATCATATTGGTCAAAGATAGGCTTGTCATGAAAGCTAAGCATAGACTTCAAGGAGGTTTTATTTTCCATCTCTCTAAAGAGGTCTTTATATCTAGTAGATGAAGATAATTGATGTCTTGGAGTAGAGCATGTAGACCTAGAAGAAGAGAATCACCTTAAAGAAGGTGAATTGTGTGCATATAGAGGACTAGAAAGAGAATTACATGATGATGTAATTTGTTCCTCTAGCATTTTGTCAAATCTAGAGTATAGTTTTATCATGCCCTTAGTGAGACTAATGTAAGTGGGGTCATGGGCCTCTTCAAGTTTATTGTATTGAGTGTGTAGGCTTTTTGATTCCCAAAAGAGCTCAAAAAACTTAGGATCATCTAGACTTGGTTGAGATTTGGTAGCACAAGGTTTGAAGCCCATAGTGATAGATAGAAAATCAAACATGAAGGAGACTAGAGGAAGTTAATAAGGTGACACAAGATAACTTGATGTCCAAACTAGAGAGGTAGAAATGAATGAGTGACTTGTCAAATAAAGTGTCCAAGCAACACTAGCAACTCAAGTCAATAGCTATACAAGAAGTCCAAATAGCCAAGTAGCCAAGTAGATAGATAGGTAAAGACAAGTGAGTGAATCCCTCAACCAAGCAATGTAATCAAGAGATCAAGGTAGCCATTTTAGTAGAACATACTCAAACATTTAGCTTCTAGACCCAAGGAACCATGGTAAACCAAGTATAGACACCCTAGACAACCCAAGAACAAGTTTGGAGCAAGAAAAATAAAGTTTAACAACTAGGCAAGACAATACTATAAGCCAGGCTATAGTTTGACAACATAAAATGTCGTACTACACTTTGTAAGAAGCTATGCGATACTTTTGGTTCATGCAATAATTTCTACAAAGTAATGTGATAGATTTGATAAGAAGAGTGCAATAGATTTTTCAATTGTTATGTGATACTTTCTTAGGTGTAAAATATCGCATGATATTTCTCAAGAGGCCATGTGATAAAGGGCTAGTGAACTATGTAAAATGTAACTTAAAGCTAAAAGGACCTATGTTTCAGTTTGATTTCTTGAACATCTTAGACCAGAATGCAATATTGATAATATAGGACTTTAGTTTGCAGCAAAAAACACCATGGTTTGAAAATAGTAGGGGCAATGAACATGTCTCAAATAGTTAGACAAGGGACAAAGTAACCTTGCCAACATAAGCAATTGGGATATCAAAAGAAAAATCCTATGAATGTTAATGCCATGTTTGATGTTTGAGAATGTTTACACAAGTCTTGTCAAATTTGAAGACATGTTCCAAGAAAAACTACCTAAGGTCATGGTTCATTACTTAACACCTTTTCTTCAAACAAAATGGTTGCCCACGATAGATATTGGATTTGTCATGGAGGTGCCATTGGCACAACCAAAGGGGAACAAATGGCGAGTGTAAAATCTTGGGGTGATCTGGGTAGTCCACTAGGATCGGTCCTTGCACCAAGATGTTGAGTGGATAAATAAGGTAGCTTCTATCCTATGGTGTTTAGAAAGAGCTTTCGTTCATCACACTCCTCTTTCTCCCAATATGGGACACCTTACCTTGTGGAAAGTAGTGAACCTCATGGCCACAAGAGTACCTTAAGAATTCCCACAAGTACCTCCATTAGATGAAGACAAGTACTATGCCTACCAAGGTCTTGTGTCCTTGATAGCCTTGAGATTATAGTGGGTTGGAAGAGCTAGGTTTGCTTGTCTCCACTTGGGTTGTTTGTCTTGATCTCTCAAGAGTAGGCCTGCTTAAGGATTCTAGACTAAACAAAGACAAGTAACACCAAGAACCAAGGCTACAATGGTTTGCACCAATGCAATCCAAGCTCCTAATTCTTTCTCAAGACAAGCCAAAAAATTCATGTTCTCCTTACCCCACCTTGGCATATCAAATGGATCAGGATTTATGATTCACCCAAAGGTGAAGAGCATACTCTCCTACCAAGTGACAAGCTTTAGTAAAGAAAGTAATTATGTTCCTATCCAAAAAATGAACAACTATTATATTTCCACACATGAAGTGAAAGAAATACAAGAACACTTGGTTGGTTTTTTTTTGCTTTTTAGGAACCCCTACCAAAAAAGTTAGTAGCCTTTTAACATAATGTCTTTGACATAAATTGTTTTATAATAATTTTAAAGCAATATTAGAGCAACCCTACAAAAAATGTGTTAGTATAACAAAATGTTAGTCCAAAATGAGATAAAAACCTATAGTAGACCTCTGTTAGATAGTGAATAAACCTGATAAATCCAAAAATAGAATGCCAAAGACTCAAAGATTGATCAAATAACCAAAAAAGTAGTAAGTTCTAGACTTGGTGATATTTTTTTGTTGACATAGTATGGTACAATACTTTTCAATATACATAGGCAATATTTTTCCTCTACATGAGACTTGTTAATATACCCACGAGATAGAATTCACAATAATTGGTGTGACAATTTTTTGAATAATCGTGCGATACTTTAATTGGTAAAGTATCACACTATAGTACTAAAAAATATCATATGATATCGATAAAGTATCACATAATAATTTTGTCTGTAGAGAAAAATAAGTACATAAAAAACAAGAAAAAATGCATGACTAAATGTAGCTAGAGAGGTAAAATGGAAGTGTTCTGCCCCACAGTGGATGCAAAAAATGTACACTAGAATTGTGCACTTCTCTAAAACATTCTATCCAATGTGTTCCATCTATTGGAAGTCTTGGATTGTAGCTTAGAACTCCCTAGTCACAGAGTGCAAATGATGTACAATACAAGCAATAAGATGGCTCTTAGTTGAGCCTTGGAGATGCAACTGTTGCTAGTAAACCATGAAATGAGAGATTCTTTAGACAAGAGAAAAGTTCTAGTGTCAAAGAACTCTCAAGTATGCAATGAAAATGATCTATGATAACATGAAATACAAAAACGCTACTAAGATAAGAATATGAGCTTGTTACAACCATGATAATTAAGCTAAGTGATCTATGCTATTGCAAGAAGGAAAACTAAGCTAATGCAAATGAATTAAACTAGAATGAAGATGCAAGAATGAAACAAGAAGATATAATTTCTCCACAAATGCTCCAAGTAAGCCTATGAGAAAACCTGCAACATAACAATAGCTCAAAAATGAGATCCTTAGAGAAGGAGATATCTCTCTCTTTTAAAGATTTATGGACAATTGAGATCAAGATCAAGAAATGAGTGATCAAGGGTGGGGATTGAATTTTGACATGATCCATGTGCAAGGTAATTCCCACCAATGAGAAAGAGTTAACTTCTCATGTGAGACAAAATATTTTATTTTAATTTGTAAATAGAAAAAGGACTTTACGTTTGTACATTAGAGCTGGTTAGAAGAATGAGGTCTTTTGTTTAATTAAAAGGGGACATGTTTTTTTAATCAAATATGAACTTAGGACATTATAGTCAAACTATATGTTAAAATCAATTCAATTGACTTTTAGAGATTTGGCCTAGGTAAATGATTAAATAATTTAGGTAAATGATTAAATAATTTAGCCAAAATGTCAAGAAGGGGGCTAACAGTCTTAGTGACCATTTTTGGGTGATTACAGTAAGACTGTAATAGCGAAATGATATGTTAGGTTTTAGTACTACCTGTTTTGTTTAGATATCTATATCACTCTACCTCTTCCTTCTAATATCTTTCTAGTTTGATGGGACTCAAAATTGCATTCCCCTTTTTGAGTACCATTCCAAAATTTTAAGTCATTTTGAGCCCTGTATGCACTTTTTCTTGCTTGTGTACCTAACTATCATTTTCAAGTCTATGAGGTGTTTTATGTTTCTAACACATTGCATTTTGTATATCCATGCATTCGATAATGATAAATTGTGATTTTGAGTCCTTCTACGAAGTTTCATTTTGAGCACTGTTCAATTTTGCATTTTTGCATAAGTGTCAAACAATAATAGGAAGCCTCATTTGCATTTGGAATGACACACCTGGTTACGTTTCATGACTCACCACTTTGGGAGTATTTAGTATTCATATCAAAGAGCTAATCTTTAAGATTTCATGTCATTTCAATATGTTTTGACTAGGATTTGAATCCCTTGAAGTTGGTTACTTATCTTTGTCATGCTGATGCATAATTGCCCCAAATTCTAGGAGGCCATGTTTGACCGATTATAAATTTGACCCAATTGATCATATTGAGAACTTTCCTTTTGAATTGCATTCTAGAGGTCATACACTTAATATTTTATAGTTTTGAGCCTTATGGAAAATCCATTTGATTTATTTTTAAACGAGATTCCAAATGCAAGTTGTAAAGTTTTATTGGTGTCCTAAAGTGTAGATTGATTGGTACCCTTGTTTAGGATGTCGTATCTCTAAATCTATGATAGATGAATTCAAATGGTTTGTACCACTATGTTCTACTCTAAAAATTCTGTAAGTGTGCCAATTTTTGAGTCTTGAGCAATCCATCAACACACTTTCCTAGGCCCATTCCATTTGTGAAAATCACTATTTGCTGATGTTTCTAGCTCTGCGATTCTGAGTACCTAACTTCGACCGCTTGCCAAATGTGCCCTATTATTTTTCATAAGACCAAATCATGTAATTATATCCCCTTCATGATAGTGAACTAACACCCCAGTTATCAAGCCTTCAAGTATCCATTTGCCCTATTTTTGAAGCTAAAACCAAATGCACTTTCCTATTTTCTAACATGTTTGTTTGCACACAGTTTTGAGTGGACAACTTTGACGATCAATATCTTTTGACAATGAAGTCATCATGAGATGAAATGTGGCATGGTGCAACAATGTGGAACAAAGTATCGACATGTTAGATCCCAAGACTTAGTTAGGTGTTTCACTCAAATTTTAAAGCCAACCTATAGGCCTTCCTATTAGAGAATCATAGTTTGCAAATAACAGGATAAACTCATTTTTAATTAATCAATCATTTTAAAATTTTAATCTAATCAATTTTGGGTGATTATTTGATCAATTTAAGATGTCAAATGTTTTAGTTTGAAAATTATTTTAGCTAGACCCACTTTGGGGTCTGACTAACTTCACCAAACTGATAAAATGGAGAGAATAGAAGATGTTTTTAATGAGGAAAGTGGTAATGTTTTGATTCATTATTGGTTTTTGAAATACATACATAACATTTCTGATTGCAACTTTGAAGGATCTTTTACTCCCTCCCTTCATACTTGCACAAACATTATTGCAAGTCTTATAGATAGGAAGCAATTGGTGGACGATATGAGAAAATCCATAGACAAACATATAAGTGCTCTAAGCAGGTGGCTTCACACTTATTCTAGTTATATTGGCCTGGCATTCAAAATCACATTGACACTTTTGAACTTGGAGAGTTAAAGAAAAAGTGAACATCCTAATGATTGTAAAAAATGGGGGTTTTTGGGCCTTTGTGATTAGGCTCTCTTGCATTTTCACTCAGGTGTAACATTTACATATTTTTATCAGCTTTCTTTCATTCTTTGTCTTGGTGAGACTCCAGGTATGGGCCTACGATTTAAGTGGTTGATTTCCCATTGATGCACAATTAGTAAAGTTAGAGGTGAACACATATGTATCCAAGCCTATTCCATATGAATCTCCTCAGTAGAGTGAACATACTCAGAAGACAACCTATGACATCTCCATCCATGCAATGATTGAAGTGACAATGTTTAAAAGAGGCAAATACAAATATTTGAGACAGACTAGAATGACACTAAATAAAAATTTCATGGAGGAATGGGAATGAAGCATGATACTTTCTCCATTAATATGTGAATTTTCATTGATAGGCACTCAACTGGGAAAAGTCGCCCCCCAAATCCAGTGCCCTATTCATTCACAACATCGCCCAAGTCGAAGTGACCTACAAATTAAAGAGGAATAGAGAATGGCATATCAGAGATAGAAAAAGCATTCACAAACATGATGATTTTGAAGGACTAGTCCATGATAGGTAGAGAAGAAACCATTGGAAGGAGACAGAGCATTCCATGCTTGCGGCTTCAATCTTCCACAATATTTTGAATCATATAGTCATGCCCAAGGTCATGGAAGTAGGTACTTGAGCTCCAAACAAAAGGGTGTTGTAGGGCCTCCACAACATGAGAGGAGTGTTAATCTTAGATTTGGTTTTGAAAAGTGAGTGTCTATACACCTAAGTCATTTACTTAGTTTGTGCTGAACAAGTAACAAATGTTGAGCACAACATATAAGTTAGAGCATGCTGAGTAAATAGTAAGTGCCTAGTCACTCATATGCCAATTCACTCAAGTACCAAGCAGATAGTATATGTCAAGTGATTCAAGAGCTGAGCAAGTAGTGCATGCTGGGTCATTTAGATATCGAGTGACATCATTGAAGTCATAATTATTGTTGAGCACTAGGGTCTTCAAATGTTGATTAACACAGTTATATCATAGTTGTTTGTATTGGCACAAACTACTATGTAAACTACTTTTGGGTTGAATTAA
Organism: Cupressus sempervirens; assembly: GCA_028749045.1. Lineage (NCBI taxonomy): Eukaryota > Viridiplantae > Streptophyta > Pinopsida > Cupressales > Cupressaceae > Cupressus > Cupressus sempervirens. The sequence continues at coordinate 644,628,196 of CM053784.1, read as the reverse complement.
GGATTGAATTATGATATTTTTGTGATAAGGAAAAACCTTAAGTGGGAATCCCTATGTATTACATGCACCCAGTTGGGTAAAGGAAAGGTTTAAGAAGTAATATGGGTGAATCACAACCATTGGTTCATACCTAACCCTAAGTCACCTAGGTCTTCTTAAGGAGGAAAAAAACCTAAAGTTTCTTATGAACAAAAGGAAATACATGAATGATCAAGAAGAGTTTTGCATGCACAAACCAAGATATTCATGGTGATTAAGGTATTAATATTTGAATTTCATTGTAGAATCAATTATAGGAGAATAGAGGAAGAAAAAAATGAACAATAGAGAGACATCTGATCAAGAAGGATCAAGTACACAATAGTATAGAGGTTATCTATCATCAAGCAACATAGTGCTAATCATAGGATCATTGTTGAGACATTCTAATGGGTGAATTAGTTAAATCTCTTAACAAAGTAGTCCTAACAGGATGTATTGAAATCCTCTAACAAGGTGCTTGCTTAATTGTGAGTTGAAGTCCTTTTACTAGGCACACTTCTAATAGGGTGTTGAAATCCCTTAATAGGGTAAGATCTAACAATATTTGTAAGCTTTTAATAGGGAAGACCTTTCACAGATTAGATCATGTTTCATGATCAAACATTGCAACCTTCATTGGATACACTTTATTACTATAGTAGTGAAAATTTTTGGGTGTCATCCCAAGTTTACTTTCTCATTAGAGGGTTTTTGGGTAATCATATCTTGTGTCATATATGTGTGAATGCTTGTTTGTTTACATACTTTAGATGTATATGCTTTACATGGTATTTTAGTTTACTTATTGAATATGTGAGATGGATGTGTGGTGAATATTTTTATGGGTTAAAGTTTGAAGAATTGATCCCCCCCCCACTCTTAGAAATTTACTTTTCCTATTGTAATTCCAACAATTGATATCAAAGCCCAATTCTTTGAAAGTGAAGCCTAAAAAATTTGAGGAAAGATCTTGGAAATAGAAGTTTACAAGTTGGGAAAAATATTGAGAACCAGGAGATTGAAATACAACTCATTCTACATCAGTTGAATGAAGCAAGAGAAGATCTAAATAAACCATTGAGAAGAAGGAAGAAAATTGCTATTGAGAGAATAAAAAACAATATAGAGAAATGGACACTACTAAGCTATTTAAAAATGGAAACTCCAATGCATTTGATGTATTAGTTGTAGATCTAATGGAAAAGGACAAAACCCTAGCTGAAGAGATTAGAAATCTTAAGACAGAGCAAGAATCTCAAGCCATATTACTATATGAGGTGACCAAATAGAAAAAAGAAAGCCATAGAAGATAAAGTCATGATTGAAAATGACAAAATAGTTTTGACCAACAGATTGGAAGAGAAATCATTAGAGGTAACTAAGATTGCTAACATGCAATTATAAAATTTGGGTCAAATGATGATTTCAAATCATGAACTAAATGCCAAAGATATTGAAATCACACCATTGAAGTTGCAGAATGACAGTTGAGCAATGATCTAAAGTTTGAATAAACCTACTGAAGCTATCAAGTACTTTGAACAATTGATGAGATCCCCTAGATCTAAAAATGATACATTTGGACTAGGATATACAAGTACTAAAGAAGGAGAATCATCCAAAAATGATGAAGAAAGAAATAATAAAGGTAAGAACTCCAAACCTACTTTTCATAATTGTGGTAAGAAAGGACATACTGCTAATGTGTACAAGAGCAAGAATGTAAATCAAAATGTTAAGTAGAAGAGCATGGTCACTACCATAAGTGAAACAAACAAGGTCATTAGGCACATGAATGTAAAACCAAGACCATGCACACTCAAAGATTTGAAGGATATTGTTATAATTGTCAGAAGTATGGACATAGAGCTTTTGAGTGCAGATCCAAACCTCAGTAGTCATCAAACAAACAAAAAAAGTTAAAGTACAATGAAAACTCTTATAATTAGGATTATAACACAATGTATAGTTGTCACTACTATCAAAAGTATGGACATGTTATTGAGAATTGTATTGGAACACACTTTAGGAGTGACTACAAAAGGTGGTTGAGTCAAACCACATGTTTTAGTTGTTTGAAGATTGGTCACATCAGTTGATATTGTCCAACAAGGTTAAAGGCACCAAGTTGTGAGTTCAACAAAGGAAAAGGCAAGACAGATATTGAAAATGTCAGAGATGAGATGAACAAGACATGGAAGAGAAAGGAGGATTGCAACACATCAAGTGTAGATGGGATCACTTCACCCAATGGGTTAGGTGATCACACCTCATAAACTAAGCAATCAAGAGGTATGTGGGACTAATATTCAAAAGAGATACCATGCATTAGTTCCAAGGATTTAGTTTTGAAAATATTACATATGCATGAATAAAGATGCAAAGTGTTATTAGAAATCAAAGAAAAGTCTTTAAGTTTTGTTAGTTTTTCATGTTACTACCGAGAATTAAAAGTCTCTTATGGATGGTGAGTAAAATGTTTGTGAATGCCAAGTTAATGAAATTGGTTAGTTGAGGCTGAGCTCATAATAGTTTTCGAATGAATGAAAAGACGTGTGGATGCCGAGTGAGCTAGAAATCAGTTGAAGCTGAGCTTACAGCTGTGTAAGGACTTAGCATTAATTGTAGTGTTTTTAAGGGCTATTTGGTCAATTTTTTCTCATTTAACATCATTTGAATTTGAGAGAGAACACAAAGAGCTAAAGGAAATTTGGAGAATTTCATCTGAAGAATTTGCATGAGATTTGAATAGCTATTTGGTACCATTTCATTAGGATTTGTAAGGTATTTATCTTATGTCGAGTTATGAAGTCTCAAATTTTGCAAACCTTAGATATATGTGATGGCATCTAGTTCTTCCAAAGGGAAAGGTGTAGAGGGAAAATAGTTTTTAAATTTATAGTTAATTAGCAATGAGATTAAAAAATCTATTTTCAAGGCTCCAGATATAGTGTATAAGCAAGATCCCTCCAGTACGTTATCTATGATACCACCATGAGTTTTAATGATTCAAGATGTCATAAATTGTTGTACTTTCAAGATTAGAAGTATTGGTGATATGGAAATTAGAGAAGAATATGGAAGACTATGTGAAAATGGAGCATTGAAGGAAGAATTAAATATTATAGAGAAGAAAGGGTTATCTCGTGCCCCAGATTTTTCAAATGTCTTCAAAACTGAGTGGATAAGAATTGTCTTAAGAAGAATTCATGATAGCTCAGTATGGTTAGAGAATGGGCCAGTTAGAATCCCAAAGAAAATTTTTCATAGGGTAACAAGGTATCCAACACTAGATCAACCAAAGACTATGAGAAGTGAGTCAAAGGAAATCATTGAAAAGAACACAGGGGCTATATGGAACAAAAGGGGAATTACAATTGACACAATCACAGATCCCCCGATAGCTTTTGAAATGAGGGTAATAGCAAAAAAGTTTTATCAGTCAAGAAAATTAAATAGTGTACCTTGCATTATAGGGGACATGGGCTATAAAATTATGAAGAAAGATCATACTTATGATCTTGCCGAGTTGTAGTTGCAGCAATTGATTAAAAATCTAGGAGCTATAAGGAAAACAAAGAGTGCTCAGTGTAAATTTGGATCTATTTTGGTATGTCTTTTCTTCTATGTACAAAATAAATTTCCTACATTTGGTAAGGTTGCATGGAAGACAAATAGATCAATTACAGTACAGATAGGAGAGTTCATAAAACAATTAGGTGATAACTTTGAGTTAGTGATGACTAGTTATTTTGAAGATTTTAAATAATCTATGAAGAAGAGATTAAGGATACCAATCAACCTAGTGGAGAAACATTATGATGTTTTTTTTTTCTAGATGACACTAATCAGACATATGTACAAGCAACAATTCCTAGGGTGAGATGGCTAAGGCCATTAGGATATGAGATCAATATTGATGAGGCCTTTGTAACAATCCCAACATTACTTGTAGAAGAAGTGGACAAAGATGCCAAACCATTTTGTAATTTTGAATTGGCCAAATCAAAGATCATTGTGGAATTGAAGACTACCTCTGTAATTAGGAAAAAGAACAAATTGGTAAAGAACTTGAAAGATAAATTTGGTGAAGGAGCTGAGGAAGAGGAAGAAGAAGAAGAAGACACACAAGATCAAGCACCACTAGCACTGACACAAGGTCAATGAGAGGATCAACAAGAAGAAGAAATAGAAATTATAGAAGGTTCCAAGGGAGAAGAAGTCGAGGAAGCACCTATTTCTACTGATAAAAGGAAAAGAAAGGCAAAGACACAAGTAGTGACAAAACCAAAGAAGGTTGCAAAACCAAGCTAGCCTAAAACAATAACATCTATCACAAGGGCTAGAACAAGAGTCACTACACAAAAGGCTAAAGAGGTAGCCAAGCCCAAAGAGAAGGAAAGAGGAGCAAAGAGAAGACCAAGAAGAAAGTATGTTTCTTAGGCTAAATATAATGAGGAGAAGACTGAATCTGATGACAACAACCAATTTCAAGTGGTGACTCATAGTCCATCCTCAAACCTAGATAATTTATGTGAGAACATTAGAAACAATGCTGACTTATCAAGTTTCTCTCACATTGAATTTGATAACCTTGGAAAGATTGAGAAGAATAAAGTAGAGGAGACAATATATGCCATGATGGCTAATTTTAAGAAAACTCCTCTAGAAATTTCCAACTCCATACCTAAGATTTTATATGATAGAGTTGAGTAGAAATGACACTATTGTTTAGACACAAAGAAGAAAATTAGGGTGACAACCTTCACTCAAGTTATGCCAAAACCTAGCAAGGAATAAATATCTAAAGACATAAAGAAATATGCTGTGAGAGTTGAACCTAAATATAAGGCATTTAGCATATTACAAAATAACATAGAGGATGTTGTACTAAATTCCAAAGAAATGTGGAAGATTACATATGGACTAGCTACAACCAAAGATGATGAACAAGAACCTATTGAGGTAGAAGATGATGAAGAAGATGACAATGAACAAGGCACAATTGAGGAAGGCATTGATATGGACGTTGATAACTAGGAAATAGCTAAGGAAGAGCAACAACCAAAATAGAGTGTACAAGATACACAACTACCAAGTGCCAGTGTGATAAGTGCAAGTACTAAAACTATCAAAATAAAGGATGTCTCCGATCCTACTGATCAAAACATCAATCACTTAATAGAGGAAGACTTGAAAAGGATACTTATCCAATCTATAGTACAAGCCAAATTATGTGACAACCCTGTATTGGTAGGTGTAGATGAATTTTAGAAGTCCGAATATATAACTGCAAGGGAGGAAGTGAAAATACAAGAACTACCTACAATCACTCCTCAAGTCACAAGTGTATAACCTTCAAAACCCATAGGTGTATATCAAAGGAAGTAGACAATAGGATGCATTGTTAGTACACTCATGGAAGGTACTCCAGTCTCAAAAAACATACAAGAATCTAAAATAGAAAAGGTTGAGACAGTTGGAGAAGACAAGGTGGAAAAACCTATAAATGATGGGATAGAAATCAAAATAGGTTAAATAGATACACTTGCACCTCCAATACAAGATCGAGGTTCAATTAAAATCAAAGAGGTAGAAAAGGACAAGCATGAAGAGACAAGTTTGGCACCCACGCTAAAGGAACTGGTATCAATTCAAGCACTAGTGACATTACTAGAATCGAGAACTCCTTCCAGTAAAACTCTTTAGAGGCTGAGCATAGATGCTACACCATTGTAATCATTAGTGCCAAGTCCTAGCTCATCTAAGGTAGAAGAGGTAGGCTAAACATATGAAGATGTTAGCCTAGATGAAAAAATTGAATTGCCTAAGTTTGATTATGCAAAAATAATAATTGAGTAGATGGGTATGCTACAAGAGGCCCTAGCAAAGAAGAAACATCAAGAACTACTCAGAAGGGAGCATATGCAGAAGCAAGCTTTGACTTAGATCAAAGAATTTTTTTTAGATGCATTCAATTTGCCTACTCTAAATGAAACAAAGCCTATTATTGAACAATTGACCAACATAGTGGAAAGAGTAAGTAATGCAGAACTGGATACTAATGTCAAATTATTAGAATGGTCTCGAAAAAAGTTTCAACATAGAGTGAATGAGAAGATATCTAGTGAAATTGCACTAACATAGGTTGCATTAGCAACAAAGATAGATGGTGTGAAGAAGGTACTAGAGAACATTTTCTCTCTATACATTAAACTATATAACCCTACACTCTCCACACAGGAGATAAGGAATCACATCTTGAGCTTGGAAAGTCAAATGTAGTCATCCAGTGAAAAATTTCCCATGACTCCAACTCAAAGTGAGAAACATTTTAGGACCCTCTTGTAATCCCAAAGTCAGTCAACAACTTTACAAGTAGATGAAGCCAAGATTAGGGATAAATTGATCAGCATCCAGTCTACATTGACTCCTCACATGGAGATTTTACACAAGGAGCTAGGCTATGTAGAAACACTTATGAAGAAAGACCCCAATATTTCTACATTAGATGGCTTAGTATACCTTACTATCAAGTTGGCCATCCAAATTAAGTCTTTGGAGGTAGCTTGTGATAATTGGGATGCAACTCTTAACATTATACTTGAGGTTCATAAATATTTTTTGGACAAATACACTATTAGTGTATAACCCATTGACATCAATGTCAAAAAGGGAGAGTAAGAGTATGGGGGAGCAAGCATGGATGGGGAGTAAGAGAAAAGCAAAAAGAGTAAGAGTAAACTAGAAAGATTAAGATTAAAACAAAAAAAAAAGTAAGAGTAAAGCAAAAAATAGAGAAATAGTATCAGTTGAGGATAAAAATACTCAATAGGAGAAATATTTTTGATACAAAGTACAGTACATAATAGATCAATCAACTTAGGGAGAGTTATAAGATTTTGAGGTATAAGTCATGTTGCAAAATTTTGATATTTTGAAATTTTGTATAGAAGCCAAATAATCACTTATGCTTGTAAGAATAAGTGCATTATTGTAAGTCATTTACTTAGTTCATGCCAAACAAGTAACAAATGTCAAGAACAACATATAAGTTAGAGCATGCCGAGTAAACAGTGATTGCTGAGTCACTCATATGCAGAGTCACTCAAGTACCGAATAGATAGTATGTGCCAAGTGATTCAGGAGCTAAGAAAGTAGTGCATGCTAAGTCATTTAGATGTCAAGTGATAGCATTGAAGTCATAGTTAGTGCTAAGCACCAAGGACTTTAGATGCTAAGTAACACCGTTTTGTCATAGTTGTTTGTATTGGCACAAACTACTATGTAAACCATTTTTGGTCTAACTTAAGGATTGAATTGTGATATTTTGGTGATAAGGATGAATCTTAAGTGGGAATCCCTAGGTATCACATACACCCAATTAGGTAAAGGAAAGGTTTAAGTGGCACTATGGATGAATCGCAACCATTGATTCATACCTAACCCTAAGTCACCTAGGTCTTCTTAAGGAGGAAAAAACCCTAAAGTTTCTTATGAACAAGAGTGAATGAATGAATGATCAAGAAGATTTTTTCGTGCACAAACAAGGACATTCATGGTGATCAAGGTACTAAGATCTGAATTGCATTGCAGAATCAGTTACAGAATAAAGGAAGGAAACAATGAAAATAGAGAGACATCTGATTAAGAAGGATCAAGTATACAACAATATAGAGGTGATCTATCATCAAGAAATAGAGTGATAATAATAATATCATTGTTAAGGCATTCTAATAGGTGAATTAGTTAAATCTCTTGATAGAGTAGTCCTAACAGGCTGTGTCAAAATCCTCTAATAAGGTGCTTACTTAATTGTGAGTTGAAGTCCTTTTACCAAGAACACTTCTAGCAGGGTGTTGGAATCCTTTAATAGGGTACTACCTAATAGTCTTTGTAATCTTTTAATAGGGGTAGATCATGTTTCATGATCAATATTGTGACCTTCATTGGATATACTTTATTACTGCAATAATGAAGATTTGTGGGTGTCATCCCCACTCTAATTTTACCTTCTAATTGGAGGGTCTCTGGGTAATCATATCTTGTGTCATATATGTGAGAATGCTTATTTATTTACATAATTTAGATGTATATGCTTTACATTGTATTTCAGTTTACTTATTGAATATGTGAGATGGTGTGTGGTGAATATTTTTATAGGTTAAAGTTTGAAGCACTACTTCACCCCCCAGAAGTTTATCTTTCCTATTATAATTCCAAAAATGAGGGCACATCTTGTAACATCCATGGGGAACATGAAGAGCATTCACAAAAATACAAATGAAGAAGCTAGAGCTACATACAGCGGGAAGATTTATGGAGAAGGTGCCTGCTATCACTATAAAGGAGCCACCATGTCAAAAGACTTAACTTCATCTCCTCAGTTGTGTAGGTCCATATTTTTTTGGAGGATTTCAGAATGGAGATGCATTGATGGATTTCTTGTGGAATTAGAGCAACTGGATATTCTATCATCTAGCTATGTTATCTAGTGTGAGGAGGTTGAAGTTACTAGGTCACATCCTTTCATGTTATTAGAGATAGTATTGTTTTATTTGTGCCACATGCACAAGGCAGAGAGATATCACTCCTTTTAAATGTGCAAGCACTCACATTGAAAATATCCAAGCAAGAAAATGCTTATAGACAAGCATAGGCACACGTGGAGAGGCTCATCACATGGGGCCAGTTGGACAAAATGTCAAACAAAATTTTAACCATTCAAGTATTGAGATAGAACATGCCATGTGGCACAACTTGGGAGTCCATTGTATGATCGAAGGAGGAAAAGGTGAGAGCTACAATGTTACGAAGTTGCAGTAAGATCAGAGAGCCAAAGAAAGAGGCATACAATGCTATGATAATCTGCCTTGATCATAAGATCAAAGATGCAATGAAATAGACTTCCGATGATAAGATTGGTGTAAGATTGGGAAGGCCAAATTTTGAGGCTAAGATGTTATGACTATCGTAAGGTTTGAGGTTAGAAATTTAAGAGGTATGATGCCATGCCAGACAAAGGCATGTTAGGAGATCATAAGATTGAGGTTTGAAGTGTTAAGATGTTATGAGGATGTTGAGTTTGTCGTAAGATCAAAGGATGATAATTTGAAGGCTAAGATGTTAAGATATATCATATAATCATGACTTCATAACATCATGAAGTTCAAATTCAAATATTTCAAAATAATTCAAATATTGCATATGGAGATGTTGGGCCCACCCAGGTAGTCGGCCAATGGAGAATCAACAAGTGTCATCTAGTGACATGGGAAATTAATATAAAATGAAAATAAATTGAATATGAGCACACATTTTAGGTGAATTTGAAACATGGAAGAACTTGAAATAATTTTAATGATATCGTATAGTTAAAACTATACAACATTATAAAATTTTCCATTTAAATGCTCAGTTCATGGCCTAGGGCCTGATTTTTCAAATTGACTTCAGAGGCATCATTTTTACCAGAAACTTGCAGTATAATATACCATTAGAACTAGGAGAAGATGAATTCTTCATTTCTACAATTAGATTTTAGATAGGTCTTATAGGGAAGAAGCTATATATAGTTTTATATTTTTGGGGTATTCATAGTATAAATGCAAATTTACTTTTTCAGATAGAATAAGATCAGATTGGGATTGGATTGACGTAGGATCAAATTCACTGAGAAACTATAAAGGATGAAATAAATGTTTTTGAAGGTAGTTGTAGAAGGTAAAGGTTATATCAGTAGAGGCATTAGAGTTTCATGGCAAGGGGAAGATGAGGACAAACCAATATTAGATTTGAAACTTATACACATCTTATTAGATACTTGATATTCCTTGAGAAGGGGGTTTCCTCATTACTCATTAAGGAAGATATTTTTAGACGCTTTGCAACAACATTAATCAGTCTTGATTGTTGGTAGATGAAGGAAGATATCAGTTCTATAGCATTAGGAAGATTCTAATGTGAACACTTGGCAATATCAAATTTTAGATCTAGGAGTCTTCTTCCTATCTATACATTCTTCCTCTTTTTCTCTTTGTAAGGGTTCCAATTCTGGAGAATTTTCCCACTTGTTGTGAGACCATAGTTGGTTCCAGTTCCATTTTTTGGTTACTATGATACCATTTCTCAGTATTTTCTCTATTATCAGTAGCAGTAGTGTAGCATTTTTTAAGCATAAAATCATACAATCATTCATAGTGTATTCTCTGAGTTTTTTGCTTACACATGATGTATTGGTTTCAAGAAATGAATACAAAGATTTATTTGAAAGCTTCATTATAAATTTATCTCCTTTTCTATGGGTTTGTAGTTTCCTATGAAAAAAGTACATGCTATCCAGCTGTAGCTTTTTTTTGAAGCTGTATGCCATTGTGTATCTTATTGTTGGGTCAAGAACCTATTTAATTTGCTTGATCTGCATTGACAGAATTGTAGGGATCATAGGAGGATTTGATAAGTACAAATTTTATTTGAAGATAGATGTCTATTTGCCAGGTAGATAGATAGATATGTTGTCTGGATAAATGAGTATATTTTGGGTATCCATGTGTGTGTTTTGACTTATTGAATGTCCAATGGATAATGGACTGATTAGCTTGGAGATTACATGTTTTGCTATTGCATACCTGGGTTATGCTGATTCAATAATTAATCGAATATCTTTTCCCTTTCTATTTAAGAGTTGAAAAGAAGTTTCCCTCACTTGGATTATTAGATTCATGTGCCGTGTTGTTAGCTATTTCATGTCCATGAATGTTTGCACAAACATAGAAGATTCAGGGGTTTTATCTATTATATAGATTTAGTTATATGTCTTTACACTGGTACCATATAAAGAATCCAAGGTCCACCCACCTAGGTCTTGTAGAGCTTGAAGAGAACAAGGAGATTAAATAGCCTTATAGTTGGCCCTGGTATCTAAATAGGTGCATTGAACATGGGAATTAGCTGCCCCTAGGTGTATTCATTCTTATCACTGGGTTACTAAAAAATTGTTAATTCAGGAGCCAACATGGCTAATGCACACACTAACACTTCAACTTAGCACTTCCTCTACTTGATCTTCACAATACTGTCTCTCTTGGTTGGCATTATCTCTTGTTTATTATTAATTTTTTTTAGCAATAATCAACATCAACAACAAGAATCATCTTGTTCATCCCCTTAAATAATTTTTTTTTATGTTCTAGAATCTTCTAGATTTTGCCATTTAATCATGATCGTATATCTTAGATTTAATGAATCGAGATGCTTATAAAATATAACTCTATTTTGATCTTTGTGCTCCATTTCAAATTTTTATTTATCCTTCATCATATCTTCTTTGAAATTTTCCATCCGTTGATCTCATAACTAAATTTGTCCTTATCTTTGAAACTTCTTGAACATTCTTAATTTCCATAAAATGTCAACTTTAGATTAAATATCTTCATAACTTGTTCTTCTGATTCATGCTCAGTGAAAATTATAATTTACTTGAGAAACACCACTCGGTTAACATTGAAAGCACTTGGTTAACACAAAAGTTCTTTACTTCTCTTTTAGGTGCTTAGTGAGAACTGTAGTAGCTCAGGTAACACTGGATTTTTTCATTCACTGACTAACTAGTATTGCATGTACATGATCTTTAATACTTCATCACAAACACTACATGACTATAAAATAATCAAACCAACATCATATTTTCATAGTATAACTCATTCAAGTGCTCATTGAATACCATATACTTATCAACACTCCAACTCATCATACTTTCTTTAAATCCTCTTCTTCAATCAAATCCTCTTCATCAATAAAGTGATATGGAAATTTACTAAATTAACATAATGTCTAACTAATTAAGGCCTAACAAAAATGGAATCATAACAACTAATATGACTATTTCACATACATTAACAAAATTATCAATTGGGGCTATTAATCCTTTCTAGAGTGGGGTTGTCACTGCACCAAAAGACCGATCTGCTAGTGCCCAATACATCTACTCAACTTATAGTACATAGGAGGTGATTAAGTCCTTGTTATGAATCCTGATGGGGGTTTTGAACATTTTTCCAAAAATATCCCCCTTAGTGTTACCTGAGGGTTTGAGGATTCAAACCTTTGACCAAGCTCTAATACCATTGATTAGATTGGGGTTGTCAATGAGTGATCTATTAGTGCCCAATACAACCACTCAAAATATAGTACACAAGAGGAACTTAATCTCTTTTCATGAATCTTGAGGGGAGCACTAAAGATTTTTCCAACATCTAGCTGATCAACAACAGACTTCAACTATTTAATTTCCTTCTCCATGTTCATAGTTTCCTTTGTTCATTATAGCCTTATGTTCTTGTTTGGCTATCAGAGACCATGAAAAAATTTAAAATTCTTTCTTATCCTTTATATAAACAATATTTTACCACTTAATCACATTCATTACACTTTTCTTTAATTTCTCTCATTTGTGTGATCACATCTCAGCTTACATTCATTAAATTTTCCACTAGGTAAAGTTTTTTATGTATCATGCTAGATGTAATTCACCTTGGAACTTGAAATTTTCTTAGATCATGAATCTTTCCTTAAATCTCTTCCATATGATCTTATCTAACCAATTTAATATGTATAATTTACTAACAAACTCATTACCTTCCTTAGAATCTTCTTGAACAATCCATATTTACTCTCAATGTCATCTCATAATTGATTTTATCAAAACTTTTTAACTTCAATGACTTGTGTTCTTTCTTTGCCAAACACCACCATATGCTCTCTTAACACTGTTCACTCAGTTAATACTATTTTTTCTTGGTAACACTTTCTCACTTAGTAACACCTATAAACTTTGTTCTCATACTAATGCTCAGTACACTTCCACTAAATAATATATTTTCTTACTAACCAACATTTCTAGCTAAGTAGCACACACTCATTCCTTGTTTTTGTACTTCACATCTTTCTTCCTTTATTATTGTCCAATGTAACATGCTTGTGCATCATCTTACTACTCCATCAAATCATATAAAATAATCAAACCAATATTACCTTGTCAAATGTTGATTCATCAATTGCCCACTTAATCTCAACACTAAACATTACTTCATCATTTCATCTTTTGTCTTTACTCAATTAATTCTCTTCTCAACACCACATCCTTTATATGATTTGAGAACTTACATAAATTGAAATCCAACTTATTGACTTACTGATATCCTTTAGTCTAATAGGCTTAACATGAATAACAACTGATCCAATTCTCCTACATACCTTTCATAGCTCGGTTACCTAACTTTTCAACATTATCAACATCAACATCAACATCAACATTAGTAGGTCTAAAAATCTCCCCCTTTGGTATGGATGATAACATGAGTAAACTCAAATATGTTCATTTTTCTCATGTTTCATCTCAATCTCCCCCTTAGGATAATCTCTCCTTGCAGTGCAATAGTTTCCTTTATGTCTTCTCTTAATAATTTCATTGTCTTCTTTATATTCTATACTACTTCTTTATATTCCATCATTTTATTTTCTCACTTTTCTATATATTTCATCTTTTTTCTATCTTCATTCTTTCGTCATGCAATACTTGTAATTCCCCACCCAGAGATCCTTGGAAAAGAGGATAAATAAGCCAAGATAGATTTTCTTAAAACTCAAGTATGAATGCACTCGGAAACAACATACAAGGATCACAAAGATTGCAATGGAAGACTATCCAAACATCGTGACACCAATGGATCTCCAAATGCCACTATTGACCAAAATGACTAACAACTGAAGACACACAACTGAATTTGAATCAAAACATACCAAATCTAGAATACGACACCAAAGGATTGAAGAGCAGTTAAGAGGGTACCCTAAACACCTCCTAAAAAGTTTATGTCTTACGAAAAAATGCCTGTTGTCTGCCTGCACAGGTTTTTGTAACTTCCAGGTGATACTTTAAATCAGCATTGGGTGATACTTTGTAGTATCGTACAACATTTCTAAAGAAGCAAGGTGACACTTCTAGGACTAGGGTGACACTACTCTTAAGGGCATGTAATACTTTACCAGTATTGTATGACACTTCACCAAAGAGGGTACAATACTTTCCAGTATCACACAACATTTCTTCCTAAGGGGTGCGATACTTTTCAATATCACATGATAGAACCTGCATGGGCATGTGACACTTTATTGTATTGCACCATGCTAACACATGGTTGCCTAAGAAAGCAAGAAAATGCCTAAGGAAAAACTGAAAGGGTTAAATAGGGTTCATAACCTCCACATCAAGGAGTACCAGATCCACAATTCGAGGTGTGAACACTCAAACACATTACATAAAGAAGTAAACAAAATCTAACCATCTACCAAGTATAGAGGGAAAGTACAGAAGGAAACATTACAGTGTATGTAAAGCAACACCACAATAAACATAAATAACATCACAATGAATAGTACAACAAAACTAAGTTCATGGTTCCTCCCAACCATAATGGCATCATAAGGCCATCATGGACCCTAGCCATCCCCATGCGTAAGATCCCAAGCTATCGACTAGATCGTTGGTACTATCATAAAAGGACATTGCTACAAAATCATGCTACAATCATAAGCATAAGGAAATCCAACATGCTAGACGTAAAGCATAAGATAATCCTATAAACCAGATAACATCATCTATCATATGCTACTCATCATAGTAAGGAAATGTGTCAATAAATAACATCATCTAAACATGATATACAAGCATCTCAATGAAAGCATAAATCACAAGAAAACATACTAAGTAGGGACTAACATCATGGAGAGTTGCTTGGCATTGGAAAGCCTAAGCTCGGATCGTGTGTTCTCAAATTTAAACGGGTGCTCACACATTGTATCCTCAAACTTAATCGGGTGCTCACACATTTTATTATCTTAAGTTTTATTACCACCCAATATTTTCTTTAGTTATCACTTAATTAAAGCTCCTTCTGCTAACCTATGGTGCCATGATTGCCAGGCTATGAGAAAGAAGCCCCCTCCATATGCTACCCTACCCTACCTATGCTCATCCAATGATGAGTGCCCGTAGGCATGCATATTCCCAACCCAACACCAATGATCATACTTCCAGAGTACCATGAAATATCAGGACTTGCAAGTCACCCAACAAATGTATGCGCACATACTCATGTGTGGTGCACCACCATCATGAAGATTATAACACAAGGACAAGTCGATAATACAAATTAGAAAGCCACTCAACCAAAAGTAGATTTGGGAGGACGGATGTGGCATGCATCCCAATACAACATACAAGTGAAATAATGGTCCGACTGACATCCAAATGGATGATCCAAGTCCACAACCAATAATATACCAAGAAAACTTGAGAAAACAAGGTTTCATGCAAAATGAGGTAAAAACCCCAAAATTTGGAAAACTCGTTTAACCTTTGGGTACAAAAACCCCAAAAAATCCAAAAATAAATGAGTTCAGACATCGTATGCAAAAATGGCCAGGATAATGATGCAAAACCCCAAACCCCCATCCCAAAAATTGGTAAAATGCTCATACTCAACCAACGTGGTAGAACCAATATATAAAAATGGAAGGGAACAATAGTTCTCAACCTCCTAACAAATGGCTACCAAAAATAGGTGTAATAGAGTAGAAATGTTAAAATGGGAAAGCCCTACCTGAGAACAAAAGAGGTAGAAACTGAAACCTGCAAAATAAAATAAAATGCTCACCAAATCTACCAAAAATCGTGACAAAGAAAGGTCTACCTGAGCCAAATCCAATAAGACCAACCTTGTGAAGATCCCACACTCACAGCTCCCAAAATGAACAAAAACCAAATCCTTTAGAAGAGGATTCTTCAAAATCTCTCCAAATTTCTATTTTCAAAAAGTGAGAAGTGAATAATAAAATCCAATTTTCAATACTTATCCACTTTTTGAGTGAATGGTCGATTAGGGAAAATAGCCAATTAGACTAGCTAAAGTTTGAAACAACCTAAAAAAAAATATGTTATTGCTCGTAATGAGAATTCACCCAAGGAAAATTTGCCAAAAATTAAATTCGAGAAGATTTATAGCGCAAAAACCCAAAATTACAGAAAATCACTTAACAACTTTCATGATAATGCAAACTTCTAAATACATAGACACACTTACTAGTCTAATCACATAATGCAGATGAATTTAGATTTAATAATCATCAAAAGGTTTTAGTTTAAAAAATTAAAATGAGGACACGTTGACCATACAGGAACGACATTGGTAAAATATGAATAGCTGAATCACTAACTCCATGTGCCACTGCTAGGGATATAATTCCTTTACACTAAAACACATGATCAAGTGCAATTGCATATAATATCATAGCCAAAGAAAAATGCATTAAATACCTAATTAATTCATTTACATCACTCACATTCGCAGAAAGCATAAAGATACAATAATGAAGTAAATAACCATAGCATAAAATCCATCACATAACATAATTAGAAAGTATGTCCAACTACCAGATAATTAGATATAATCATAGATCTACTGTCATCTCAAAATGGCATCAACATGTAGATATGATAAATTGAACATCATAGCAGTAAAGCATCTATGTCACTAAATCAAAGTATAACATTCGACCCTCAGGTCATCTCAAAGTACATAAAATAAAAGTGTTAAATATCTCTCAAATCAAAATAGATGAGGTACATACTGAAAACATGAGAGACACTATAATAATTCTCTCTTTCTCTACTCATATTCCCCTTTCTTTGTTCATCTCCTCCTTTGACAATAATGCTAGAGGTCTCTATAAACCATATTTTCCATGTAGTTGTACCTTCTACCTTTCTTGTACTAAAAGCTTTTATTTTCTCACATCTTTCTCTTTCTTCACAATTTTAGGTAGCTCCTAAAGAGTGAACATTTGCATCAACTCAGAAGTAGATTTTTTAATAAAACATGAATTTATGCAACATGAATCTTCCTATAATAAATATTATATAGGGGAATTACCTCTAGTTTACATATTATCTACTCAAAAGTATCGTTAGGTAATGGATTTTTGAAAATATCAGCAATCTGCTCCTTGGATTTTACATATTCCAACTGTACTTTCTTCTTCTAAACTTGTTCTCTCAAATAGTGATAATTGATAGATATATTCTTTGTTTTGGAATGGATCACATGATTCTTTGAAATGTTTATAGAACTTTAATATAATAGTAGATTGTCATAGGACCATTTACTTCCTCTTGTATTCCAACTTCAAGTAATAGTTTGATCCATACAATGTCTGAACATTGATTGCAACACCAACATATTCATCCTCAATAGTGAGTTGTGAGATCCAAATTTGCTTCTTACTTATCCATTTCACTAGTATTTCTCCTAAGAATAAAGATCCTCCACTTTTTGTTTTTATGTCATCCACATTTCATGCCCAATCATCATCAATATAAACTTTCAATTAAAAATCTTCATCTTTCTTGTACCATTAACCAAAGTCCTCAGTTCCTTTCAAATATCTAAGGATTCTCTTCGCAAAAATCATATATCTCTTTAGGATTAGAAGAAAATATTTCCACTCAAACAACATGAGTGGTATTAGGTCTATTAAGCACCACATACTATATCTTTCCAACCATTGATCTGCACAATGTCTCATTTACCTTGGCAAAATTATCTTCTTTTGATAATTTGCAGCCACATATCATCGGTGTTCCAATTGACCTCAAGTGTTCCATCCCAATTTTTTAAAGGATCTCCTTTATATACTTACATTGTACTATATATATTCCATCCTTGGTATTTTAACTTGTAGTCCAATAAAGAATTTGACTAATCCAATCATTATCATTTCAAAATCCTTTGCTATTGCATTAGCAAATGATCTACTCATAAGTTCATTTCCTCCAAATATGATATCATCAACAAATATTTAAGCAATTAATATCTTATCTATAGAGTCACTTTTCAAATACATATTACAATTTTTACTTGTTCTACTGAAACAAATCCTTATAGATAAGAGTGTAGTATTTCATACCATGCTCAAGGTTCTTATTTCAAACCATACAGTGCCTTGTTCAATTTGCATATCATATTTTTTTGTTCTTTGTCAAGAAATACTTTTGGTTGTTCAATGTATACTTCTTCTTCCAATATTCCATTAAAAATTTAGACTACACATCCATTTGAAAACCTTTGAAACCTTTCTGAGCAACATATGAAAGTAAAATTCTCACACCTTATAGTCTAGCAACGTGAGTAAATGTCTCACCATAATTAATAGCTTACTCTTAAGAATAACCTTTTAAAACTAGTATTTCTTTGTTCCTTGTCACATATCCATTCTCATTAAACTTATTTATGAAAATATTCTCAATGCCAATTTTTTTTTATCTTAGGTCTCAGTACAAATGTCCATGTATTGTCCTTTTCAGTTTAATCTATCTCTTCTTTCATTCCAGTAATCTAATCTTCATTCTCCAATGCATCCTTGACCAATCTTGGCTCAAATTCAGAAATCAAACAAGCATTATATCTTAACTTATTTATTTGCATAGCTCTTTCATCTTTGTTTACAATTATTTTATTGGGTTGATGGTTCCTTTTGACATACTTTTCTAAAACAGGCTTGATTCTTTGTTGTTCTATAGTTTCTTCACTTGGTGGGGGTTCAACATGTTCCTCAATTACTTCTTGTTTTAGCTCAGGTATACTGTCATGAACTCCTTCCTTGACATATATAAATATTTGATAGTCTTTAAGTTCCTTCTTGTTATCATTTTCCATTATTTTATGAAAACTTCATCAATATTTGTTAGTAGCCTTATTCAAACATTTATAAGCTTTGCTCTTTGTGGAGTACCCTAGAAACACACCTTCATCTCCTTTAGAATCAAACTTCACATTCCTAGTGTCTTTCAGTATGTAACACCTACTTCCAAATATTTTATAGTAGCTAACATTAGGTGTATTCCCATACCAAAGTTCATAAGGAGTTTTTTTGGTACATTTCTTCAATTGTACTTGGTTGAGAGTATAAAAATAGTACCTGTGTCTTTCTCAAGAATATTTTTGAAATTTCCTTCTTAATTAATAATGTTCTTTTATAATAAATTATTGATTCATTCCTTCTTTCATCTATGTAATTTTTTCGTGGAGTTCTTGTGTAGATAGTTGTCTTTTGATTCCATTTTCATCACAAAAGATAGTAAATTCATCAGAGCTAAACTCACCTCCTCTATTAGATCTTAAGCACTTTAGTTTCTTACCTATTTGCTTCTCAACTCTTTCCTTATACCATTAAAATTTGGAAAGCATCAAAATTACCATTTAGAAACATCAAACACATCATCCTTGAGTAGTCACTAGTAAACAATATGAAATACATATCACCTTAATAGCTTTGCACTCTCATAGGACCATAAAGATCTGTATGAACGAACTCCAATATGTCATTAGATGAGTAAGAATTGCTTGAAATTATTGAATTAACCATTTTACCAATATGAAATTCCATACTAAACAGTCCTAAATTGAGAGAACTTCAATTCATGAGCGTTTAACACCCATTTAATGTATTTTAATGATAAATCTGCATTTCAGATGTACTCACACCTCCTTCTTACCCTCATCTTAAATAGGATCTAGGTAGCCATAATAAGTCCTCCTTGGCATTCATATCCTACAACAAAAAATTTGAGGTAGGATCTATTAATTAGGTCCTCCTCTTTCTTTTCATTCAACCAACATAACTCTCTTTTCACACTGAAATGGGATTTCCTCATAATATGGACTTGACTTCGAGATTCTGAGACCTTTTTTGGGTTCTGAGATTGCTTTGAGGATTGATGCATTTGAGTGTATTTGATTACCATGGATGTAGTACATCCCTAATCAATCAATGATGTCATGCTCCCCTAATGGACCAATCAGGGATGCAGTATGTCCCTAAAAAGGTCCCATTTTGGGTCCTGGTCATTGGTCCCTTCTTGGGGTTTGGTCTAGAGCTAGGTTTTTGAGCCCAATTAACTTGCATGAGGATATTAATCTAAATATTATACAAATACCCTCAATTGCTTCATTTGGCATAAGCATAAATCAAGTAAGCAAGTATACATAAGGTTAAGAAAGATGAAGAAATAATATTTCATGTTAACAAAGCCATTGTGGATATCCCAGTTTGTCGTAGTACATTCATAAGGTGGAAGCAAGGAGGCTTGGAGACACCCTTTTAAAGAAAGAGAGTTCTTCATCTTCCTCTTCTTATTCTATCGTTCAAGCATTAAAGATTCAATCATGGAGTACATAAAATAGAGCACGAGTATGGCTTAGAGTTATTTATCCTTGGTGCTTAGTATGCTTTCTAGGTTATCCTTGGATCTATGCGTTGTTGCTTCATCTACATTCAAGAATGATATTTCATGCTAGAGTTTGGATCTAAGGATTTGGATCCTTACATTACACATTCAAAGCTCACACATGAACATAACACACATTCCATTGGACATATCGGTTATCCATGGAGGTGGAAACCACCAAAATGGGGGTTGACTAAGGCGAACCTTTGCATAGTGATCTAGGGGATATTTTCACTAAAATTTAAGTGTCTTAAATTCTCAAAGAATAAAAAACATCCCAAAGTGCTTAAAATATTGATTTTGGCAAAACTTAAATTGATAAAAATAGAGTTTATATGCCAAAGTTATGGCTAGTCAAACCAAGTACATAGGCTATTAGAAGGGTGAAAATTTGACCTTTTCAAAATTGTTCAAAGCTAGTGTCAATACAAAGGTCTCATCCAAACAATTCCAACAATGTCTATTTCATCAAATTAGAGCTCATACGTAGAAGTTAGCGCTAGTCAAAGTTTGGTCGAGCAAGTTGACCAAAGTTGACAAATAATGTCAGCATGATAACATGAAATATTTGGTGATGTGTCATCATTGACTAGTCATTGTTTGACATGTGACAAAAAAAGTACAATGCTGAACTTGGCATGTGGCATAAAGTATGTCCAATCATTGGTAGACAAGTGGCAATTTTTGGTAAAATGATGATGTGCCACATGGCACCACAAAATAATGCCACATGGAACCTTGCAAGCCTAGTTGTTTGGAATGGTTATGACAATTTTTTTCCACTATGGGATTCTATTCCATGATATTAATAACCACAAATGATCACCTTTTCCACTAAGCCAACCATCCATGATTCCTATTATATGGAGTGAAATGACCTTTATCCTCGTAGCAAGATGCCCAAAGAAACAATGGATGCCAAAGGGAGTTGAAACCTCTAACCACTACCCTTCCAAATTAATTTATAACCATTTCATTATCTACAATAGTTGATAATTTTGTAGGGTTAATTCTATTTAACCCTTGTTTAAACCTGCTTATCCTTAGTTAAATAAGGGTATATGGTTAAAACAACCCCTATTTACGGAGTAAAATTGAAACCATAAAATGATAAAAGGATAAAGTCAAAGATATTTAATTAAAACTAGGGGATCATGTTATTTTATTTGTTTTGGTCTATTTTGGGCTAATTTTCTATGTAAAAATGGGGTAAAGAGGTCTTTGAAAGGCATTTAGGTGACGAGAAGGAGAGAATGCTATGGAAACTTTCTTTTTAGTCCTGTAAATCAGAATGTTATGATGTTATTGTAATTGAAGGAAATGATCCTTAAAAATTGTAATTTATTCTTGGAGTTAATCATATTGATCACCTTTTTGGAGAGGGACCCAAAGATGTAGTCCGAACTCGAATGAACTCTGTTATCAATTGTGTTTTGTCCTCTATCTCTCTACTCTCTTTCTTTTAGTTGATTACCTTTTCATGATTTATTATATTAAGCATTTAATTTAAGTTGATTTGATAATTAATTTATTGGATTAAATTATGTAATTACATTAAGAATTCCTTTGCAATTGTCATAGACCCATCTTAATCAAACCCAGTTTGGTATTATAGCCTTGTATGAACAATTTTTATAGATTTGAATGATAACAAGGTCCAAGATCCAACAAGGTGAAGGAAAGATTGAGGAATAAAATCCTGAGATTAGAAAATGAAGAACTAATCCACCATCACAAATGGAAGGCTAAGGTGGTGGACAAATTTTTGGAGACAAGAGTATCTAGAAGACTATTTAGAATTTGCATAAAATGGTAGAATTTTTAGTATAGGAAAGAGAAAAAAGAATGCTAAGACGAGAAACTTGTGAAGACAAAGGGGAAAATAGAGGAGGTGATCATGATCCTCCAAATACACCTCCCTCTTCTCCCTCTTCCCCTTCTACTCATTCTCAGTCTTCTAATACGTTTAAGGGTAGACATAAGGCTAGAATAAAATTTGATGTAAAGTTTGATCTACCACAATAATGTGGGGAATTAAGTGCTGAGAAGTTAGATGATTGGATTTGAAAAGTTGAATTATATTTTAGAGTTCAAAACCTCTTAGAAGATGTTGATAGGATCTAGTTAGCCACTCTTCAGTTAGGAGCTACAACTCTAACCCTATGGGAGATTAGAACTCGGGATGAAAATTTTCACTATGGTAGAATCATTTTAACTTGGTCAAGATTTTGTTAGTTAACTTAAGAAAAAAGTCTATTCCTTAGGCCATACACAATAATTAATGATGAACCTTTAAAATTTTAGTCAAGGGAAATGTCAGTCATTCCAAGAGTACACCCATGAATTTCAAAGAAAGACTATCACATTAAATGTTCCATTGTACACCTAGGTTACATTACTCAAGTACATAGGTGGTCTTCAATCTTATCTAAGACATTCCATTTTGGTCTTGAATCCTAGTAACCTAGATGAAGTACTTGTTCAAGACACACATTTAGAGTCAAGAGGAAATGGTTCTTTTATTGATAAGTTTGATAAGAAGTCATTTAAGTTAGAAAATTAATCTAAGGGGAAAGAAAAGAAGGGGAAAAAGACTACTACAATAAAAAAGGAAGACAATAAAGCTGCTTATTCTCATTGTAAGAAAGAGGTACATGATGTCTCTAGATTTTGGAAATTACATCCAAAGTTAAGGCCGAAGAAATATGAAGGAAATAATGGTAAAAGAAATACTACTAGTGTAGTACAACAAGATCTTGGATATGATTCTAGGGATGAGACAGAGATAGTTTCTATCAGGATCCAAGGTAAAGTGGAAGGTAAAACTCTCTTGTTAGATGCTATAATCTCTAATACAAGTTTGAGAAATTGAAATTCCCTTCCTAATATGAATAAGTAAAGAAATGAACTTTTTAACATTCATGCATGGTAATAAACACACTAAGGTTGATACTCTTTTTGACACAAGTTCACAAGTTAACTTGGTAACTGAAGAAGTAGTAAAGAAACTAAATCTAGCTATTACACCTCATCTTAAGATCTATCCTCTTGGATGGGTATGTAATGATTCTGAATTATAGGTGACAAAACAATGAAAACATTATTTTTCCATAACTACTAAATTTATTGATGAGGTGGAAGTAAATGTTGTACCTTTGGATATTTGTGGACTCATGTTAGGAAGTACTTATATCTTTGATAGAAGAGAAATATTTTATAGGGGAGAATAAGTATCATTTATTTAAAGATGGTAAAGAGTACATAGTTAGATCACATAAAGTCAAAACTAGTCATGTATTAGTAAATTTTGGTCAAAAGAAAAGATTAGTTAATGCGAGTAAAAATTATGTACTCATGATTTTAAAATATAAGGATGATGATAAATTTGAGGCATTCAAGAGTTGTGATCCAAAACATAGATCTAAATTAGTCAAAGTTTTTTCTTTGCACGACGACTTATTTCAAGAGCCAAAAGATTGCCACTTAAGAGGGAGATACAACATGAAATCCATTTATAGCAAGATGCACCTCTTCCAAACATCAACATGTACTGGTTATCACTCTTGTATAATAAAGAGATCAAGAAAAATGCTTAGGAGTTGGTGGAGAAAGGAGTGGTTTGCCCAATTACTTCACCTTGTGGTTCTCTAATTGTGTTGGCTCTAAAGAAAGATGGAACATAAAAAATGTGTATCGACTAAAAAGCCCTAAACAAGATAATGGAAAAGAAAAAATATCCTCTTCCCCGTATTAATGATTTACTTGATCAACTTAAACATGTCATTTATTTCACCAAGTTGTATTTGAGAAGTGGTTATCCTTAGATTGGGATTGCAGAAGATGATATTTGGAAAACTGCATTCAAAACTAAATATGGATTAAACGAGTGGTTGGTTATGCCTTTTGGGGTATGCAATGTGCCAACCACTTTCATGCATGTAATTAATGATGTATTTTATCCCTACATTGATAAATCTGTAATAGTCTATGTTAGAGTAATAAAGTTTTTCTTAATAATTAAATTATATTGATTTAATTATAAGTCACTTATTATCTCCAGTTTACTTAAGTTAAACTTTAGGCATATAATAATTAATTATTATTATGCAACCTAGATTAGTCACCTGTTAAGATTTTTGATCTCCTTTATAAGGATGATCTCTCTTTGTAACATTGATTCACTTTTGATTATAGAAATTTCTTTATTTTCTCATCAAGAATGTCTCCTCTGTGCATCTAGGAATTCCAACCTCCATAGATTTTGCTTCTCTCTTTCTATGATAGTTGTTTGCATGTAGGTGATTCTTGGGAGCTATGGGGTTGATCTTTCATCAAATTCAACATGGTATCATAGCCCTAGATCTGTTTGCCCCTATTCTTTTTATAAGAGGTTTGGCTTGGTTTTCAGATTTGTAATTTTCTCTTTCAGAGAGTTTCAATTTTCAGAAGTGTTTCGTATTAAATTGCGGGGGAGGGTGGCGGAGCTATTGTTTTGGATCACTATAAGCCCAAACAAACATCATTGTTGAGCTTAGAGCACTCAAAAACACTCATTTCTATATAAAATAAGTCCAGTTTGGATGCTATTGAAATCAAAGGCAAATTTTTTGCACCCAAGTCATTTTGACTTGGGCACGCAAATCAAGGTGGCAATATTTTTTTGGCACTGGCTACGGTGCAACATATTTGCACTGAGCTGGGCAAGCTGCCTAGCCCGTCTACACACCTGCGCTGCTTTCACTACCATGTCCCGTGTTGACAGTATAGTTAACGAAATCAATCATGCTGTCAGTCGTCCTCCTCTAACATGGGAATAGACAAGTTCATGAGCGAACATATTTTTTTATTTTATTTTATTAAAACAATCCTTTTTAATATTTTGAAGTTTAGTGTAATGTCTTAAAAAAATCTTTTTATTTTAATGTCTAAAATTATACATAATATTTTTTTATTTGAATATTTACAATGATATGTTGATTGATTGATTGATTTATTTATCTTAAATAATTATAAAATAAAGAATACTAAAATAATGCTTATAAAATTATAAAATATTGAAAACACTCATTAAATTAGAAAAAAAAAAATAGTTTTAATGCTATATCTATAATAATATTTTTAATTAGAATTTGCCAAAATTCTTTATATGGACTTAAGTTTTACTCATATTATTGATGTTAGGAGATATTTTTCATAACAAGTCAAATTGTGATATTACATTTGAAAATTAGAATAATTTTATTAAGAAATGATATCTAATTGATTAAAAAAAATAAAAAATACAAAATTTGCAATATTTTTTTAATTTAACTATAGAAGTATTGAAGTAACTTGTTAAACATATAAACGTAATTTATAAAATGTTGCAAATGCATAAATTATAATAAGCTAAAAATTTACTATTAAAAATATATATTTTTATTTGTAATTCTAAATAATCAAATAATAAAATTAAACTATAATTTTTATTTTAAATATTAAAAATTCTCATAAAATAATTGAATAATTTTTATTAAATAAAGTAATTATAAAATATTGAAAACAAACATAGAAAAAAACTTAATTTTATTTTAAATTATATTTATACTAATATTTTTAATTATAATTTGGACAATATATATTTTTTTTAATCAAAAAGTGACATAGCACTTATATAATAGATTTATTAATAAACTAGTTCAAGGGCTCATCAGAGAAAAAACTAGCAAGAAAACTCTGAATCCTTGCCGAAGTACAAAAGTGTTAAAGGCATACTCTGCACTGAGCAAGAGTTCCCAAAATATGGTATATATAAATAGTCAACAATGTGTAGGGTCCAATTATGCCAATGAACCTCTCCTTTTGAAAGATTTAACTAAAATCAAGAGAGCATTGAGCCTCCTATATAATTGGAGCATTTGTGAACCAAAAAATACCATCCAAATCAAAATCTGGGACATGAACCATGAAGGCCAGCTCTGTACTTCCCATTTTCAGCAAGAAGATGAATCCTTATGCACAAAGAGTGTGCAAACTAATAGCCAATAAAATGATAAGTGTGTCAATCAATTATAGTACTAGTTTCTATTAAGCTTCCTTCATCTTCTTTGTGTCCCAAATATGGCACTCTGCTAAGCATGGGAATTTCAAAAAAAAAACCAATGAATGGAAAGATTGAAATATGGAGCCTTCACAACCAAGATTAGCTAGACAATCAACCAGTTTATTGCCCTCCCTCAGAGTATGAGAGAAACAAGTAGCTTGAAAAGAGTCAATTAAATCCCAGCATTGTTGAAGGATATAGGTTAGTTTCGAAGTATGAGAAGATCGTGAGAGACAAGCATTTATAATTACCTGAGAATCACCTTCAATATGGATGGAGGATACATTACATCTCTTTGCCAAAATTAGACCTGCCAATAGGGCTTGAGCTTCTGCAAGGTTGCTAGTGCCAACTGGTAAAACATCTGTTTTGATTGCAACTACTTCACCTTGCCAATTCCTAATACAAGCACCCAATCCTGACTTACCAGGGTTCCCACGAGAGCAACCATCAAAATTTAACTTTAGAAAATTTCTAGAGGGAGGAAACCATTTTACATGAAGTCGATCAGATTGATGATTAGAATTCCAGTTTGCAAAGAAACTTGGAGGTAACTTAATTTTTTTCCACAATTTTAGAAGAAGATAATCCCAAGCAGATACTGAAATGTTGTTCATACAATTGAATATATTTGCATTTAGTCTTTCTGAAATTGCATTCTCAATCCCATCCAAAATAGATTCTAGGTTCAATTTTTCATTACGAAAAATGATCGTGTTACGTTCCCACCAGATGGCCCACACCACAACAGCTGGGATGCACTTCCAAATACTAGCAAACAAAGATCTTGAGAATAGAACTGGCCAAGATTGAAATAGGTCCCAAAGACTATTTGGTAGAGGTAAAGACATTTGAAGCTTGTTCAACACAAAAACCCAACATTGGCAAAGGGATACTAGAGAAGGAGGTGATCTGTAGATTCTAGCTCCTTGTTACATAATTTGCAAATAAAAGATTCAGCAATACCTAGCCTAGACAATCATTCACTGGTGAGTATTCTTTTTCTAAGGGCTAGCAAAGAAAAACATCCAGCCTTGGGCAACACAGTAGAGTTCCAACAAAAGAAGAATGCTCTACACTTCCTGCTTGAATTATCTGTTTGTCGTAGACCATAATAACCTTCCTTAATTGAATAATCACCACCTTTGGATGGGGCCCAAATAACTATATATTCCCTATTAGAAAGAAAAACAATTCTTTCAGCAAGAGTCTCCCTCAAAGAAAGGAGACTTGGCTGACTAAGAAGATATGTTGGAGGTTTTTTCTAGAGAACCCTTCTTGAATGAATTTCAATTGTCAAAACATAGTCCCAAAAAGAGGAGCCCCACTCAACTTTTAGGACTAGGAGTGCTTCATCCAACTTTTCTTGTCTACATAGAGGGGGAAATCCATTCCATGAGTCTTCCCAAAACTTTACTTTCTCTCCACTGTGGATTTCCCAAGTAGCATAGTTACAAACAATATCCTTTGAAGACATCATAAAGTTCCATATAGCTGAACCTAAAGGATAATTTATATACTACTTTAATTTAAAATTTATTTATAGATCTATAAATGAAAAATTAAAAAATGATTTTTGATATTAAAAAATCATAGAATGTTTGTTTTTTAATAGGAAAAAGTAATATGAAATGCAAAATAAAACTAAAAATTTGACTTACTAAACTGTAAAATTAAATTTAAAATAGATACAAAAATTTAATGTAATTATAAAATATACTTTTATGGTGGCTATGCATAGAACTAAACCTTATAAGAAGTTATAAGAAAGGTTTGGTTTAAAAAAATTAAAGTGTAGAAATATTTAAGGTATAAATATTTCTACAATTTGATTTGTTGTGAAAAATATCTCTGAACATCTACATGAGTAAAACTTAAGTCAATATAGAAAATTTTGGCAAATTCTAATTAAAAATATTAGCATAGATATAACATTAAAACTAAATTAATTTTTTCTAATCTAATGAGTGTTTTCAATATTTTATAATTTTCTAAACATTATTTTAGTATTCTTTATTTTTAAATTATTTAAGGTAAAAAAAATAAAAATTCAACATATCATTGTAAATATTCAAATAAAAAAGTATTATGGATAATTTTAGACATTAAAATAAACCTTAAAATTCATAACAAGAATTTTTTTGAGACATTAAACTAAAATATTAAAAAGGATTATTTTAATAATAAAAAAAGTAATCAGCTATGAGATTTAATTTGCTCAAGAACTTGTAAAGTAATCAGTTATGAGATTTAATTCACTCAGAACTCGTTTATTCCCGTGTCAATGAAGGACATTAGGGTTACGACACGTGTAGGGCAGTACATGTAAACGGGCAGCAGGCTAGGTGTAAATATGTTATCACAATTTGATTTGTTGTGAAAAATATCTCCTAACATCAATAATATGAGTAAAACTTAAGTCCATATAAAGAATTTTGGCAAATTCTAATTAAAAATATTATTATAGATATAGTATTAAATCTAAATTATCTTTTTCTAATTTAATGAGTGTTTTCAATATTTCATAATTTTATAAGCATTATTTTAGTATTCTTTATTTTAAAATTATTTAAGATAAATAAATAAATAAATAAATCAACATATCATTGTAAATATTCAAATAAAAAATATTATGTATAATTTTAGACATTAAAATAAACCTTAAAATAGATAATAGGATTTTTTTAAGACATTAAACTAAACTTCAAAATATTAAAATGAATTGTTTTAATAAAAAAAAAAGTAATCTGTTCGCTCATGAACTTGCCTATTCCCATGTCAGAGGAGGACGACTGACAGCATGATTGATTTTGCTAACTGTACTATCAGCACGGGACATTGCAGTGAGAGCAGTGCAGGTGTGTAGACGGGTAGGGCAGCTTGCCCGGCTCGGTGCAAATATGTTGCACCGTAGCCGGTGTCGCGCGACCTCTCTTTTTGGAGTCTGCATTGTCCCTCCATGCCATCCTCCAAGCCTTTGACATGCCCTTCTCTCAAGTGGTTTTTTGCATTTTCCAAATTTCTTGATTGGTGGATTTAACCACCTATTACTATTAGTGATATCAACATATTTTTTGCCTTTGCAAATTTTGCGCATGCACCTTGTTTTGGGTTCGAGATTACTGTGCTTCTGAGGTGGTTGCAAGCCTCTTCCCTCATTACACGATCAACCTCACATGTCTGCCTTGTTTGGAACATTTGTTTTCAATGTGGCATGCTCCTATTTGTGGAAGATATCTGGAGTTTCTTTGACTAGATATTTTATTGATAGGTTCTTTGTTTTGGGATGAACATTAATGGTGGAGTCCTATTTTTTGGAGTATAGGCTTTGGATGTCAATGTCCTTGTCCACGCCCATCAATCACAAATTTAGGAGGTGCTATATTTTTTGGAGGTTACAGGTTTTCAACAGAGGTATATGAATGGTTTGTGATGTTTCACCTTAAGTTAAATAAAAAAGACCCTTTATTAACCTCAGCACCCAATTTGAAGGAGAATGAGATGTGTTTGATTGGAGGTTTTTTGTGCTTTACCTCTTTTACTAAGACCTTGGCCTTATTTTTTTCGAGTATGGGTCCTATGCTTTTAGGAGCTTTGGTGAGTGTACCATGCTTCTATGCATGCTCTTGAATGCCACCTCTCTTGGCGGGTTCAATATTTGAATGACATGCTTTTTATGAGACTGTTCATTCTTTTTCGGGCCTGCTCTTTTCTACACCATGCGAACATCTATTTTTGGAACATTATGTTGATCAAGGACATCACGGTTTGGAAACTATTACTCTGCTCTTCTCTCCAAAGATTGAGTACCCCAAAAATGTACATTAAATTCGCAGAATTCATATCATCAAACTTACCTTTGGCCATTTATTGTTGTCATGCTGATGTGAATTGTTCAGAATTCTAGGGGCTCTCTTTGACTTGTTATAACTTTGACTCAGTTGACCAAAATGAAAAAAAAAATGCATTGCATTTTAGGGGTCAAAGATTTGCTATGTTTCAATTTTTAGCTTATGACGAATCCGTTTGATTTTTTATCGAATGCGATTCCAAATGCAATTTGTAACTTTTTACTGGTGTTAGGAAGTGCAAAGTTGTCGGAACCCTTGTTCGTGATGTCATAACTCAAAATCTGTGATAGGTGAGATTGAATAGATTACACCATTGTGTTGTATTCTAAAAATACTTTAAGTGTGCCAATGTTTAGATCTTGACGAATCCATCTGCACACTTTCCCATGTCAATTCCATTTGCAAAAAATATTTTTCTACCAATGCTTCCAATCTGCAAATTCGGAGTAGACCACTTTGATCGCTCATCAAATGCGTCATGTTATTCATCATAAGCCCTAATCACACATTCATATTGTCCTCATGACAGTGAATCAATGCCACAATTTTCATCTTCCCAAGTGTCAATTTACCTCATTTTTGAAGCCAAATCCGAATGCAACTTAGTGTTTTCTGACATTTTTTCTTGTAGGCATTCCTAAGAGGGAAACTTTTCTAGTCAATATCTTTTGACTAAGAATTTTTCATGAGATGAGATTCGATAGGGTGCAAGAGTGCAGAATAGAGAATCAGTCTGCCTACTTTCAGAGCCTGGTCAGGTGTTTGGTTCAGTTTTTAAAGCTAGGAAACATGCCTCTTGACATAGAGTTCATAGTGGTGCGAAAATGATTTAATATAAGTTTTAATAATGATTCGGTGCTCAAAATTGATTTCAGATCATTGCCAAATGATCAATGGATCAGTTTGCAATATCACTTGTTCGGAAACAATTTTTTTTTTAGCTAGACCCACGTTAGGGCCTGACTAATTCTATCAGATTAATAAGGCATTGGGATTTTAAAATGTTTTAAAAGGGACAAACAACCAAAATTTTCTAAAGGAAACTGGGAAGCTGAAATTAAAAAAATGAAAGCTAAGCTTGAAGAATTAGAAAAACCATTCTTGCAGTATGAGATTGATGCTAGGAAGACAAGAAGCCAATTAGAGTTAGAGCTTGAAGGACTGCAACAAAAGGAAGCCGTAGTCTTAATTTGAAGACACTAAAAGTTAAGAGGAAGGATAAGACTGGAATGGACATATTAAACGACCACAAGTAAAAGGGAGTTCCTTGGTGACACGCTTAACATAGTAAACATAAAAAATCTTCTTTTTCTTCATCTTGAAAAGTAATAAATACACTTAAATTGTTTAATGAGTGCATAATCTCCTACTATTACAAATAACCATCTTATCTTGAGTTATCTTTGTGTTGATTACACAAAATGCTCCCAATCAAATGAAGTTCTTAGAGATATCTATTTATTTTGACAAATAAGGAACATTTTGTTGAAGGTTTGACCTACACTAGAAGTAATGCCGAGAGGAAAGGTAGAACTTAGTGAGCTACCTAAATAAGGCGAGTAAAGTTAAACTTCTCTTAGTGAACTACACTAGAAGTAATGCCGAGAGGAAAGGTAGAACTTAGTGAGCTACCTAAATAAGGCGAGTTAAGTTAAACTTCTCTTTTATAATGCGCCTCGGCCTTATTGGAGTAAGGGGCAAAAGTTATGTAAAGAGGTAGGAAGCGGCATGGAGAAAGCTACAGGATGCAGGGGAGTTTGGAGAAACCCGTAGGAAAATTGGAAGGGAGACCACGCTTGGAAAAATGGATGAAGTGGATATAAAGAAGCCACTTAAATAGAAAGACTAGCAAAAATTAAAACAATATTCTCTAGAGAAAAATCAATACAGATCACTTTACAAATTCTATACAATCATAACAGGTCAGATCTCCTAATTGTGAAGACAATAAAGCAATCTGTTGAAATGTGAAACAGTGTATGTCATAGTGCCACTATATGTGCCAATGCACTCATGCACGCTAGAGCCACTGTAGACACATTTTTGAGAGAAAATCTGGAATGGCTCAGTAGGGCAATGAATTGGGCAAAGTTCAACACTACTGCTTGTTTGGGGGTCATTCACCAGGGTCACCTTCAATAAGGTCGATCTGTGATGGCTCCATATCTTCCTCAAAATGATTCAACTAGTGGTGGAAGCCCGTATTCTAAGGGTGGGGCTCTATATGCTTCAGGGCTTATTCATGCCAACCACAGGGAAGGAATCAAGCAGTTTCTTTGTGAGAGCCTGTGTAGTACTAGTATTGAAGTAATTCAATAGGGTGCATGTTTTGGGCTGGGATTGGCTGCTTTAGGAACTATTGATGAAGAGATTTACGATGATATCAAGAGTGTTCTTCATTCAGAAAGGAGGTGCTGGAATAGAGCATAGTTGAGATACAATAATGGAAGAAGTATGCCATGAGATGGAGGAGTCAAAATTCTTGTTAAACCTTTTAGTCCCACATTGAGTGGGTGGGGTCTCCCTTGAATGTTTAAATACTATTCAACTCATATTGCTAAATATCTTAGAGGATAGTGCCTTTTATAAGGCAGAGCTCATTCGCTCAGGGGCCCACCATGGACGGCTAGTTGGAGGTGACATAAAGAACTTTTGAATGAACACGTTGACCAAGATGCTGACATCATCACTGATGTGGAAGCCCGTTGGAGAAGGTTGTCAAATTCCAATGGTTGCTATGTCACCACCAAAAAATGGGAGGTTTTTCGGTAAGCGACATGGCGACCTCTCGAAAAACTAGAAATCCAACAAGAAGTGTGGACCCAAATGGCAGTTAAGGTGACCATTCAAAAAATGACAAGTGGCAATACGTGGCAACAGGTGGATTGAGTTAGATCTCACAGATGCACAGGATGGCAACATGTGGTGAATTTGATTGTGGTCGGTATGTTGCCAAAACAAAGTTGCTTGACCATTAACCATGCGACATGGTGACCCAACCAATAGGTAACACGTGGCAATGAGTTGGTACTGATGTGTTGAGCTGAGGTGGACAGGTGACTGGAGGCTAAGGTGGTAGTAGGTGACACATGTCACATGGTCGCTATGTCGTGATGATGTGGCATGAGGTTGACTTAGCAAGCAACATGGCAACCCAACCAGCGAGTGACACGTGGCAGACATGTGGCAGCCACATGGTGAATGTCAAACATCTGAGCAGGAATGAGCCAATCACAAGATGACACATGTCAGAAGAATGGTCAAACAACTTTGACTTGGATTGATAAAAAGAGGGAAAAGGTGCCACGTTCAAAAAATTAATTTTTTTATTATCTCCTTTTCTGAAGGTGTAGATCAAACTTTTAAATAAAGTTTTAATTATTATATAATTTAAAACTTTTAAAAAGGTCAAATTTTTGCGATAATGCTTTGCACGGCTATAGAAGGAGCCTGATTTTTGAATGGCTACTAGAGGGGCAATTTTTGTCTGAAATATGCACTCCAATATACCATTGGAACTGGGATGAAATGAATTTTTTGAATATGGGATCAAATTTTGCACAAATATTTACCAGTTCACTCTATAAGCAAATTTTTATTTTCTGGGGCATTGTCAGCAGAACGGGTAGATTTCATCATGGAGCATCAAAATTGGTTAGGAGGCAAATATAAAAGCTTGTTGAAGCCTAAATGTGGAAAAAATTTATTCTAAAAAGTTTTCTTGGCTTCTAGAGATCACTTTTAACTGATTTTTTACCTTTGCCTTGATTCCAAATCTAGCATCAAGAGCAGTTATCTTTTCCATCAAATATCTAAGATATTTTGTGCTTTTAAGAGCCAAAAGGATAGAGGATTTGATTTACCAGTTGTAGAGAGAGATTAGATAGATGTTTTATTTCACTTCTAAGAAATGTTTTCCAAGTGGACACATGTTAGATGCACAATAGATCTAGGAATTCACTCCTCTATATCATTCCCTTTCTCATTCTTTGTGGGGGTTCCAGTTTTTCACTGTGATACCATTGTAGGTTGGAAAAAGTAGGGAAAAGTCTAGAATTGGAAATTGAAGTAGAATTGGCTCTAGAATTGATGAAGCCTAAATAGAAAGATCTTGGGATGTGCTGGTTCTAGACCATGAAGCTTTTCTTTCGCTATAATAGCCCCTTCCCATCCCATTTGTTTCTTATTTCAACCATTTTCTCTCTTATATGACATCATATGTTTATTGTATAGTCTGGTTTATTAGGTACTTTGTGAGTCAATTTCATCCATTTTCATGTATTACTTCAAGGAAATCAATACAAAGAACAACAAGTGTTGAGTTTCATTTTAGATTGTGTCTCCTTTATCAGTGATTTGCAATATTTTATGATCTTTGAACAAAGAGTCTAGGTCATAGTTGTAGTCCCTTAAGGCTATATGTTGTTTCATTGTTTCTTATAATTCAATGAGTTATGTAAATGTTTCAGGGAAACCAACAGGGTTGCAAGTTTATTGAGGAGGATATCAAATAAGAATGAGATTTAGATTGAACATTGATATCCAATTTAAAAGGTAAATAGATAGATAGATATGTATTTTAGATATCCAAAATGCATGAGAAAAATTTGTGAAATGCCCAATGGATGAGGTACTGATTAGCTATAGGATCATTAGTTTGTTGTCCATACTTGGTTTTCATCCACTTTCCCCACCCACATAAAATCAAATCAAATACAAATCATCTTTATATTTTATGTTGAAGAGCTCAAATAGAATGCCCTCACTCAGCTTATGAATTGCATTGTCTTGCATCTAGCTAATGCTGATCTATGTTATTGCATGAGTCAATAGGAGAAATAAGGGTTTCATCTACTATTAATAGATTCAAGAATATGTTTAGCACTGGTACCATATAAATTGAATTTGAGGTCCACCTGCCTAGGTCTTGTAGAGCCTGAAGTAGAAAAAGGGTCTAGCCTTATAGTTGGCCTAATGTCTGAAAGGATATGTTAAAGATGGGAGTTAACTGCCCCTCGATGTGTCTTGTTCTCATTGAGGTAATTTGAAACCTGTAGCATTTCAAAACACCAACAAAAACTCAGATTTATGCATGGGCAATTGATCATGGCATTTACCTGAGCACTTCTTCTAATTACTACCCCCAAGGTAATGGCTTGGCTGAGTCCTCCAATAAGAATTTGATCAGAATCATCAAGAGAACTATTGAAGATAATCAAAGGTGTTGGCACCAAAAATTCAGAACCATCCTTTGGGCTGATAGAATAACACCTAAAAGAGCTATTGGGAACTCTCCTTTGATGATGGTATATGGTAAGGAAGCAACACTTCCTATCTCATTAGAGATTCTTGCTCTTGAGCTAGCTCATCAATTGGAGCTAATTGAAAATGATGACATGTCTATAAGAATGGCAGAACTGATGGAGTAGGAAGAGAAGAGACATCAAGCAATACAAACCTTGGAAACACATCAGCAATAGGTGAAGAAAAGCTTTGCTAAGAAGGCTAAGTTCAGAATTTTTGGAGAGGGTGATCTTGTGCTAAAGTGGGATGTAGATAGAAAAAAGGCAGGAAGACATTCAAAATTTGATGCACTATAGAGTGGTCCCTATGTAATCATCAGTTGCAAGCAAGCCAATTCTTTCTAGTTCAGAAGGCCTAATGGTGAAATCTTGCCTATTCTAGTCAAAGGAATATATCTCAAGCCTTGTTTCTGATAGGAATAAATATTCATGTATATAGTTAGTTAGGTTGCTTCCTATTTTTTCCTACTTTCCAAGAATTGCATGGGCACATTTTTTTGTTGTAGCAGAGAGTTTTGGTTCTAGTTTTGTAGAGTTGTAAAGATAAAAAAGTTTGTTTAATGGCTCAGGATGCAGCAAAGGTGATGAAATGAATATGTTCTCAAATTCAAAGACTCTATAGCCCAATGGATTTTCAACAGTCACTAGTCTTATGCCAAGAAGGCTTGCATCCACTTTGAGTCACTAGAAATGTTAGCCAAAAATGCCTTCCCACTAGAAAATTGATTTCAAAGTGTTGAGCCATCTAATGTCATACTTTTCAAATATTTGAATGATCAAATGTTACGCAAGGATCTATTTTAAACTTTGGCCACGTCTTTTATCCTAAGTCTCGTGGCCTTATTTCATGTATGCCTTTGAAAAAATTCAAATTGTGATCGTGCGATTCACACAGTTGTGGTGGGTTAAGTGTTGACTAGAGTTCAAGTGGCGAAGGCATGATTGCTTTGTGTTTGCATCATCACAGAGTTAGTTGGCTTGACCAAAGTCAGGGTCCAGACAGAGCAATTGCATTGCTTTTTCCTAGTTGTAGGGTGAGTTTGACATACTATGGTTTAAGTCACAATAATGTGGTAAGGGAAAAATCTTCAATGTTTCAAGGATGCATTTCAAACCATTAGATCTTTTAGATCTATGGCCAAAATGCTATCGTAGCATGTTAAGAAGGAAGCTATGGTTAGAGTTGTGATTAAGCGATTTCTTTATTTCACTTGGTCACAAGGTTAGAAGGTGAACCTCAGGTCAAGGTGGTGATAGTGCGAATATAGTTAGGATCTTAGTCTTTTTAAGGTCATGGGGGTTAATAAAATATGTCAAGAGAAGGTTGCGAAGTAGCGATAACCAATTGGTCGCAATTTCGCAAGCAATAGTTGTTATTGAAGAAAGGTGGTGGCAAAGTTGCGATTACGGGTGGTCCAAAATAAGATATAAGATTGAATGTTGGCAGATTGGTAGAATGGTAAATGTGATTGGTAAATGATTAGATATTTTGTAGATTTACAATAGTGGTTAGATGTAGTAGTTGTAAGTGTTTTTGTCAAAAATATCTAGTTATTCTTAAGCTATAAAAATACATTTTTTGTAACTTCTCAGTCTAGTAGATTCTTCTTTGTTTTTGCTTGGCATGTTTTGCATGTGCATTGTAAATTCCCTTTTCCTCTAAGCTATTGTAATTCTCCGTTGTATCTTTTTCAATCATTAACACACTATGCAAGACTTCTTTGACTCTAGTTAATGTTGTTGTGTATATTCTGCAATTTGCATGATTATATCTATTTTGGCATTTGAATGATATTGAGTGAATTTTCTTCCTATAGCATTATTTTTTTGTGTGATTTTCATGTGATTGTTAGAGTAAGCAAGGTTTGGATCTATCTTCTTTGAGGTTATAACTAGTTAACTGTGCATATATGGGTAGATGTAGGATTTAATACCCTATTTTGGTGCATCATCTCCTTAGAATAGATTAGGTAGTTACTGACATGTATTCCTACTTCCTTTTCTCTTCAAATGTAGTTTAAGTGCATCTTGATAGTAGAGGAAGCTGGCCTTCTCTGGAGACTCAACCTCATAGTTCAAGTTCCATAGCTTGGAGGTTGTTTTCATGTTTCACAATGTTGTCATTAGGTAAAATCTTTGGAAAAGGGTGCAAGTTTTTGTGATAACAGTTATCACAATACTAGAATTACAGTTGTATTTATCCCCTACAATAGAGGTGATGCAACATAATGTAATGATTGCATAGGTTATACTTGGTTTCTTAGACATGAGCACTTTGGATACTATGGAGGAGTTAACATTTAGTCTACATGGGCAAATCATTACTATTAATCATTTGAAGAAGTCATGGGAGATGTCATTAGAGATAGAAAAAGAAAATTTGAAAGAGTTTTTTGATAGGATGTGATCCTGGAATGATATTTCCTTACAAAGATTTCAATTTATGTACCTTTATCGTTATTAACAAAAGGGGGAATATGAGGGCATGTGAAAATATGAGTTAGTGATGTAGAGTGTCATGAGGAGTCATGAATTATATATATTTTTCTTTGATAAGTGATGAGACAAATTTAAAGAGTGATAACATATTTTCTTATTTTCACATAGAGTTTGTCATCAATGCCAAAGGGGGAGATTGTTGGCATTGTGATGGATTTTGGTGTGCAAACACAACTAGATGTATTTTTGGTTTTCATTGATGGAAACATTGTCATAGCATATGACTAGATCAACCAATAAGGACATCCTTTGATTGGTAAGTGAAGTTTAGCTAAGTATAGTAACTGGTGTGCAAGAAGAACTGCTACAAATGGATATTTTGGTATGGGTCATGATCAAGATAGAATTGAATGGAGCAATCTTAGACACAATATTTATGTGATTATAAGACACTTTGATTATGACCCCAAATCATTTCGGTGACTAGTGTGCAAGCATTGTAGTTATAGAAGGGGTTATAGGGTAGAGAGCTTATCTTCTTTAGCTACTAATGGAAGACCATTGATAAATGATCTATATGGATATTGTGATGAATATCATTATTATGGTGATTTCTCTTAGACAATAAAGATGTGTTGAGATAGTAATTATATGATCAAACAAAGCACACAAGGAAGATTCTAGAAGATGATTGGGATGGTAAATTACATTTTGGTTATTCTTGGGAGAATCACATTCAAATATCTTTATGGGTCAAGGTGGTGAGAGAAAATATCTTACAATATTGAGTTATGTGTATTGGCATATGGTATTTGGGCGCAAAGATTGAAAGTTTAACTATGGTAAAAGTTAAGGCGGCATAAGTTATGTATTTATATGATGAAAAGGTTACTGATTGATGATTTTGTGAAGTGTAATTCATATTTTCTAGGGTTGTGATTAAGTTTTGAGCAAATAAATATTTGAGAGAAAAACCAAAGAGAAGAGAGAAGATTGGATTTGATAGGCAATGAGTGTTATTTCTAGATCACTACTTTTTGTTCTCTAACAAATTCAACAAGAAAAAACCATTAACTAGGTAGACTTTAACATGTCTTTTATCATAAATCCTCTAACAGGGTGACTGTAATGTCCCATTTGAGGACATTCCTATATTCGTCTTTTATTTTTATCTATTTTGTAATATATTCTTATCTAATTCCCTTTTCATTGTTTGATATCCTATATTTATATGCATATTCTCCAAGAGTCATGCCCCTTCATTAATATTAATTACATTAATAAGATAATAAGATGATCATATTATATATTATATACATACATATATATATATATATATATATATATACACACACACAAGATGGGAATATCACAGTCCTCCCCTCTCGAATTTGCTTGCCCTCAAGAAAAATATTTCATACACAAGCTTTGTCATAGACACAAAATATACTTGCATTCAAAAGGCCAAAAATATTTATGAAATATACATTGAATGAAAACATGAAACATACACGATGTAGACAGATCATGAAAACACAAAATAGACACGATGTAGACAGATGAAGACACGATGCAAACACATAAGACACACATTATGCATTTTCTTAATTGTGAACCTGCAACCAAAAAAATCATTAGTACACATTATATATAAATCAATCCCTTGATAGGGTGTTTATAGTCTCAATCCATTTATTAATTCATCATTTTCTAAATATGGGAGGAGGAACCATAATAGGGTGCCTTATTATCCATCTAGTGAGCCTCACCATTCTCCATCATTATTGTTACCTCTCTCCGACCATTATTTCCAAGAAGGTTCCCTTGTATGATGTACCCTGGGATATCTCGTCACCGTAGGCCTTACCGAGTACCTGTAGGCTTTATCCGGTACCCCGAGTGATGTCACCCAGCCCATTCCACCGCAGGCCTTATCTCAACTTGTAGACTCGTGATCTTAAGGTGATTCTATCAATTATTTTCCAATAAGAAGTCTTTTAAAGCATAATCTTTGAAATATTAGATAGTTAATCTTATCATTCAATTATAGGAGGAGTAACCATAATGGGGTGCCCTTTTACCCATATTAGTGGGCCTCACTATCCTCCCTCATTATCGTTACCTCTCTCCAACCATCTCTCCAAGATAGTGCCTTTGTATGATGTACCCTGGGATATCCCGTCACTGCAGGCCTTACCCGGTACCCATAGGCTTTATCCGGTACCCCGAGTGATGTCACCCAACCCATTCCACCGCAGGCCTTACCTTATCTTGGAAGATGATGACCTTTTAATCAGTTTAACAAAATTATTTGTGATAACAATTGAAAACTAATCTCATTTAGAATTTTGAAAACTTAATAATATCTTATTCCTTAATTGTTTGATTATGATCTATTAACTTGGTCGAATAATCACACTCCCTTATAACTATTCAATTATAGGAATGAATAATAGATATTTGAATGTTCAATATTCATCAAAATTACTAATAATAATATTTCATGAAAATATACAAAGACAATAAATAACTTACCTCATTACCTTTTATGTGTCATCTTTTTCTTTTTATCTTCCTTTGGAAAATTGAATGATTTCCCTCTTTGATGACCATCAAGTTCCATTATATTTTAACAATCTCATATTTCTTCCACACCATATCTGGCAATAACTAGTACTATATCTGCATAGGTTTTTGTATATATATATATATATATATATATATATATATATATATATATCTTCCTTCGTTATCATATTGCTACAGACTGTATATTATTCTGAATGACCTCTTGATCAGATTCTTCGTAGTACATCTAATCTGTTTCATATGACTGGTTGACTTTTTTTTTCATATATGATCAGAGGTTATTAATGGAGGGTTCCTTATATCAAAAGATATCCTTACATATTTTATCTTAATCCTCTCTTTAATTATCATCACTTTGGGTCCATCATTGATAGGCAGCATACAAACCCATCATGAATTAATACCTAATTTCTATCTTGTAGTGAGTGTAAGTGAAAGCTATATCTACATGGATGCAAGATGCTATTGGGATGGTTGTTGAACCCTATCTGCTATGACATGGGGCTGTGCAGACCAAGTCCCCTTAGCCACACCCTTGGAAATCAATTTCTTCTTATGTGATAATTCTAAGATTTCACTATGAACCACTATTCTTATATTTTATTTGTTTTGTTTCCCTTGCCAAACTTGAATTCCTTTCACTGCTATATTGAAGCTACTACACTCTACTTTGTAATTACAAACTCTATGTTCTTCATCTCGCTTCATAACTCAAATACCAAGTTCATTATTTCCCTTAACTTTGTCCACCAATTAATGAATAATATGTAAGATATAGATAAGTAACCCTATATATATTAGCAACAACCTGTTATTAGGTACGCAAGTCTGGGGGCCACTGGCATTTCGTCCATTGATCTAAATTCAAAGATGAACTCGGGTGCTCACAGCTAGAGTGAGTGGAAGCTCCAGATCGAATGAGGATTAAGGGTGCTTGCACCATTTTTACCATATCTTTTTCCTCGATCTAACCAAAGAGGAGTCTTCCCTTTGAAACCTAAGTTTTATACTTTCCTCTCCATGCTAATGTGCTCAAGGTATTGTAATTTGTGTGATGCTATTCTTCATTCTTATGCTCGCAGCCAAATGGACCCTTTTATGTCTTCATATCTCCGTAATATTTAGAAATTCTCAAAATATTACGTTGTGTACAAAGTGCAACTGAATCTTCCATTAATTATTTCCTGAAGACTTGCATTGGGAGATATTTTAGATGTTGGTATTTCTCAAGGTTTGGTGGATGCATTATGTGATAAAAATCAATTGCTCTTTAAAATATTTAGAGAAGTATTTTAATGTCATTCATTCTTGAAAACTTTGAAAGTCTAATCTGCTGGTGAAAATTCTCCTTTACCAGATTATTTAGATATGATAAGGGTTGTTCTCGTCATGAAATTTCTACCCATTGCCAAATCTTTTCAATTTCTTATTGAGTAGTCAATTTTGCAAAATAAGTTTTGATGTTGTTTCAATTTTAGATTATTGTTTCCGAAGCAGTAAATATTCCTTCAACTAAAATAATCATAGGTTGGCAGGAAGATCTACTCTGATACCATTTGTAATGTCCCGGTTGAGGACATTCCTGTATTCGTCTTTTATTTTTATCTATTTTGTAATATGTTCTTATTTGATTCCCTTTTCATTGTTTGATATCCTATATTTATATGCATATTCTCCAAGAGTCATGTCCCTTCATTAATATTAATTATATTAATAAGATAATAAGATGATCATATTATATATTAATTATGATTATATATTATTTTTCAGCATATTCCTTGTTATATTTAATCATATATTATATTTCATCATATATATTAATTAATACCATATTTTAATATCTAATATAAGTATATATATATTATATACACATATAGTTATATGATAAAATATATAATAAATAAATATATATATTTTTAATTTATATACATTATTAATCATTTTAATATAAGTATAATACTTATATTATACTTATCTATTATTAGATTATATATGTCAAGATGGGGATATCACAGTGACTCTCAAAAA
Source organism: Cupressus sempervirens (assembly GCA_028749045.1). Classification (NCBI taxonomy): domain Eukaryota; kingdom Viridiplantae; phylum Streptophyta; class Pinopsida; order Cupressales; family Cupressaceae; genus Cupressus; species Cupressus sempervirens. Next base: position 644,585,539 of record CM053784.1, on the reverse strand, counting down.
GAGTTTTAAATCCTCTAGTGAGGTATGGCATAGTAGATCTCTTTGTACTCCTAACAGTGTACTAATCACTCTTAATAGTCTCAAACCCTCACAAAGGGTTGTAGCTCCTAATAGGGTAAACCTTTTTACTATAGTGAAGGGCTTGCTAGTATCATCCCCACCATCATTTTCTCCCTCTAATCGAGGGTTTCCACGATAAAATTTTAAGGTATTATGTGTGATGCATGTATCGTTGTTTGATGTTATTTGCTTCTATTTCATTCTTATAGTTACATGTTATGTGAGTTGGAGGTTATTATTAAAGTTTCTTGGATCAATGGTTGAATTAGTAGGTTGCTTGCACTAATCCATAAGGTGGAATGGAAGGAATTGGAAGGAATAAAAATGATGCAATGGTTAAACTTAGAATGGCTCAAATAGAGCTTTAATAATTGAACACAATCTACATATTTCTATTGAAATTCCTTTGTGGCTCATATGATATTCAAGTTTTCTCTGCCTACATTCCTTATTGTCCATTTGCAATTGTGTAATCTTCCTCTCACTATACTTTCATAATTTTAAGGTGCGCAATTTGTGACCTTCATGTACACTTACAATATTCATCACATCATTACTAAAGCTCTTATAATATGTACAATATAACAATGTAATTTAGTAATGTCTAGTCTCTCTTAATGTGTATTTTTATCTTTATTATAATCCTAAAATCTCTTCTTTGTATATATTTATGTAATAATTGAAGTTCTAATCAATGACCCACTTTAGACATTACTAATATCAATTGATATGATCGTACATTTTTAAGCATGAGTTTTGTCATTTGTACTTTTTCAATATTGCAATCTAATAAAAAACTTTGACTTGGCTCAAGGGTTCCAAAGCCAACCAAATGAATGAGTTGGTTTTCCATGCATTTGTAACAATATTAAACTATGAAACCAATATTAAAACAATGTAATGTGTATAATGTAACATTATTATTGATTATTAATATATAATGAATTTATTGAGAACAACACATTTCTATTATTAATAGTTACCAATGCACTGAAACACAAATGAATATCAAGTTGTATATGTTCTTCATTTTTCAGATTGTTCTAATCCTTCAAAAAATGTCAGAGTCTATCAAATATTTTTCAATGCATCTTGTACAATTGGAGATTATCAATAATTAACAATCTCACATAGAGCAAAGACTTATCTACATTGCAAAATAGTTGTCAGGTCCCTGCCTCTTTTTTGAACTTCACATTAACTCCAATAACACATCACTATTAAATTATGTTATCTATAATTATCTGCATCATTTTAAAAGTATACAACCTATTGGTTATTCCTTGCATGTCCATAAGTATGCAATTGCTAGTATAGTGATTTCCTAAATTATCTCTTTGGACCTTTGATGAAATGGGTAAACATATCATTGGATTAATCTTAAATACATGTCATGTCATTTAAATATGTTATCTTTATATATAAAATGATCAACTATAGTGATGGATGTATACATGCAATGATCACAAAAACATGAATGTAGCATTGAGAGTATTACTAAAATGGTGAAATATAGAATAAAAATCATTCGAGCATAGAATTTACATCTTGTTTGCATTAATGTTATACTTTTGAGTTTACCTTCCAATGAAGATCATATAAGTTCTAAATAGAAACCAATTTAACTTTATGGCAAAGAATATATCCCGTATTGTAATTTATATATTTTCATAAATCCAATAATTTCTTTGAAAGGCGTAAACAATCATGAGATGAATGTTATTTCTAAAAGTATTTACTCATACATATGTAAATTTAATTAGAATATTTCTAATTTTAACCTCACATATATTAGTAAAGGGAATTATTAGTGATATATTATTGGATTGTCCTTATGAGATTCAAGATTTGATCATAGTTTACATTCTATTTTTTAAAAATGTATTTAATTTTTTTGTGAGGTCAACATAGATTAGGCTTCCAAGTCTTACAATGCTAAAAAGTATAGGACATTATACTACTGTCTTCAATTGGCATGATCTACTTATGTCTTGATTATAAGGGTTACCTTGTGTTTTAGTCTCATGTCTCTTATGGATAGAGCTTGTTCAAAGTGTGTATGTTAGATTCGTTAAGAATATTTTGGAGCACCAAAATAATGTCCCTAACTAGATTTAATGCATACAACATCCTCTTATGTGGATGTAATGAATAATGAGCTTTCTGTATTAGGTGACAATTGTATTAAATGTTCATAAGCTATTTCAAATAAAATAGAGTTTATCTTAAACACATCCTAGTATGAAATTCAAATATGTTGTGCTTCAAATCAGCTCATAACAACTAAATATAGGGGAATGTGTGAAGTGGAATCTACAATTGGAACTAGGCTCTATTGGGGAACTAGCCTGGGTCAAGTCGATAATTTACATATTTGTAGCAAGTTGATGGATGGGTGAATTTAAGATTTGGATTGAGCCCTTGGAATGATTGTAGATTAAGACAATTCTAGATAGATTCTTATACCAATTTCCATATGAAGTACATTATTTTGCACACTAGACATTGTATTAAAGAACAAAAATGTCAAATTAATGCCTATAATACCCCTCCTATGCTATCATTGTAGACTTAATTGTTAAAGTTCTATATGACTCTTCTATAGATGTGTTAGCCCTTATTTGATGTTTAAAATGCAATATTTTGATATGTAGAGTAATTGATTATGTTAGGTTGGTGATGCTTTAATTTATCTTAGTTAGTTAATGAAATTACTTTTATGATGATGCCATATGGTATGTCTTAGAAAGATGTTTAGTATGTCCTCACAATGATGAGATATTCATGTTAGAATATGATTTTTTAATATTTAAAATTTACTATTATACTTACCACATACTTGCATGTGTGTGTGTGTGTGTGTGTGTATTTTACATTTATGCTTGATGTGCCTAATATGGTTGAGGGAGGGAGTCATAGTCACCTGCTAGTTGGGATCTACTCGATGCACCACTCCCCATCATTTTTATTTAGCTTAGATATATATGCACATATACATGCTCATATTTTATACAGATTTGTAGGTAGTGGATATTGACTTCCTTGAATTGTCTAGATGAGCATGCCCTATCGTAATAACTCAGTGGCAAGAATGGGGAGATAATGTTCAGGTCCAATCCCAACCATAACCTAATTATTTGTCCTAAGAAGGAGGACATGTATCTGACTTTCCACCCTTTTTAAACCCATCAGTTTATCGTGGTTCATGTTGTCTACTTTTGAATTTTGGTCAGTTTTGGAAATGTTGCTTTTATGTGGATTTGACTATGTGATTTATTTGGTAAATAATTTAATTATAATGTTTGGTTTAATCATATAATATTGAGAATTATTAAATATTATTTGATTAAAAATAAAATATTTAAATATGAGAAGAACTAATTAAACATATGCTTTAATTTAAAAGACTTAATTTAGAAATCTAATTTAGAAAATTGATTAAAGAGAAATTAGAATATGATGATATTTAATTAATTAGAAGCTACTTAAATGTGTGCTTCAGTTTAAAAGATTTAATTTAAGAAGTTGGATGAAAAGAGAATTAAAATATTAAAATATTATATATTTAGTATTGATTTATTATATATAGATTTGATTCATAATATTTAAATTAGAGTTGCATTTAAATAATGATTTTTATATTATTAATTTAAATAATAAACCACACTTTAAATAGTGCTTGCACTGATTAATAAATTGGAGGAAGAGAAAATAAAAGAATATTTTAATTAAAAAGTTCTTTTAAGTGTGCATGAAAGAATTAAATTAATACAAGTTTATTTTAAGGAGAGACTTTTGCATGTTCGAAAACCAAAAATTATATGTAGAGGTAAACTCTTTATTAAGAGATTCAAGTTGATTTCTACACACACAAAGGTTTGAGGAGCAAAAATCAGAGATGGATCAAAAGAATTGTTCAAAGTTTTAGAGAGTTTGGATTTGCATGCATTCATAGATTGTCTCAAATTTTAGTTGTGGTTTAAAGATAGGGTTCGGAAACTAAGTGTAGATTTTTTTTGAAAGATTTGTCTACTTCGTGTCTTCCTGTGTGCTTGCATAATGCTTATTAATTTACTTTAATAATTTTTGGATAAATAATTATATTGTAGATTTTGAAAAATTAAAACTTATTAATCAAGAAAACTTCACTGTGAAAAATTGTAGAAAAATCTAAAAAATTATTATGATTTTATTATTTTAAACTCTTTCTAATATAGAGAAAATTTGATTATGAAATTGCAAGAAAACAAAAAATTGAACAACTAAGGTTTCAACTTTAAATTTGTCATTAGAACAATTTGATTATCATGAATTTTTTAAATAAAGATAAATATTCTTCTTATATCTAAAATAATTTGGTTGCAAAATAAATTAGAAAAGTAAAAGATAAATCGAGAAGAAAGCATGTTGTAACTAATGCATATATGTGAAAACAAATATATTAAAGATAGAAACCTAGGTATAGCAATGTTGCATGATTTGAGAGATCAGAGGCATGTGAAAATACTAATTTAATGTTTATTTTTATTTTATAAAAATAACATTTATTTTTTAGATTTATTTTTTTAAAGGAATTTTTTTTAAATTGTTAATTTCAAAATTTTAAAAATATTTAAATTAAAAATATATTATTTATTTAATTTTCAAATTAAATAAATAAATACTATTTATTTTCTTATAAGTGGGTTTTTAATATCAATTACTTTTAAAACTCTTATTCAGATATAACTTATTGTATTTTTATTAATGCAAGTGGAGTTATAAATTAATAAATATATAATTATGATTTTAGTTATATAATAAAGAGAAGTTATAGTGGAGTTCACTATATATTCATTTAATTATGAATATTACAAGTATTTCAAGAGGTACTAAAGTTTAAGTGACTTAAGCGATTTATTTAAATATTTTATGTTATTATAAAGTAACTTTATAATAATAAAGTCACTTTAATATTATAAAGTGTGAATATATATTTTATCCCACATTGGCCAGTAAAGTGACTAAGCTCTTATAAGAAAAGCATGATGAATTAAAGAAAAAATAAATATTAATATTGGACTTAAATGGAAGTCAAATTAATATTTCAGAAATAAAATTGATATTAATTTTTAATTTAATAATATAAATTTATGTTATTAATTAAATCATTTATGATTTAAGATTATTTAAATTAATAACATGATAATATTAGATGATATTTTATATGCATAAAGAGATTTGACATTCAAATGCTTATTGATTTAAATAAACAGATTACCATAACAACTTCTATTAATATGTATATTCTTACTTTATTTCTAAGCACATTTTTATGAACCAAATTAAACAAGAAAAAATGATGGAATTAAATCATATGGCTGAAAGCTATGTATTTTCTTAAATATTCTATTTATAGTCTTGTGATATTTATTTTCATGATGGTTTTTCTTTGTGGGTTGTTTAGTTGGCCAACTTAGGATGTGCACCAAAGGCATTTTTGAGATTTCTTTTATGATTATTTGACTGGATGTCATACTTTATGATTTAAATTTAAATTTATTTGATGAGATTTCTTTTGATGAGCATTTATAAAAACTTGAGTTTTGAGAACTAATGTTATTTTTGAGTTGTCTGTTAAGGAACATAATCCAATCAATATTACTTTTTATGGTATGGAACATAATTGTTGTTTTTGAGTTTTGAAAAGTTAGTCTACACTAGTACATTTGAGGCCATTTTTTGACCAAAATTGGTCAAAATTTTGACCCAATTTTCAACCAAAGTTCGACCAAATTCAACCAACCCATTGGTTGAAGTTTTTCTCATCAAAATTTTGACCAACCTACTAGTTCGTCAAAATTTTGACCAATACATTGGTTGAAAATTGTCAGAAATTTTGGCCCAAGTTCTTTCAAGAATTGGTTGAAATTTTGACGAATGCTTGGTAGTTCTTGACCAAACATTTGTCAAAATTTTGACCAACACTTGGTAGTTCTCGACCAAACATTCGTCAAAATTTCAACCAATACTTGGTAGTTCTAGACCAAACATTGGTCGAGAATTGTCAAACATGTTGGCCCAAATTCTGCCAAGCATTGTGATGGGGACACAACCCATGCACAGAATGGACACAACAGGAAAAGGGAAATTGTATTAACTGTGAAAATAAGCTAGTACATTCAGTATAGAGAAAATAGATTTCAAAACATGCCCTAAGGGCTTACAATAACATAAATCTGGAGATAATTTCTCCTTTCAGTACCTCCTCTCAAACTCCACTCCGAGTTGCCTTTTACAATGCCAGAAATGTCCTTCAATAGACCCTGGAGGGTTAAGGACTAGGAATACATTCTAGAAAGTGCTAGTAGGCATCCACCAACCAAATAGAAGGCTCCAGAATCTGCGTTAGAAGTCGACGCAAATCTAGAAGAATCCAAAAATGGTAACCGAACTTTCGGGAGGCATAACTTTTGAACCGTAGCTCCGATTGACGAACCGTTTACATTTTTTGAAAGCTCTCGAAGCGCTCTATAGCCCTGTGGACCAGCTTCACTCGTCCCCCATTTTTTGACCCTTTTTGAGGTCATTTAATGCCCCTAACTTGACTTTGAAGCATTCTTAGGAGGTCTCCAAAACTCAAAAAACTGCGATAACTTTCAAACCGTGGGGCCTTTTGACCTGATTCTTTTTTTGGAATGTTCTAAATTACAATTAGATTCATCTGGCCAATTTACACCTCTTAGTTCACCAAAATGATGGCTCAATTACATACTCCTTTTTTTTGGCATTTACACATATCCCAAGGTGTTCAAATACTCTATCCTAGAACACTAATAGTGGAACTCTGGGAGTTGGAACCTTTATTTGACCCAAATGGGTATCCAGAAATGAAAACACATGAAACAGAAACTAAGTCTAAGTACATTTTTTTGGGTGACACAGGATTGCCCTTATACCTCTGGATGCTCCTGCATCACATTGGTCAAAATTTTGACCAATGCTTGGATGTTCTCGACCAAACATTGGTCAAAATTTTGACCAATGTTTGGTTGAGAACACCCAAGCATTGGTCAAAATTTTGACCAATGCTTGGTCAAATTTTTTTTTAGGCTCACACTTGTTGAGGTCCACTTTAGCAATGGCCCTTCCTATGAAATTGTTGTCTAAAATGTTTCTAATGAGATAATGTGTTATGAGCTCTTCATCAGTGGGATAGAACGTGAATCTAGGAGGCAGTTGTACATCACCCATATCATGACTGTAACTAAAGTTAAGAGCCTCTATTATTGAATTCTCTTCCCTATCACCCATATTCATTTCCTTTGCTATGGTAAATAATGAAGAGAATTCAATAATAGAGGCTCTTAACTTTAGTTATAGTCATGATATGGGTGATGCACAACTGCCTCCTAGATTCATGTTCCATCCCACTGATGAAGAGCTCATAACACATTATCTCATTAGAAAGGTTTTAGACAATGATTTCACAAGAAGGGCCATTGCTGAAGTGGACCTCCACAAGTGTGAGCCTCAAGGAGGGTTCAATTCACTCCTTTATTATTCACTATGCGTATAATCCCACACACCCATTTGATCTTGAATGATGATGTACTGAATGTTGAGTGTCTGTGTTGAGTGCTCCAAAACCATCTATTTTGTTGGTGTTTGAAACTACTGAGCAACAAAATGCTCAATATCACAATAAAATTACTCACACAATCTAAGGATTAGCCAATTCCTAGTAGCAATTACATGAATAAACCACTTTGACCCAACTTCAACAAAACCAAAAATCATTTTCTACTCTTTAGGCTCTACTAAACCAAGGCAGGTATACCTAGGGATGATTCTAATGCAAACTGTGGTATGAAATTATCTTAGTTTCATTTTGATTCTCATATTTTACCCTCAGGCACATACACAGTTTATCAATTTTCTCTAAAGCTTCTCAAATCTATATGCATCCCCTATAAGCATATCTAGTTATAAATCTCCTATTAGTTTACAAGTATTCCTAGAATTAGTGGCTATCTAAGACTTAGAAAACTATATGCAAATGAGTGGTAACCAAAACTTGTAACTTTAAACAAAATGGAATGAAATAAATTTTTTTTTTTAAAAATGATTTGATATATAGCAACATAATTCACCCTTGCCCATTTTTGACTCATGTGACCAGTGCCTTATCCATTGGGTAGAAAATTGACTATTGGCGAGAGATCTAATTCAAATAACTTGCAAATGAATAAATAAATTGTAATCACCCATTTCCCTTCTTATGAAATATCCCTTTTATAAGCTCACAAACCCTACTAATTTACTGAAGCATTTCCATAATTCCTTGAATTATAAGCAACAATAAAACCAACATACGACCGATCCAGATTGCATTCAGCCAATTAAACCTTATTTAAGTGACTTCAAAGTAAACAAACTCATAAAATGGAGACAAAAATTGGTGACACAAATATAGTATTAATACCCCTTTGTATTATCCTTTTGAATGACTAATACAATAACCAATAGAATTCAAAGAAAATCCTAGAACATCTTGTTGATTCTGTCATTTCAATATCACCAGAGAGTACAAGTGGAAGCAAACTCAAAACAACTACATACTATTGGACCGACTATCTGTACTTTTCTTGAGAAACACAAAAATTATACAAGTTTTTGGACTATCACATTGCCTTGAAAACTCATTTATATAGACATGAGTTGCAACAAGAAACAAAACATCATAACAAGAGACAAAAATGAGCATAACAGAATGCCAAGCGCATCAAAAACTCTTTGGGTAGGCCCGTTTCTATTACTGCTACAAATCATCAACTTTTGATTTGTCCCCTACTATTTCAAATCTTTAGAATACCTGGCTACCAAACTAGCCAACGAAGGGTTATCCTATGGTGCCTCCAAATCAATTTTTTCCTATGGATTTTCATTGCTTTCACATTGAAGAGGCAATATTACTTTTCACCTTCTTCTTCTATTAGATCTGGTGCTGATGTGTCAATGATCTGCACCCTACTTTTTAGTTCTTCATTATCATCTGTACCGCCTTCTTTTAACTACTCATCAACAACAATATCTGCCATCCAGGTGTTAAATTGTGCATCATTAGGCCAACTAAATCACAGGATATCATCTTGCTTCTTTAATATATAGTTAGCCTCATTTTCAAAATCAACAAACTCTTGTCTCAAAGAATCAAAAAATAACTAAACTTTAACCAATTCCTCTGTCGTGATGGCCCACCAACCATGCCTCTTTTTGTTTACAAATTTATTTATCCTTATGCAGAATAGGTCATCTAATTCTTTTCTCTATTCATCCTTATTTTTCAATTTATTCTTTCTATCCAAGGCATAAGGAAATAAATCAAATTTTTTATTCTTATACTTTCTTAAATAAGAAGCAATTTTCAATTGCAAAGCAATTCTCCTGTTATCAAAATCTAACAGGTCATTAGCAACATCATACACTTTTTCATTATGGTCATGGGAAGAGCTTATAAATAAATAACATAAAAGGGTGATTTCTTTCTCCCATTTTCCCCACTTATTAACAATAGGCTTGAGGGTTTCATCATGGGTTTTCAGTTCCTCCCATACACTTGTCACTCTTGCCAACTAATCATAAAACAAGGGCCATTCAATTTTATCTACTAAATACATTAGAGCCTTTCTAAGCTTATCCTCATATTGCATATTTAGCTCTATATGTAAGGCCCATAGCTTTCTTTTCTTTTCTTCAAAATCCTCAGCTGTGTAATATTATGGCTTTAAGGTGTCTAGTATTTCTACAAGGGGGGTGGATTTAAAAGGTTTCACTAGAGGATAGGGGTATACTATTCTTGGCTTCGTGGACTTCCCCATCAGCTTGTCTTCAAGCTCAATTCTCCTTTTTACCTCTTTATTATATGCCTCAAGAATTGTCTTATATTTATTTTGCAACTCAAACATAGCTTTTTCTTCCTTCCTAGCAGTGGCCAAAAGAAATTTGGATGAATCCACATTCCAATGTGCTGCCTGCACATGTGAGGTATTTGCAACCCTTCTTACAATTATGTTTCCCATCAATCCAAACTCATCTAACTTTGATGGTGTGGCTCTAGATCCTCTTGTTAATGACCAACTGACCAATGCAGCTTGATCCTCAACAAATGCAATGCCCCTAAAATCCTTTTTATTGTGGTCTTGAAAATTCAATTTATTTGAAACAGAACTGAAAACTAAAGCATCATCAATATCCCAATTTGGTAAAAATAAAATGTTAGAGGCCTTTACCATTTGCCTCCCCTCCTCAGGGCTTATATTTTGAAATTCTTTCATCATTTCCTCTTTTATTTACTTCTGGATGGAAGTTTCATCCATTTCTAGATGCTCTGTTTTTAGGCTTTTGCATCTCTCTTCAAAAATATCCATGTTTTCCCTCCATGCAAATTGTTGGAAAGCCCTAGATCTCACGAAGCTATCATCAGCCAAAAATTGATGACTTGCCCATTCTAATACAGGGTCCAACTCCCTGCCTCCATAGTCTGCTATTGTTAGATCCAAACTTGATAGGGGAGGTTCTGGAGGGTTGCCCTCATCTAATTTCTCTTGAGTAATAAAGATAGTTCCCTGTGATCCCATCTGTTCAATCTGCTCACCAATGAGTTGTTCTTCTCCAATCCTCAAAGGGGATTGAGTGGGTGAATATTCCTCAACTTGAGGCCTCTCTTCTTTCATTGCCTTCTACCTCTTGGGACTAGGTCCATCAAGTCTCTCCTCTTGGGCTGCACTAGTGGATCCCATTATTTGCTTGCCCTTATCTATAGGAGCCCTTTTATTTTGAATGATAGTATAACCAAGCTTCTTTCATACAATTATCTAACCAACTCCTAAATTAGGAGTGAAAGCCAACCTCCTCATGACCTCTCTAGCCTTATTAGGATAAGAATCAATAAAAAATTATTTCTTCTCATTCATAGCTTCCATTATTTCAGGGAAGTTATTCATGAGCTTATTTATTCTATCAGCCTCTATATTAACATTTTCTAAAGGACTATATTTTTTATCAAAATAATGAATGAATTCTAGGACCCGAGAATAAACTCTCCATTTTTATTTTTAGTTTCCTGCTCCTGCAATGAGAATTCATTCCTTATAATGTCCTCTAGATAATATGAATCATGTTTGACCTATCCTAGCTTAATTCTATGCCTCAAAGTTTGATTAAAAAATCCCTCAGAATCAAAAAAATGGGGATGGGAGATAGCCATCATATACTGATCCAAAATCTTATGCAAAAAGAGCCAACCCCCTTTGGTAATCACAAACTAATGGGCCACTGTACAGGTAGGGAAAATTGACCCTAGTTGCCTTTTCAATAGAAACATTTCTTCTTCTCCTCCTAATTGCCACAAAACTTCAGCCATTCCTACCTTGAAAGGTACTTGGTAAGGCAAGACATGAGGACTCCCTTTAAAACCATAGATTTTGAAAACTGTAGAAATAGGGTAAGGAATGATATCTCCCAATTATGTGAAACTTTCAAGTTATGGGGTTTGTCCATAGGTTTGAGGAGGTCCATTAATACCTTAGGGATTCTGGGATCATCTCTTAATATGAGGCATCTCAATTTAGAAGAAAAATACCTATCAAATCTAACAAAACTGGCATTATTTGCATCGCAGGTCATATCCGCACTCTACAACTGGATTGGTAGTGCTTCCCCATTCTCTTCTCTGTTCAATTCCATCTCATTACCAAAATATGTTAACCCCTTGAACAAGAACATATGCATCAATAGAGAATAGTGGCCAAAAGTTTTCTCCACTTTTCCCTTCATAATTCCAACTAAACCAGTATGAATTTCCTCAGCCAAAAAGGAGGCAAAATCAAAGACAACATCTACACTGAAAGAAGAAATCTGAACCAATGGGCATGAAATCTTGCTCATCCTCACCAAAAACATGACACAGGGTTCTGTATATTTCTACAACCCAAGAAGTGAAAAGATTCTTCTTAAAAGGTTCCCTAGAAGCTGCGATAATTATTGACAGAGTTCCTATTGTACCAATGTGTGCCTGTAGTGCACCTCCCCTAATCACATCCTTCTTTGCTTTGTATTCATTTTCTAGTTCTAGCAAATTTATTGGCACATGGTAATCTAACAATGTTTCTAGGTGAAAAACCTCTCTAATTTCTTTAGGACTAATCGATATCAGAGGCACACCATCATTTCTTCTTACCACCCTAACAACTTGGTCATAATTCTTGGCAATGGCTTCAAGAAAATCATAATCCATGAAAACACTTGGGACTACTAGCTTTCCCAAATCAAAATTCCAGATGTTAGCATGTGGGGTAAACAAATTACTCTCTAAAAACCACTTTTTAAACAAGACAAGACTAGTTTGCATAGTTTTTGCGTCCCTAACCCAATTCCCCTTGTCATATAGGCCAGCATCAATCTTAAGCCTAGGGTTTAAGGAAATTAACCTTTTGACTTGTGCAGGCTCGGTGGTGGATTTTGGGAGTAATTCTAGCAAATCATCATGGACATTTCCATCCAAATAATTAATTTGCCCAAAAAATGCTTTCTTAGGAGGCATCTTGATCGTAATAATAGGAACTGGAATGCTATAGAGGTTGTATGTGAATACATAATTGACTTGCCAGACTTGTTCTTCTCTGAACCTCTGCAATTTCTCTCGAACAAATGAGGAATCACTTCACATCTTTACCAGGCTTAACACAATACAATCAATAGGATCTTATGCTCAAAAAATGCAAAATATTTGTTTAAGTGAGACTGGAAGTGATGAAATCTCCTATATTATACTTTGTTTTTCTCACACGTGAAGCTTTCATTCATCATAAATGCACAAAATAGAGAAACAGAGTGGCACCATACTTCCTTTTAAATTTACGCTGTTGATCTTCAAAAACTCCTACGATCATTGAATGAAAAGTGGGTTGACTCACATTTTCTCTTAACATGCTGGTGGTCAACCCAATAAAATAACTCCATTTGTACCTTTCCTCTAATGCTAGAATTTTAAACTGGGTGCCACAAATGATCGAGGACACATGTCATCAACTCACTACATCGCTATACATAACTTTCACACATCTTTCCATAGCGAGTTAGTGAGTATTGTTGATTTATGCTTGATCTAACAATTTAGAATCATTTACATGTTCTATGCATGGGGAGTGGGTCCAAGATACTGTTATCACTGAGCTGGCTTAACATGCTAGCACACATATATATTGTTTAATTTCTAATGACATCATTTTTCTTTGACTCTACCATGTTTGTCATTTTCAGGCATGTCGCTACCTTGCTACCGACAAAAAACACAAACTTCCCAGTAGCGACATAGCAAGCTCCAGCAGAGTCAAAACTTTCGGCCTATAAATGCTAAGTAGGATTCCACCGTGTCATTTAATCTGCACAATTCATTTTTGATGAATCACTTGTTTGAGGCCCATCTCTTTTAAAATTTCCACTACATCACAACCCTTTGACTAGTTGCTACCTCACTACTAGTGAAAACACCAACTTCTCGGCTAGCGAGATAGCGACTTTTGGCAGAGTTAAAACTCTGGTGATGGAGGAAAAAAACACATTGATTGAAAATTCATCAATTAATACTAGTGTCAGAGAAGGTGGTCATGCATATTTATGAACTTGCATGTGAATTTTTGCGATCACATTAGTTCAAAAAAAAAGTGTTGCTTCCTTTAAAATCTGGGCACTCGCTATGTCGCTACTGGCAGGTCGCATCAATTTTTTGATAAGTCGCCAGAGAAACTTCAATTTCAGTGACACCATTTTTGAATTCCTCCTCGTGCATCCTTTCTAAAACTAAAAATCCTGGGAGATAGCATGTGACCATAATGCCTTCATATTAATACAGTTTTATCGGCGCCGGACTTCACTTTCAGCACCAGGGCATAGTTCTCCGATGGTTGCTACATTGCTATAGGAAACAACCTTGCAACTTTTTATAGCAAGTATGTGACATCCGTTGATTCTAACAAGATCCAACAGTGGGATAATATTTTTCAAAAGGACTCGACAATGACATTGACATAGGCAGGAAATAATATTCAGCTGTTGTTAAGACTTTTGCGCCAAAATAAGATTTAAAAGGAAAAACCTAGGGTTTTACACATATTTTAAAAGATATCAAAATATAAGACCAAAACCTAAAACCCTAGGACCTAACAAAAGAACTCACATCTGATTTTTTCACCATGATTCTAAGAAAAATTAATATGTAAAAAATCAGACCAACACATTTCATGCCTTCATCTATACACAATGTCTTTCTAATTTCTTTCTACTCGCACACCCATTTCATTTCATATGATCATCTAAAAATTGTGTCACTCTAAGGTCTCAACTATTTCCTCTTGATTGATCATCTCATAACTGTTGAATGAGAGCTTTGGGATAAGCTATAGGCATCCATCAAAGCATAAAGGATTTTGTCAAATGGTGTAGATGATGTAGTAGCATTTTCCTTGGGAGACATGTTTGCAAAATGGAAGCATAGATAAGTCATGTGAACTGTTTGACAGGATGCCTGAACATAATGTGGCCATCAAAAGCCATGGTTGCTGGATATGCATAAAATAGATATATTGAGAGAATATATTTGTTTAAGTTGCAACTACCCTGGTAGACATGCATGCAAAATGTGGAATCCTAGATGAATAGTTCAATTGAATCCTCCTCCTGGAGGAAGGCTACAACAAATACATAGTTCAATTGAATGGTCTATAGATACCATCAGGATAAATCACAACTATGGATAAATCATCATATTAGAGAATCACAACCATGGATAAATCATCATTTAGAACTATTTTCACTAGTAGCTAAGATATCAATTTGCATCATACATGGAAGAAGTTGAAGAGTAGTCAATACACATCAACATCATGAGAAAAAGTGATTTGGTTAATGAACCGATTACTAAATCAATATGGAGTGATACAGAATAGAAAATGAGGAATCCGTAATGGGTATTCCGGTTCCCAAGTGTTGATAAGTATGATAGCTACTATGAAGACCAAAAACCAAGTGATAATTGATCAATGATCATATGGATATCCAATGATGGTCCATGATTACTATGTAACAAGATTATACACAAATCGGGAGAAGTTGTATCAATAAATATAAATAATCAAGAGGACATCAATCAACATATGACTGAGCAATAATAAGCATACAACACTCATAACCGATACCAATATGGAGCAACAACAATATGTTATGATAATGATTAAGTGAAAAAATGACAAACTTTGAGATTTATTGAACCAATGAACCATATTATTATACTAGCTCATGCACACTGACTAGTGAGATTATTACTATTGGAATCCAATAAGGAGAATATTATAATCAATAACTAAAGGCTGATTAATTATTGAATGAAAGGATGCAAATCTAACAAGGAAAAGGTGTGTCTAGAAATGATCATTAAGGGATACAATCTTCATTATTAAAAAATGTTACACTAACTGATCTTATTGTTAGAAGACTTGTAACGGAAAGGTGCGATTAGCAAAGGAAATGAAGGGACACGAGACATGTCCCATAGAATGGCACTCCTCACTTAGGGATGCAGATATAGAAATTTTTTCCATTGATCATTTAGAAATACAATAAAAATTATTCAAAACACAAAACAATTTAACACAAATGTCTTATATTAATTTAAAGAGGTTCTTCAAAATTTATTTCTTCTTTCAATCATTTTATCTTTATTATTCCTACCTAAAGAAATGAATATTTCTAAGTTTTGAATCTACATGAATAGTGCACAAGTTTTATTCAACAGAGGTATGAAGAATACTCATGGTAGATAATCGTTGTCAGTACGCTCCAGAATACTGTCAGCTGGCTTGTTCTCGTATGTTTTGATTTTCTCCAAGTAACAAGCACACTCTTCCATACTGAAATCTCCAAACAACAATCCTAATTAAAGAAAAAAAAATCTCCCATTTAAAAGAAAATAAAATAGTTTTTCATTCATGTTTGACCCTATGTTCTGAGTGTTCCTTAGTGGGGTAGTACAAAGGATCCATGGTGTCTTCCTAGGCAAGTCTACAAGAGTTTGGAACATAGTAAATTAGAAGAAAATCCCAGTAACAAATGTATAATGTATAGTAATATTAAAACCTAGAAGGATTGCTATCGAAGAGGCAAAACTAATGCTAAAGATAACAATCTGATTTTGGAAGGTGAAGTAAAAGCGATTGCAATAGATGATCTAGTACTCAATTATGAAGTATTTGCCAAGACTTCAAAAATTGTGGCAAAAAATTCATGTGAGCTAGTATTTTAAGAAAGAAGCCCCATTTTATACATTTGTGAAGTTGTATAGTAAAAGTGTTACTCAACATTTTGACTTTTACTAGCTTTGAGGATGAGTCTCTTTAAGGAAAAGGGCATGTTGTGTGCCTAGACACAAAATAACATTATACTTGTGTTGGTATGATTTTTCACAAGAAAAAATTTCCTTTGTCCAGGTATAAAAATTAGGTTCGAATCCATTAGTAGTAACTAGGGTTTCTAATTTAATCATCCCTTTGTTAGCCTTTGAATTTTTTTGTTAAAACCCTATGTCTCAGTCCTTTTAAATTTTTTGGGTGCGAAATCTTTTGAAAAGGGAACTTGGGTGAATATTCTATTTTCCTTTTATTTTGTACCCCCTAGGTAGCCTTTTCTCTCATGTTCCCCATCGTCCAATTTGGAAAGATCCACAGTTATCACTATCTCGCTATAAAAAGATGTGCATTTTTTATGCGTAGTGAAGTAGTGAGCACCAAAAATTCTAAAAGAATAGGACCATAAAATAAAGGGACGACAATCAAGGATTTGTGTTGCAGCTAAAAATTTAGTCACATGCACAGTATTAGTACCGTCAGGCAGGAGAAGTGACCCATTAAAAGATAGCCAGAAAACAGTACCGAAACAAAAGTTTTTCGATGCCTCGCTACCTCGCTATCGAAAAAAAAGCATTCCACCGTTAGCGAAGTAGCGAGTAGTCTTGAAATCAAAGAGCATGATGACCTTCAAGTTTCTCAATAATCATACTTTGTCCAAGTGGCATGATGATCAATAAATTCTATTGTCAGAAGCAATTAATAAAGGCGATGGTGATTTGATTGGTTTTTATTCTTCTGGCGTCAAGTTTTGTTGAAATCACCAGCGCTCGCTACCTCGCTATCAAAAAAAATTGACATCTCGCCGTTAGCAACATAGTGAGACATCATGAAATGAACACATGGTGGGACCTCAAGCAACGTGGAAAGGTGACTGAGATTTAAGAAAGGTTTGGCTTGTTGCCAGTACTGCAGATTTTCCTACGTCACCAGTGCCCTA
Organism: Cupressus sempervirens; assembly: GCA_028749045.1. NCBI lineage: Eukaryota > Viridiplantae > Streptophyta > Pinopsida > Cupressales > Cupressaceae > Cupressus > Cupressus sempervirens. The sequence continues at coordinate 644,568,100 of CM053784.1, read as the reverse complement.
GACCCACGCCCCATTCATAAAGCATATAAGGGATTCTGATCGTTAGATGAAACTAGAATCAATAGTCCTTGCTATCTTGCTATGAAAAGTTACAAGTTGTTTACTCTATGCGACATAGCGAGTATGAGACCCACCACTCTTCAGGGTATTTTATGCAGTTTCTCTACCTTTGATTTGGTCTCAGATCAATGGCCATTGCTATCTCACCATGAAAAATAGCTCGGAGGATATGTATAGCGAGGTAGCAAATAAGGGCCCACTACTGGTCTTCAAAGCAATGCAGTAATATGTCATCCACAAGATCAAGATCAAATCAATGGCTATCACTACTTTGTTATGGCAAGGTGCTCATTCTTTATGTATAGTGAAGTAGCGACCTGTCGATACATGTCCTCAATCGCTACTGGGTCCAGACAAAAATTCCATCAAGGACAAAGCTATGTACATGGTCATTTTCATTGGATTGACTGGCCAACTTGTCAAGTGGAATGCCAAGTTGTCTTTTTCTGCATCCCTTGATCGTAGGATTTTCAAAGATCGACGAAATAGATTTAAACATAGAAGGTGGTGCCACTCTGTGTATTAATTAAACATGAAAGCTTTGCGTGTGAGGAAAAATAGAGTATAATACAAAATATTTTCTCATTTCCACCTTATGTGAATAAAGATTTTGAGCCTTTTTGAGTAGAAGTAATTACTAAGAAGACTGTGCTGAAATTGGCAAGATTGTGAAACAATTGGTTCGCGTAGAAATTGCAAAAATACAGAGAGAACGAGAGTTGAATTCAAGTAAGTAGTTACATTGTCATCTCTGTAAGTTTTTTCAGTACTACAAAGCATAATCCAAGATGCCTCTAAAGAAGGGATTTTCAGGTCAAGAAAATTATTTGGATAGAAATGTACATGATGATCTGCTTGAGTTACTTCCTGAGTCTACTGTTGAAATAGTACAAGTTAAGAATTTGACCTCATTAAACCCTAAGTTGAGGATAGCAAATGGATTATTCGATAATGGTAATTGGGTTTGAGATGCTCATACCTTGCAAACTGGTTTAAATTTGTTTAAGAAATGGTTTGCAAAGAGAAAACTATTTGCTCCACATGCCAATATATAGAATTTTGACCTAGGAAAGCTAGTGGTCCCCAGTGTTTTTATGGATTATGATCTCCTTGAGGCCCTTGAAAAGAATTATGATCAAGCTACTAGGGTAGTGAGAAGAGTAGATGGTGAAATTCTAATCACCATCAGTCCAGAAGAGATTAGGGAAGTTTTTCATTTGGGACCTCTCACTAGGTATCATGTGCCCATTAATTTGATAGATTTAGAAAAAGAGTATATGTCTAAGAAGGATATAGTTAGACAAGGTGCACTAAAGGCCCACATTGGCAGAATTGGAACCCTACTAGCAATAACATCATCCTATAAAGAACCTTTCAAGAAAACATACTTCAATGCTAGGGCAGTAGAGATATACAAGACCCTGTGCAGAGTTTTTGGAGAGGTTGAAGAAGATTTTATCCCTATGAGTTTCATGTATATGATTACTCAAATCTCCTCTTTTGGCACGGAAATATTTTTTTATTTTTCTTCTTACTCGGCCGATGAGATTCACAGTGGATTGGTTGGGATTGCTAAGGGCAAGGTGGAAAAGGCTTGGGGCCATTACTCTCTGTTGATTCACATGTTTTGTTTAAGGGGGTTACATACTTTGGTAAAGTAATGGTTTTAAACAGAGAACAAGAAGGAGAAGCATTGTCAGTTCAGTTATGGAGTGTAGATATGACTAGGGAAGCAGAAAATGCTAGTTTTGTTAGATTTGATAGGTACTATGCCTCCAAACTGAGGTGCCTCATATTGAGTGAAAATCCTAGGACCCCTAAGGCACTAATGCACCTTGTTAGGCTTATGGATAAACCCCATAATTTGAAGGTTTCACATAATTGAGGAGATGTCATTCCATATTTAGTTTCAACTGTTATCAGAATTTATGGATTCAAAGGGACACCCCATGTACTACCTTACCAAGTGCCCCTAAAGGTAGGAGTAGTTGAATTCTTGTGGTAGTTGGGAGGAGTAGAAGAAGCTTTTTTGCAGAAAAGAGGGACGGGATCAATTTTTCCCACTTGCACAATAGCCCACCAGTTTGTGATAACCAAGGAAGGATGGGTTTCTCTTTAAAAAAATTTGGACCAATATAATATGGTTGTATCTCACCCTTGTTTTTGTGATGCAAAGGGTTTCTTTAATCTAGCTCTTAGGCATAGGATCAAGCTTCGTCCAGTTGAGCATGAGTTTTATTTCCTTGAAGATGTAATAAGGAATGAGTACTCTCTATAGGAACAAGAGACAAAGAAAGAAAAATGGAGAGTCTATTCAAAAGTTTTGAATTTTATTAATTGTTTTGATGAAGATTACAGTCCTCTTAGTAATGATTTAACTACTGCAGATAAAGTTAATAAGCTTATGAATACATTCCCTGAAATAATGGAGGTAATGAATGACAAAAAGAAATATTTCATTAATTCTTTTTTAGATAAAGCCAAGGAAATAATGAGGAGATTGGGCTTCACTCCTAATATAGGGATAGGTCCATTAATTGTTCAAAGGAAGCTAGGATATACTATCATTCCTAATCAAAGGCCCATGGTGGATAAAGGAAAACAGATAGTTGCATCTACTAGTGTTATTTTTGAGGAAAGGCCTCCTGAACCTTCTCCTAAGAGGAGAAGGATAATAAGGGAAGAGGAGTCTCAAGATGAGGGTTACTCACCTTCTCAAATCCCTATGAGAATTGAGGAGGAGTGGCTCACTAATGAGCAGATTGAAAAAATTGGATCACAAGGGGGAGTTTTTGTTACCCAAGCAGAGATTGATGAAGGGAACCCCCAGGAGCCTCCTATGCCAAGTTTTGAGTTGACTATAGCAGATTTCAAGGGAAGGGAATTAGATCCTATTTGGAACAAGCCAGTCAGCAATTTTTGTCTGATGACAGTTTTGTAAAGTCTAGGGCTTTCCATTAGTTTTCTTGGAGGGCAAACATGCACAATTTTGATGAAAGATGTAAGAATATGAAAATAGAGCATCCAGAAATGGATGAAGCCTCGATTCAAAATTGAATAAAGGAACAAATGATTCAAGAGTTTTAGAATATAACCCCTGAAGAAGGGAGATAGATGGTAAAGGCTACAAATATTTTATTATTGCCCAATTGGGACATTGTTGATGCCTTGATTTTCAATTTTGTGTCAAATAATTTGGGATTGCAAGATCCAAATAAAAAAGAATTCTTGGGAACTACATTTGGTAATGACCAAGCTGCTCTTGTCATGTGGTCATTGAGAAGAGGATCCAAGGTTGCTCCATCATAGCATGATGATTTAGGACTAACAGGGAGTATCATTGTGAGGAGAGTTGCCAATACCTCACATGTCCAAGTAGCTCACATGAATGTAGATTACTCTCAATTTGCCTTGGCTACTGCAGAGACGGAGGAAAAAGAAATGATTAAGTTGCAGAGAAAGTATGAGGCAATTGTGGATGCCTACAATAAAGAGGTAGAGAGGAGAATTGAGCTTGAGAATAAGCTAATGGGGAGGTCCACAAGACCAAAAATAACATACCTCACCCCCCCGTTTAACCTTTTAAATCCACTCCCTTCATAGAGGTACCAGATACACCCCAAATGCCAGAATATTATACTATTGAGGACTTTGAAGAAGAAAAGAATAAATTGTGGGCCTTGCATGTAGAATTGAATGTGAAATATGAAGAAAGATTAAAAAGGCTCTTACATATTTGGGGGATAAAATTGAATGGCCACTAGTTTATGATCAGTTGGCGAGGGTGATCAATATCTGAGATGAAATGAAAGCAAGTGATGAGGATTTGAAGCCTATTTTAAATAAGTGGGTAAGAAGGAGGAAAGAGGTGACATTTTTGTGTTATTCTTTTATAAAAGTTTCTTGTGATCAAATCGAGAAAACTTTTGATATTGTTTCTGATCTCACTGACTTTGACAATAAGAGAATTCATTTGCAAAGAATAATAGTTGGCTACTTAGATAAGTATAAGAGCCAAAAGTTTAGTTTGTTTCCTTGTGCCCTAGATAAGAAAAATAATTTGAAAAGCAAATATGAATGGGCTAAGGAGCTTGATGATTTATTTTGTTTAAGAATGAATCAAGTTATCAATTAAACAGGGCATGCATGGTGGGCCACAACAACTAAAGAAATAGTGAAAGCCCAAATATTCTTTGATTCTTTGAAAAATAATTTTGTTACCATTGATAATGAGGCTAAGTATGTGCTTAAGAGGCAGAGTGATATTTTTCAATTCAATTGGCCAGATGACACATTGTTTGACAAGTGGATGGTAGAAATAGCTCCTGGTGAACAGTTTGAGGAAATAGAAACTCACAGTGATGAGGTGCAGGGTGATGAGATAAAAATCATTGACACCATCACTACACAAGGCCAATAGGGAGAAGAAGACAATAATGATTAGTCACTTTCAGTTGTAGACCCAGGCCCACAGGACTTTGATACAACCAAAGAAGAGGGAAAAGTAGAAGTTATTCCCACTGTGCAGGATAAAGATGGTGAAAGCCCATAGGTGGAGACTAACTTGCAATCATTAGAACAAACTTCATCATTAGTTAGCTTGGCAGTTGCATACAAAGAGGGATCAGAATAGTTACCAACAATAATAGAGAATGTAACAAAAGCGGACCCACTAAAAGGAATGTTTGATCTAGGCATCTTTTGTTATCCATATTTTTGTCATTTTGTGATAGGTGTATGTAATTATCTCCTAAAAAGGACACCTGTCAGTTTCTCTTAGCCTATTGCTTGTTGCATCTCACATTATATAAGTGAGATTCCAAGGCTAGAGAAGGGTCCAATTTTCTAATGCTTAAATTTGGGATCTGTTCTTTATATTTTGTCATTTTGGTAATGGCTATTATAGAGAATGGATAGAGGAGAGGATTCAATTAGCCTCTAGCCTTCCTAAAGTTCCTTGGATTCTTGATGGGCCAGAGACATGGAATTTGTTAACGCATAAACTTTCTAAAGTTCCTTGGATTCTGGCGAGGACATCAATATGATAGGAAAATAAAGATACATCTTGTTGTAATAGAATACACTTACTTTTTAGGCTAAAATGAAAAGGTTCCTTAGCTTGTCTGACCTTCTTGAACATAATGAAAAAGGGTCCCTAATTTGAGCTTCACTTGGTTTCAAGAATACTATAATATTCTCTACTTAACAAGGCCAACCATGTGAAAGTGGAAGCTCATCTGGCCTCACCCCCCTCCCCCTAACATCAATCTAAAGTACCCATTATCATCTAATTACATACTTCATTCATCCATTTATGAACTATAACATTCAATCAATACAATCACATAACATTCATTAATATGATATAAAATTCATTAATACACAATACTAATTAAGACTTCAATTAACACATAACAATATTCATTGACATAAAATAAAAATATGTATTAATACACATCATTCATACATAATTACTTAAAACAAAGTTTTTTCATTATCCAACAAGGTTTATCAAAGAAGAATTTTAAAACATCATTTCTTTTTTTCTTTTTTTCTGAGCTCTCTTAAGAATAGCACTCATAGGAGCATCTGTATCTGCATCATTCTCCTCCTCTTCTAGCACGTGTAATGCCAAATTATGATGGCTCCTTCTCTTTGGAGGAGCAGGAGGCTACTACACTAAAGGGGGCTCTATTGCAAGAACAAGTGAATGGGATAAATTGGCATACTCTTTTTCTTTTTCTAACTGTTACAAGTTTGTAATTAAGTACAAATACAATATAACATGCATTTTTCTTACCTAATAATGCCACATCATGTACATTAACATTTTGATCCGCCACCGCATCAACATGTTGAACACTTGGAACATGGTCCACTTTTTCAGCATGATGTTCAACATGCTTTGAAATATTCAAAAAAAGGATACACATCAAATTGCAATTGAAGATGTTAAATTGTATTCATAATTGCATAATTAATTTCCAATAGCAAATTAATACCTCAACCACTATAATGCACATCATGGCCTTCGGCACGAGTAGGTTCTGTGGTAGGATATGAAGGCCACAATAAAATGTTATGCACATTGTTATGTAGTCAATTTATGTTTAAAACTAATACCAGAAAAGAATCTTCTCAACTATTCAATTTCATTTACTTTTCATCTGACCAATTTACCTATGAGATATCATTTGGTGCACTAGATTCTTGGGCAAGGCTTATAGATTCTTTGCATAGGCATGTAACCACAACTTTATAGCCTTCCTTCAAGGAAATTTTTCTATCTTCATCTATGACCTCCACATTGAATTCTGTGCCCTATATTTTTGGTTGATAACGTCAGTTTTCCATGTATGGCTTCATTAAACAAAACTATTTGCAACATTATATTTTTAAAAAAATGAAATTTCATTGCTCTACTTACAAGTCGAGATTGGAGATTCATATTGCCACCAAAGCCAAGTTTGTGTTGGCCAACCTTTTCTACTCTCACTTTTGTAGCCACAGATGTGTCCTACAATCTATGGACAATTTCAAACATCTTAGATTATATATTTACAAATATCAATAATTACTGCATGATTACAATGTACTCAATATGACATACCTCTTTTTGCCCTGTGTTGCTTCATTATCTCTATCTTCACATAGCCTTTTCTCCTTTGCATCTTCTATTATTTCATTCCACTCCATCAGTGGAATCATAGCAGGATGTTCGTACTTTAGGTTATCCTTAAGAGCCCTTCTATATTGATCCTTTGCAATCTTTATATGCTTTGCTACTCTTTTTAGAAGTAGGCCAGTGTCAAAAATGTTTTTCCCAAATTTCTCCTCAAAAGGTGCAATCAGCTGATTTTTTAATTCCATAGCTTGTACATTCCACCTTTTTAAAAACAAATAGATTATTAGATCAATAACTTTAATATATTGCAATAAATGAAAGAAAAGAAAAATTTCATAGCAATGATATGAAACTACGTACCTTTTACGTATGGTGGGTCCACATAGTCTCAATGTCATATGAAAAAGATGTTCAAAGAAAACATTATTACCTACAAAAACATAAAGGATTTATTAGTCCAAAATGAGTAATGTAAAAGTAAACTAAATTTACACTTTAAATAATAACAATTTTAAAGCACCTGGAAGCTTTTGTTCTTTTAACGGAAACATAGTTTTCTTATTTAGCAACAATGTCCCATCATACAAACCAATACTAATCACACGAACTACTCCAGGAAATGGATCAGCTTCAGTAGTACTGCTCTCTATTGGTCTGTCAATTGAAACATCGTGACAATTAAATGACAATTCTTGTACTGCTCTCTATTGGTCTACCTCCCTGCCTATCTCCATGTCTCTCTATGTGTGGGTACATATATGTATGTATGTATGTGTGGTGTGTGTATGCATGTGTTTGTGTGTATGCAGGCTTTTGTAGACATCATTTAAGCACTGATATGCTACTTTGTTGTTCATCAACTTGTAGAAATAAATTACAAATAGCACATTACAAAATATGGCAAAACAAGGTTTTACCAGTTCTAGTGGTCATAGATGAGGATTTTTGCATGGTCCTTGTTGCCGACAATGCACCAGACAATACTAGACTGTCAATCGAAGGAGGAGTCCACACTTTATCATGAGCTGAAGAATAGAATATTGTTAGCAAAGACATTTGCAATGGATAAAGATAAAATGGGATGCTAGTGAGAAATGTCCACAAAAAAAAGGTAAGTGTTATAATGTTGATCAAAACAAACAAAGTGTTACTTACACGAAGGTTGTGCGCAACAACCCTCACCATGTTCACCATGTGATGTCACAACTGGCACATATGTCTATACAAGAACACATAAAATTAGGGATCATGATCCATAAGATACTATAAAATATTAATATCTATTGAACTTCTATTACTGCTTTAGTCGAATTACTACTTACCTTCAAAGATTGGATTCTACGATCCAATTCTATTCTCAGTGCCTCTTTCTCCTCACTTCTGTCACCCTCGATGATAATGTTAACAAGTTCATCAGTGTATGTTTGCTTAATTTTTTGGGTGATGAATACAGGGTCAGTACTAAGGGCAATGTCATGTAGATATGATGCCTATATTTTAGATCGCATTTGATTAACAATCATTCTAGCTTTTTCCTATCATTTGTGACATCAAATATCGGTATAATTTCATCAAAATAACTACAAAGACATAAAGAAAAGAACATAATAATAAGAAATTTGTTTCTATATTAACATTAAAATTTATAATAATTAATGTTTATCTCTATTGAAGGTGTCTAAGATGGTGCATCCATATCGCCCTGTGAAAAAAATTAGTAAGTCTTAGAAATCAGCAGCAAAATTAAAGTAATAGACTTACCAAAAAAAATATTAATAATAAAGTAGATTGTATATGTAAATCATTTGTCTTAAGTTAAAAATTTAGTGTAACTAATGTTTATATCTAAAAAAATATTTGACATGTTCTACTTAATGTTTATATGTGCACATATGGTTTGGAAAGAAAAATTTGGTCATACAAGACCCCATCATAGTTGACATTGATCCTACCTAGACATTTCATTAATTATCTTGATCTTCATCCATGTTGTCGTCGTCATCATCATCATCATCACCACCATCGTTGTCACCACCACCATCTTCATCACCATCATCATCATCTTGATCATTATCATCATCATGACCATCATCGCCATGATCATCACCATATTCATCACCATGATCATGATCATCATCAGCATCATCATCATCGTTATCACCATTATCATTAGCATGACCAAAATCATCACCATCTTCTTCTTCATCACTGGGTAATTGTCATTCCTAATAATCATTTACTTCCTCTTGTGCTTCTTCAATATCTTCTTCTTCGATCAAATTATATTTTACTGCCCTTCCTCTTGGGTCATGTCTAACAACAAATGACCAACCTAGTTTGTGTGGAACACCAACGTAAAACACTTGCTCGCATTGGCTTGGAAGAACATAGGGCTTATCTCTGACTAGCTCAAATGACCTTGTATTAATCATAGTAAATCCACTATCGTGTTCAATAACAGTCCTATCGAGATCATTTTGATTTAGTCGTAACTTGAACCATTTGATGACAAATAGAACTATTTTGAATTAATTAAAGTCACACTCAAGTATATCATCCAAAATGCCATAGTATCAATTTTCAGATTGTTGAGGATGTATATCAGTTCTAGATTAAATATTGGTGATCACAAAGACAACACTTATCTCGGAATCACACATTTTCTTTGTTTCATCTAACTTTTTGTGTAGAATTTATAGCCATTGTAGTACATAGCTTTGTGGTGTTTGACTTGCAATTATTCAAACATGTCAAGAATCTTCTCATTGATCTGTGAGTTGATATTAAAGTTATGTCTCATGATTACTAATCTTATGCATACCTTTGTATCTCTTAAGCCATATATTAGATCAAGTACCATTGGCGTAACATTGGAATCTCCATTACGATGAGCTTCTTTAACCAACAATGCAACACCATCCCATGTTAATGAGTGGCCATTTTCTTGAGACTGTTCAATCCATACTGTCATCCAATCAAGATTGTTTGTAATATACAAGTGTAATGCATCCCATTCACGACCAACTATAAAGAAGACAATTACACCAGTTAGAAACAACTTATATATATTGATGATGGATAAGAATTATTAAATTACAAAAAAAAACTTATAATTATCTCTCACCCTCCTCAATCTACCTTTCCCCGTCAGATACTCCCCTTTTAATTTTTCATTACAGTTGATATCTACTGCAAACTTTGGAAGATATTCACTAATATACACCATGGTCTGGTATATCATAGAACCCTCAGGACGTGCTCTTTGTCGAACCAAGCCCTTCATAAATTTCAAGTGCCTCTCAACCATCCAAATTGATCTAGCTTGTATAGGTCCACACAATTCAATCTCCTCAAGTTGATATATGAGGTGGTGTTCTTGAGCATTGAAAAATGTTGGAGGTAAACACTTTTGCATTTAACACATAAGCTGTGGAATTTTTCTCTTCCAATATTTTATATCTTTTTTTATCAATTTCTTTAGATGATAACCACCTAAAAGAGATTCAACATGCAAAAATGCATAAAGGATATTTCAAATAAAATTATACAATAGATTTCAGATAAAAAGCTACAAATCTAAGAAAAAACACTTCTAACCTCATGTATTTTCCAAGATCATATATAACTTGTTTAATACTGTTGTCAAACTGTTGTGGAAGGGATAGAGGTAGTACGAATTGCAATCATTAAAAAATGATTATTTCAATATATTATTAAATAATGCAATTGGTACTACATTCATTCTTACAAATATACTGTAAATAGAGAACATGACTTACCTTGAGGAAGTTATGCCAATCATGTGTTTTCAACCCTAGCCCAAAATCACCTTTCTTTGATAGAAGAGTGCTTATATTTGCAACAAATTTTGTTGGAAATTTTTCTTTTTTAATGACTTCTTTTAATGCATCACTTTATTGCTTCGTTAATAACCAAGGAAGGGCACTTGTATTTATGTTGTCTCCATTGCTATTTGATTCAATGAAAAATTTTAGCGCATGATTGGATTCATGAATGTCAGTACAAATTTTGGCAATTTTTTCTCTTTCACGCCTTCCATCCAACATTTTCCATAGTGTCTCTAATACATTCTTTCCAATATGCATAGCATCAAACAAATGCACGATTGGGAGATCCTTGTAGTATGGTAACCTACTAAATTGAGTACGATAACTTTTCATTCCTCTAGGAAGTTGGTCATTGATGCCTTGATGACCTTCACGAGCATCAATTACAGCATTAGTAAATATAAGACAATATCAAAATAAAAAATTTAAACTTCGAACACAAATTGGACATTGCCTCAAAAATTTAGTCGATCATATTCCAACTTCCATAAATGAGGTGTCATTCTTTGTGGCCTTGATGATGTCTCTTCTTTCCCATTGAAAAAATGTTTTTTAGCAATTTGATACCTGTGATTATTGTGGAGAAAGTGTCTAAACTCATCAAACACCTACTTTCCTAAACTTCTCAAATGGCGACATTTCATCTTTGGACCACAAATTAGACATGCAAATTTTCCCTTTGTCTGAAGACCTAAAAGATCATCTATAATTGGATCATGTACAATTACCATGCACAACTTAAGCATTCAATAGTAATGTGTAAGCACTATAAAAAACCAAAAATATGTGATCTTAACAATATAACATACCTCAAAATGAGTTAGCCCAGGGGCATCATGTATTGTCCATACAAGCATTGCATGGAATTGAAATTGTCGATGTCCTATCAGTGTAGAGATGTCATACATAGTGATGCCATTCCATAACTTCAACAACTCATCAATTAGGGGCTCAATATACGTGTTCATATCTTTAACTTGGTATTTACCTAGCAATTGAATGAACATAAACATTATGTAATTACTATAACCATTTTCATGCACTATTTATAAATTAATTTAGATAATTATAAAATAAAAAAAATACCTGGCACAATCATTGACAACATTACGTGCTCCCTCTTTATGGACATCCAAGGACGAATTATATTGTTAATAACAAAAATAGGAAATAGATCTCATATCTCCATAGGGATTGACACCATCTAGCGCCAATGAAACCTTCAGATTACGAGCTTCTTCTTTAAAGTGTGATCATGTTTCTTCTATCTCTTTAAATGTAGAACCATCGGTAGGCATTCACATAATTTCATCCTGACTTCTATTGCATGCATGGTAATCCATAAATTGTTCCAAGCTAGTGCACCTAAATAACCGTTGAAGACATGGAATAATGGGAATGTACCGAAGAACCTTGTGAGGCACTTTTTTTGTTATTTGATCTGAATGATATCTAATAACATGACAATTAGGGAATTCTGTTACAAATTCATGTTGTTTATGATATAGAATGTGATCATTGGGACAAGCATGTATTATTTGATACTTCATTCCAATATGATCCATAATGTTAGATAATTCTCAGTATGAACGAGGCAAAATGTTTGATGGTGGTAACAAAAACTCACTAATCAACCTACACAACAAATATGCATTGTTAATATAATGAATAGTAATTGTATGCTAACACTGAAGTTGACAAAAATGACATACCTTAGCATACATGACATTGCTACATTGGATATACAATTCATAACCTTTAAGTTCACCAACAACACTATAGCCGAGAGTAGAGTTGTTTGGGAGCCTTCGTATAAGGGCTCATGTGCCTTCTCAAGTAAAGGTATATCAAGACCATCTTCATCATCATTATTAGATTTGCTAGTGCCATCATTGTGAGCCTCTTCATCACCTGCCCCAATACCATCTTATTCAATCGTGTCCTCTAGCACATTATCATCTTCTTCCATGGGAGTGTTATCCTCAACTTGGATATTCACACCTCCATGTTCCTCCAGTAGGAAATCCACATTCAACAATGGACGAAAATTGTGGCCCCCTTCAACATGACCATATTGCCTACAATGACTCTTGGTTGTTGTGATTAGAATTCTTCAATTCTTTAAGCCCTTACACTTTTTGCAAGGACAATAACATTTATTAGGTTTTCTTCATAACTGAGCCCACAGTCCAGCCATTGTCTCATTATTTTGTTTTGGGTTCATATTGCCAGGCTTGGTCTTTCTTCACAAGAAAATATATCTACAAATAAATTGGACATGTTGTAGTTAATGTTTATATCTGCAGATATGGAAATTGTTGATTAATGTTTTCAACTGTAACTAAAATGATCCTATAATTTCTAGAAGGCCTAGATGTTTGCAAAATGTGGATTTTTAGACAATGTATCTTAATTATTTGCAAAATTCCTCAAAGAGATGTCACAAGGTGAAAGTTAATGCTAACAATAACATGCCATGACTAATCTTGATAGCAATGACTAATGTGATTAATGCATCAACTAATGGAGATGAATAAAAGATTGAAACATATTAATGCAATCTTCAATCAAGAACATGTGAGCTCAAAAGATGGGTAAATCTCAAAAACTCATGAGCCTAAGATCATTAGAATTTCAGCCATGAAATAATTGCAATTGAAATTTGTTGAAAAATAGGCCTGAGTGGGTTGGCCTAAGGGTCAAAAGAAGAAATCAGATTTCACTTAATTAGAAATCAATTAGCTTATGAAAGTTTGGCCTCATGGTGGTTGTACAATTTTAAAAAACTTAATCCTTAGACCATTTGGGCCTAACATCAAGGGACATGAATTTAGGAATCAAATTTCTATAAAGGTTGGATGTTGAAATTCTTTGGAACATCCAAAAAAATTCCATAAGCATATAAGAAGAGCAGATTGGCGAGTTCCACCTTGAAGGATGATTTTGGAAAAGAAATTAGAGATCAAGATATCTAAACTCAAATGGATTTATTGTTTAACTTAGAGTTTATAAAGGAATATTATATTTGGAGGGTTCCAATGCTTGTAGATCTAAGTTTATAAATGTAGTATTTTGTTACAAGCAACAAGGTAAGTGTTGATAAATATTTTGTGGGAATCATAGGTCTGGAGGTGTTACTAGGTGTTGGGACAGTCATAGGTCTGGAGGTTCCATCTAAAGGAGGATTATATTTTATGACAAGGAAGGTCATGTTAGGGCTATATGAAGGTGTTGGATCTATTGGAAGGATCAGGAAACCTTTGGAAAGGTGAGTTTGGTAAAACCCTTGGTTTAGGCACCTAGGAAGGAGGGTTTGTTGGTTGGGTGTGTAAAACTTGATGGAATCTCCTATGAATTTGAAAATCCTTTGTTTTGGATGACAAGACAACTTTTTTTGAGTTCATATGGTTTGTGAGATGAGATATGTTAGTGGTTGCTTTGTAATAGAAGTTTTAAAAGAGGGTTAATTGTGGGGCAGCAGTGTTGGTTTGGGCATTTGGTCCAAGGGAGTAGCATTAGAATTTGAAGTATGTTGTGTAGAATTAAAAATGGTATTTGGATATGGTCTTAGTTTTCTGAGATTTTTGGGAAGAGTTAGAGAAAAGTGTGAAAAATCGATTAGGCAGGGCTAATTGGAAAATAGGCCTAGTGAAGGGCTTGTAGTGGGTTTTTGGTATCAGATAATAAGATGAGCATTTGGTAACCATTGAAATAGGTTAGTTGAAGTTATTTGAGATGTGTGAAGGTGAAAGAAACACCTAGTTGAAGTGAAGTCAAGATTGGAGCCTATTGAGGCATTGTGGGCATTTGATGGTTGTTAAACAAGATTGCTTGGTGAATCCATTTGAGGGATATGGGATGATTTCTAATATGTAGAGCCTATGGTGGCACAAGAGAATGGTATGTGCACTCTGATAAGGTTTGGAGTTGATTGGATCAAGAAGAGTGATCCTATGAAGAAGCTTGATTGTGTTATGAGAACACTAGGAAAGTCCCTCTTATTGTGAATAACTAAAAGTCCACCCAGGTCCCTGCATCAATGTTGAGAGCTAAAAGTGGGATGATTTCAAGGTAGGAAAGCAAGCTCTAATAATTCCTCTTTAGAATTGTAGCCAGATTCCTAAGTATTCCAATCCAAATGATTGTGTATCAATAAGATTTAACACAAAATAATCCTAAGAACATTAAGTAAGTTAAGCTGAAACATATAAGAAAATGAATGAGAGAAATTTTGTTACTTGTTACCTAAAAATAAAACTAGTTGAGGAGGCAAGGTGATGCTAGGGCATCATATGCTCATCATAGGTACCCTTAGGGTCTAGGTCATCATAGAGGACATGGAGAATCTCATGGTATCAATTGGTCCATTTTGCAACCAATCATGGCCTTTGAAAGCATAAAGCGTCATAATATTGTATAATGTCTTGAAAGACTTTCATATTGAAAAGTTGTAATTGGGCATGGAATAGGATCTAGACATTGTCTAAGGTAGAGGAGTCATGTGATAGGGTCTAGTATGATGTCATAATAATCTCAAGTCCTTAAATAAGTTAAAACATTCAATAAGTCCCTTAAAAACATAGTTTATTGCTTTAGAAAATTCAAATCTTGAATGTAATGGCTAGATGGGCATTTTGGAGGGAAACTCCATAGTTTAAATTTTATGATGGAAGAGGAAGTGAAAGGAGTTGGAGTTGGTAAGGTACAAAGAACCCTTCAATCAAGCCCCACCATACTGAATACCCTAAAAATCGCATGGCAACAACAGCACCAATGACAAGAGAACCACCACAAAAATACTCACTGCAACTTATAAGAAGTGAAAGACTAGTCAATCAAAGTTAATATTGGTCAAGGATGCGAATATTTGGAACTCCACCAATCAAATCACCCAAGTCCAAATGTCCTATATTGGGAACTCATGACACAATGCTAGCAATTTTCTTTCAAGCTAGACGCTCTGCTCTTGCATCCTACTCAAATATTGTCGTGATGCAAGCTCTATGGACTGGCAATGAATGATTTGTGATTTCTCCTTGTGAATTCTTCACTTTAAAGACAACCTCAGTAGAACTTAACAAGAAGAATCAGTGTGCTTGAGTCCTCATTTGAGTCATCTTCTCCAAGAGTAGTGAAGTAATTTCCCAGTGAGATAAATGAACTTCTACACTAAACCTAGCAAACTTATAACTTCAATAGTTCTCTTTTGTTTCAATGCCAAAATCTCATCAATTGAAATGATAATTAATAAATCAAACTTAGCACACAATCATTATTTGAAGCAAAATGATAGCCCATAAATAATATTTATCAATCATCAAATAACTTGCAATACTTTCACCCACCATACCATATTTCATATCATTTGACAATATATAATGTTACTTAACTTCTAACTTATCAATAGTTCAACAATGAAGCACATTGGTGAACCCTGAAATGAATCTACACCAAAGATGAATTTGGGTTTCCATCCAATCCACTAAGAAATCCTAAAGCTTTTTGCCCTCAGGTTTCAAATAGGTAAGCCAAATGCTCGCAAACTTTTCCAAATAAAGATATCAAACCAAGTATAATCAGGCATGAACCTCTCATTCTTTAGTAGCATATCTTGGTGACTTTTCATTTTCCCTCTATCTGTCTCTTAATATTATTTTTCTTTGTCTCTTTATTATTTGTCTCTTGAAAATTAAAATGACTATTAGTTTTTTTCACTAAACTCAATTGAAGTCCTTTTATTACTTTATTAAATGATTGATTTAAGTTGTCATCAAATTTGATATAATTTGACAACTTAAAGCTTAATTATCTAAGTGATTTCTAATGTCCCAAGAAGGGGACATAATAGCGGTACTACACAAATTAACTTGTAAGGGATCTTTTACTGTTCATAGTTTCACACCTCTATTATGGGGTTATTTTTTTTCCTTATAATCTCAAATTCACTTACATGTTGTGAGGTGCATGCCCAAGAATTTGAAAGGGTTTTTTTTTTTGAAATTGATTTTCTTAGACAAGCACAACCTTTAATAGGGAAATGCCAAGTTAGAATCAAAATGGAAGTGCCTCTTTTACATGCGTATCTTAATGAGATGATAAAATTAGAGTCTAAATTGCATGGACTCTAGTATGTGCTTCAACAAGAGCATGTCTTTAAAATTTCACATTTTCAAATTTGTTTTTCCAAATTAGATTTTCATATTGACACTTTTGCAATATACGTTACATTTCAATGTTACAGTTTACAAATTTCTAAGTCTTGTTTACTATATTTTCTTGCTAGTTGCTTTTCTTTCTTATTGGTAAGTTCTTTATGTTATTTAGTGATCTTCATCCTTTCTAATCCTCTTTTTGTAGGATAAGAATTATTCTTGTTGGCATTTTTGGTCAATCCCAACTCAATGCTTATGCTATGTGAATAAATGTTTACAGTTTGTGAATCAACACATATTGATCAGCACTTCCATGCTATCATTTAGTCCTTTTGTGCTCAGGGATTTTTTCTATATCTTTTATTCTATTGTATTTTTTTGATTTTTTTAATTTTTTATTTGTATAAGCTAACATGCTATAATAACCCTATTTCATAAGTTAAGAGGAATAAGGCCAAAGGCCACTAAATTTTACAAGAAGTCACAGAAAATAAATTTCAAGAAGGATATTGAGAGGAGAAATCAAATATTGGCAATATCAATGAATATTCTAGCAACATCAATTTTTTTGCCAACCTAAACATAAAACAATTACAAAGAGAAGTGATTAGTGTTTTACAAAGGAAGCAATTAAAGACTTAAACTATATTGTTAATTGTCTACCTTTGGCATCTCATTGCCCAAGTTTTTAGATACATCAGTAGTAAGGTGATAATGATTATGTGAAGGTCAAGTGATTCTTTAAACAATATGTTGGTCCAAATATAAAAGTGATTACACTTTATTAAGGAAGAGCATTATTGAGGCAACAACATATGGTTAATTGTTAAGGTAGCAGTTAACTAAAAGTAGCGACCTTTATTAATTAAAGTTAAAAAAATTGGTAGGCAAAATTTGTGTTTATAGTGATAGTGTTTCCAAAGGGGGACATGGATTATGACTAGCGATTAGTATAGATGGCTTAGTAACTATCCTCAATCTGAAAATATCAAAATTCTGATTTGTTTGGAAGTTTTTTTGTACTTAAATTAGATTTTTTGATTTTTTTAGTATTCTAAAATTTTAAGTTTCAATTGCGTACTTTGAAAAATAATGGAAACATAATAAACTAATGCTAATAATTACAGAACAACAAATACATGCAAAAAGTAAGTTTTTTAAAATTTTATTTAGATCAGTTATTTGGATTTAGCACATACCAGGACTTATCAACATAGATCTAATTTATTAAGTATTTGCTAAGTTTAACTCTAAAAGTTACATATCCTCTCTTGAACAGCAATGAACAACTATTTTCTTCTATTGCCTAGTATTGTCGAGCAACTCAAATCCCACTAAAATTAAAATATTAACACAAGAAAAACTAAACTAATAACAAAACATAACTACTCTTATTAGTTAGGTTTTTTGTTCGTGTAGAAGATTCAAAAATACCATAGGCATGCAACTTAATCAATTAATTTGTTTGTGCGGTTAAGAAGCAACTTTGCACTGAGACATAAATCTTTTTCTAGTATGACCTTACAAGCTAAAAGTTAAAATTGTGACAGTCCTAAGCACATGAAAATGATTATGCTAAGTTATTAGATGGTAAAATGATGATTTCTTTAGTTAATGCTTCATGCTCAAAGACTACAAAGATCTCAATGCCCTTTTTATGCCCAAATTATGGCTTTCTATAGTCTATAATTATTATCAATAAACAATATTTATTTATTTTTCCATATTTCACAATGATGTATGTAGCCATGTGATCAAGAAATCTAAATATTTGATATGAAGGCTTTAAAAGGATTAAAATAGTTTTAAGATAGAAAAACCAGCAAAATAGATGTTTCCTTCTTTTTTGTTTGCAATGTAGGTAAGGAGTAAATTATGTCCACAAAAGATGTTCTACAAAACTACCAAAAATTAGAATTGATGCTTCTAGGAATGAAGTCCAAACCTAATTTATAAAAGAGATTAATTTTAACTTTTGACATCGGGAAGCTAGCATAGAAGATAACATTGTTCCAAGTCATTCAAAGTCCATTAAGGATTGTTCGGAGGGAGGCATATTCTTAAGCATGAAATACCATAGAATTTGTTGAGGAGAGGGCATCATCAGCCAAGCAATACCATACGAGGAAAGTGAAGAATGGGTCCCTTGCACTTGCTACCAAGTTCAAAAGATAAGAAAGAACAAGGGAAAAAATGCCCATCAAAGAAAGAACAAGGAAAAAATTCCCATCAAACCGATGGAAGAGAATTGGACGTAATGATTCCTTGGATTGAAAAGAAGTAGCCATGTACAAGTTATACAACTACATTGAATATAATCATGGAACAAATGATAATGAAGAGATGAAAGAATAAGAAATCACTTTTGGTAGATGTAAAGGCAACGAATCTAAAGAGAAAACAATTGAAACTCTACCTTATGCATTCGGCCTTGCTTTTTCCAAAAGATCGATCACATCCTTTTCAAAATATCAAATTTCCAACTCCAACCGTGAGCAAGCTAAGGCAAAACCAGGGTATCCAATTTTTTGTTTGGTGATGGGGCATCAAGTATCCAACTCCAACAAAACATCCCATGTGCGCAAAAAACAACAAGCATGAAATGTTTTTATTTTTTACATCTAAGCCCCCCATTTTGACCAACATGTGTTGGTCAAAATTTTGACCAACACGAGGCTTAGTTTTTATTATTATAAATGTTTCCTTCTACATTCTGACCAAACTAAACTTTTTTAGTTGATGGTCAAAAATTTTGGTAGAAAAATGATGTCAAATGTAGTAGTGCTAGGTGCATGTCTATGAAAGTGACTTGTAATGCGAGTCAGGGCCCAAAGTGGTTACGAAGTTAACTCGTTGGAAGTTGTGGAACAAGTAATAACATAGTAATTAAATAAATTTCCTCCCTCGTGCCTTGAGTTAAATTAAAATGAAAAGTTAGAGATTTTTCCTCATTCATGCCTTGAGTGCTTGTATAGGCCAAGGATGAGAATAAAATGATACCTTGAGAGGTATGACTAGTTTCGTCGTCTTCATGAGAGAGTATTTTAGTTTTTCATAGAATCATTAAGAGGTCAAGGTCCTAAGAGAATGCCATGGTAACCTTAAAGTTGGCTCATGTGATGACACTCCATAGTATGTAGCCTAAGTTTCCTTCATGTTTTCTTTATATTTGCCTCTAGTGGTATATTTATTGGTGGTGTACTTGTTGGATATTACTTTTGATGGTCTATTTATTGTGAATTATTATTTATTGATTAGATGTCAATTATCATTGATAGTTAACTTTGATTAATGAATGTCAGTTGTTCATTGGTGGTGTTTTTATTGTTGGAGCTAGTGATTGGTGGTTTACTTTTATTGATGAGAGTTGTTATCTATTAGTTATTGTATTTATGAAACTTAACATTGATTTGGAGGTGGTTGTATATTTTTTGTTTTGATATTTAATTTGTACTTGTTATTTGTTGTTGATTTTGGTATGTGATGTTGGTTTGGATGAGTGTCTTTGACTTTGGTTATCTTTTATTTTTAAGTACTTTGTGTTACCCCTGAGGTATATTTGGCTATCAGGATTCCTTACCTAGGATTTTTTTTTATTTTATTATCTTATTAAAATGTTCATAATAACTGAGAGGGGGGTGAATAAAATGTTCAGAATAACTGAGAGGGTGGTGAATCGGTTATCCAAGGTCCAAATGTACAAAAAAAAATTGAGTGCTTCAACTTATACTTATGCATGCATTGATCATGCAATATCTTATACTTTTGCATATTATTGTCCTAGGTCAAAATAACTTTGCAAAAATATAAACATGAAATACCACAAAATCAATCACACATTTTGATACAAGAATTTAATTTGGAAACCCAATTTGGAAAAATCCACTAGTAACATGCCACCAATTTTCACTCTTCTGAAGTGAGCCCTATGAGGAGCCAACCCTATTAAATGATACAATGCACACTGGTAGATGTGACCTTGATTAAAGGATTTCAATCACCCAATTAGGAGTGAGTCTTATTAGAGGACTTTAGAACATTCCATTAGAATGTAACCCTGCTAAATGATTTACTTATGACTATTAGGTCAACCTTAGTCCAAAGGATTTTTCTAGATTAATACAATTATTAGAATGTAATAACAAGACTTGACCTGATAATAAAACAACTCACTTGCAGATTACAGATGTCATATTCAGTCCTCCATTTTTCTTGGCATTCATCCT
Source organism: Cupressus sempervirens (assembly GCA_028749045.1). Classification (NCBI taxonomy): domain Eukaryota; kingdom Viridiplantae; phylum Streptophyta; class Pinopsida; order Cupressales; family Cupressaceae; genus Cupressus; species Cupressus sempervirens. The sequence continues at coordinate 644,547,189 of CM053784.1, read as the reverse complement.
CTTTTTCTCTAATAGCTTGTTCACCCTTCAAGCCTTCATCTCCCTAAGACTTCTTTCTTAGTAGGCCAACTATAGACTCTTTCATTTAGCTACCATATGAAGCAACACCCTAAACTTCTTGTCTTTCTCAAGTTCTTGCACTTAATGCTTCTAGCCTATTATCTCCTTATATAGAGAATTTAGATCTTTTCTGCTTAATCACAATCATCCATCTTAGGGTCAGGTCAGATTCATTGAATCTTCTTAACTTTCCATTTTATTCCCTTCTAGAAACTTCCTTTACAATCCTCTTTGAATTCTTCTCAAGATGGTTTATCTTGAATTCTATGCCACCAGCTCATCATACTAATATTCAACATACTTCACACAATTCAAGAAATTAACTTTGTCAGCTCAAATTCATCAAATCTTCAATCAAGGTCATTTTATTGTCACTCAAAAATAACTTGTTGTTTGCTTGGAAAACACTATCTTCGATTTTGATGCTGGTCAATACTAGGTTGTTCGACATACACTAAGTTTTTCTCAATCATTGTTGTCATCTTCTGACACTTAGCACATACTGAACTTTCTGCTTGGCTTTAACTAACTTTTTTCTCGGCATGCATTGACTTGCTTGGCTTCCACTATTTTCTCGGTCAAGCTTGAAAGACACATTTCTTTACTTAGCCTTCTTACATTCTTTTCTCAAGTATCCTTTCATTATAGCCTTAAGTAGATAAACAATACACTATATCATCAATGTCTTGCCTAGTCTTAGTGCTCCTTTTATACCATATAACTCAACCTTTCTCTAGGTTCTCTTGTTATTCATTCTTTTCAAATCCTCTTCATCAATCAATCAAATAATTACATTCAAACCAAAGTAAGAAATTGTCATACCAACAAGTATAAAGTTTGACATTAGTGACAAAACAATGATTGTTCTATGATAGGTTTCATCAACCTTCTTCATTTCAACAATCTCCCTCTTTGGTATTGATGGCAAACCAATACCAACAAAAATACTAAAAAGAAAATGAAATGTCTCCCTCTATCAATATATGTGCTTTCCTTTGTATACCTTGATATCTTCCTTAGATTTCTCCCTGATATGGTCTTGTCCCTCTTTGACAATCTTTCTCCTTCTTTCTCTGACCTCTCTGATGTCTCCCTGATTTCTCTAATATCTCCTTGGTTTATTTGATATCTCCATAGTTTATTAAAATGCAAAAGACTTGTCATCTATACAAGCAAATATAATTAATTCAAGTTCTCCCTCAGTCACCTTGCATGAGACTGCAAATCTTCTTTTTTCATCTCTTTCCTTACTTCGGGAAATTCCTAAAGTTAGATTCACTACATCAAGTTGTTAAATATGCCATTCAACTCAACTGATTTAGGGTATTACTCTTGCTTCTTAAGTAGCTTTGGATAGGGGTATCACCCCTAGTTTACCTCTAAGAAGCTTGTGTGAATATATTAACTATTTTTTTTTTTGTATTCACATATTCCATTCTCACTTCTTTGTCTTGAACCAATTCTCTCAAGTAATAATATTTGATTGCAATGTGCTTTTTCTTTGTATGAATCACATGGTTCTTAGATATGTTTATATCACTTGTATTGTCATAGTAGAGATCCACAGGTTCAATAATTTCTTCCTTCATTCATTTGAGTAACTGTTTAATCCATACCATATTTGTGTAATTCACTAAAATAGCCACATATTTAGCTTTAGCAGTAGATTGTGAAATACAATTTTGTTTATTGTTGGTCCAAGTACCCAATCTTTTTCCTAAGAAAAATGCTCCTCTAATTTTACTTTTCCTATCATTAATGTTTCCAACCCAATCAACATCTATATGGGCTCTCAATTCAAACTTGTAATTTTTATTATAGTATAGACCATATTCTTATGTTCCCTTCAAGTACCTCATAATCCTTTTAACAACATTAAGTGATTCTCCTTAGGATTTGCAAAAAATCTTATAACAGTCCTAACAACTAGTGTAATTTCAAGTCTTCTATGAACTACATATTGCAATTTTCTAATCATAGAACTATACAATGTTTGATTTACTTTAGTAGAATCATCAATTTTGGACAAATTTTATCCTATCACCATAGGAGTACTAACTAGTTTTGAATCCTCCATACCAAAAGTTTTTAATATATCCTTCACATACTTGGAATAAGTGATGTAAATACCATATTTCATGTGATATACTTGCAATCCAACATATAATTTTATTTCTCCAAACATAGACATATCAAACTCTTTCATCATTTCATTTATAAATGTCTTACACAATGCATCATGTCCTCCAAATATGATATCATTCAAAAAATATTTCAGCTAATAAAATTCTTTTACCTCCTTCTGTCTTCAAGTATAGATTGTTGTTGCCATCAGTCTTCTCAAAACCAATCTTCACAAGATAGTTATGTAATCTTTCATATCATGCTTTAGTAGCTTGCTTCAAACCATATAAAACTTTTTCAAATCTACACACCACATTCTTATTGTTTGGATCAATAAATTGTTCAAGTTGTTCTATGTAAACCTAATCTTCTAGTATACCATTCAAAAATGTTGACTTAACATCCATTTGATAAACTTTAAATCCTTTTTAAGAAGAGTAAGCAAAAGAGTTCTTACTCCTTCCAATCTTGCAACTGGGAAAAATGTTTCTTCATAGTCAATTCCCTCTTCTTGTGCACAACCTTTATAAGCTACTCTTTCCTTATTCCTTGTAACTTCACCATTCTCATCCAAATTTTTTTTGTACACCCTCTTTGTCCCAATAACATTCTTGTTCTCAACTCTTGGTAATAGTGTCCAGGTTTTGTTCTTCTCAATTTGATCAATTTCTTCTTTCGTGGCTTGATTCTAGTCTTCATTTTCTAATGTGTTCTTTACTAATTTGGGCTCATGCATGCTTACCAAACATGTGTCATTTCTCAACCTATTCCTTGTCATTTTTTTGTCTTCTTTATCTCCAATGTTTTTTTCAACAAGTTGATGTCTTCTGACATACTTTGATAACCTTGGCTTTATTCTCATTTCTACAATGGGTCGTTCATGAAGTTCAATTTCAAATTCACTATGCACTTCTCTATCAGGTAACTTGACATTCCTTTCATGTAAATTGATCTCAGTATCAAAATATACCTTAGCTTCTGATTGCAACTTGGCTCTTGAATGCAACTCGAAATCCATTGTATGTGACTCAATAGTCATTGATTCTTATTGATTAAAAACTTGGTTTGCATAATTATTAGCATTATCAGACATATCTTCATAGTAGTACATAGCGATTTTGTGATTTTTAGGTTCCTTCTTTGGTCCATCTTCATTCACTTCTATATATTTATCAAACTTTACATTTTCACTTTTCACAACTTTGTTAGTGTTAGTATTTAAACATTTATAAGATGGCAGGCACTATATCCACCCCCCCTAGACTTAGGCTTACTCCTGGAAGCCTATAAACAAATAGGGATATAAATCTCATAATCTAGATGCATCCTCCCATGTAGCTGAAGAGTCATCAATAGGGTCCCATTGGACCCTTACCTGCTCTATGGTTCGACCCCTGAGGGTCAACTCCCGCTACTCCAGAATACGAATTGGCTCCAAAGCCAGCTACCCGTCCTCTACCTGCAATGCATTCCAATCAAGAATATGTACAACATCAAGAATATACTGTCTAAGTACTGAAACATGGAAAACATCATGAATGCGAGCAAGGCTGGGCAGTAAAGCAAGACGATAGGCAACTCGACCAATCCTCTCAAGAATATCGAATGGTCCCACAAAGTGAGGTGCTAGCTTTGAGCCCTTTCCATAATGGATCGGACTCTTCCGTGGACGCACTCTCAAGAAAACCTTCTCTCCCACAGCAAACTACTTATCTGTCCTATGTGCATCAACATACATTTTTTGCCTATCCTGTGCCATTTTCAAGTGCTCTCGGATACGCACAACCTGTTGCTCCATGTCACGAAGCATCTCTGGACCCAACAGGATGCGATCCTCAAGGCTATCCCAACTCAAAGGTGTACGACAAGGGCGTCCATATAAGGCTTGGAAAGGTGCCATGCCAATAGAACTGTGATACCCGTTGTTGTAAGCAAACTCCACTAGGTAGAGATAGTCCTCCCAATGAGTTTGCCTATCCATCACGTACATCCTTAACATATCTTCGAGAACCTGATTCACTCTCTCTGTCTGCCCATCTGTCTCTGGGTGATATGCTGAACTGAAATTCAATTGCACTCCAAGATCATGTTGTAGTGATGTCCAAAATGCGGAAGTGAAAACATGATCCCTATCCGAAATGATCTTTCGGGGAATACCATGTAGTCTCACAATGTCACGCATGAAGACATTAGCTATAGAAGTTGCAGTGTAGGAAGACCTTATTGGTGCAAAATGTGCCACCTTAGTCAACCGTTCAACGGTGACCATGATAGCATCATGATGACGAGGAGTCATAGGTAATCCTACTATGAAATCCATAGAGATGATGTCCCACTTCCATGAAGGAATGAGATTCGGTTGCAAAAGTCCTGTCGGATGCTGGTGTTCTGCCTTGACTCTCTGACACTCAAGGCTCTGATACTAGATGTAACACCCTGCCAAGGGATCCAAAAGAATTAACCTAAAGTTTCACTAAGTTTGCTAAAAAAAAAATTTTTTTTAAAGTAAGAATATATAACATACACATCAAACACATAGTAGTGAAAGCAATAACATGTAATCATCGAAAAACATACATTGTAAGTTACATTTCTTAAAGATCCCAAGACGTTGAGTCACGTTTAAATTTAATTAATTTTAAGTCTAACAACTATCACATACATATGAAAGAATAATCAGAAAGTCCCATGTCCATAATATACATTTGTTCTGAATGCCTCTCGGCAAATTAATTCGGAATGCTCAATCATCCACTGTACAAGTCACAGGGTATGAAAGGCTTAAAAGAATATACATATGTAAAGATAAAGATACAACATCCTCAAACCCATGATACAAAGTATAGTAAAAATATATGAAACTATTCACCATATATGATACATCCATACATCCATAATGATAAAACATCTATCATAAAATCTAACCATCCATCATAATAATCCAAGAACATAGTGAAGGTATATGCCAATCACGAAAACTCCAGCCACGGTGACCACGGAATGGATCTCAATGGTAAGAGTAAAAGCACTACCACCCGACCGCATGGAACCTAAATGGTCCACTCCCACTGCGCTGAGGAGATACTCTCAAGTCCCAAATAGGATAACAAAACCTATAATCATAAATACTCTCTAAGTCCAGGAAATCCTATAAGTATGCTAACTCAAGGGTTCCTAAAAAGATCGACATCTAAAACCCAGAGTTACCACAAGACACGTAGGAAACCTAATATGCAAGCGGGAAAGTGTCATCGCAAAAGACATGTAGAAGTTACCCGAGCAATCCCTTAGGAATCTCGGGTCCCTACTGATCCTGCGGCCACTAGTATCCTCTCGTACTGACGAGGCCTACTATGGAATGCAAGGTCGTAACCAAGCATCCTCTCTACCCCATCCTAGCCTGTACTAGCACTCAAGACATGGGAGAGAACATACAATTATCTTGTTAGGTTCATTTTCTCTCATTTAGTGTAAATGTTTTCACTTATTAAAAATGACTTACAATGGGTTTCTCAAGGCAGCCTCTTAGGGCTCCGACCCCCATTGCAAGCCACTTCCCAACTTTACACATAGATAACCTACCCTAGGCTCATGAAATCATAAATCAAAGAATCATAATAAAACCACCTCAGTCCTATACAAGCAACTGAAAAGACATCATAAAAGATAAGCCACAAAATTACATCAGTTCTTCATGAGCAACAGATAATATCAAATAGTAATCATATGATCATGATAGTTCTTTATCAGCAACTAAAGGCATCAATGATAAGTCACAAAATCCAATGGTTCTCCAATGAGCAACCAGAAAGTATCCCAATAGTAAATTACAATACTGATCAAAGACTCCAAATGGTCAAGTCAACACATGACATCATCAAGAACACAACAAACACTTCAGTCCTCTCAAGCGACCGAAAAGCAATCCAAGTATAACTGATCGAGACTCAAAAATGGTTATCAAATATAACTAATCAAGACTCGAAAATGGTTAAGTCAGGTATCTCAAATACATACATCTCAGCTTCACACAAGGAAACTGGAAAGCAATAACAAACAGTAAACACAATCATGTCATAGAGCACTTCATCACATTACCATGGTTGGATTAAGAAAGATCGAGACCAAATCATCATGACATCACATTCACAACCCCAAGCCTCTGGTAACAACCTAAACTAGTCAACGCTAAACCAACCCCATAACACTCAAAGCACAAAGAAAACATCAAAGTCTCAGAGATTGGATTTGAAAGTATATTATTGAGCTAAGGTAAGGTTTATGTTTCAGTTTAATGTCAAATTTCAAGTAACTAAGTTTTCATAACTACCCCTTACGATTAACCCATTTCTATAATAACTTCCATTAAGTCAATCTTCCAAATCTACCGTTTAATCAGATAATATTCATTATTAATTAACTTTAATTAAACTAATTTTAATTAAATTAATCAATAATTACTTGTTCTAATTACTTATTCTAATCTATCCATTAATTGTTAATTTATTTATATTTAACCAAAATTATTAATAAATTAATATACACAAACTATGTTAAATGTATTATTATTTAACTATTCAATATTAATAAAGATTAAAATATTTATTAATTAAAATATATTAAAAATTTATTAATTGAAAATTTTAAATAATAATAAAATTTGTTTTTTTTTTATAAATAATAAAAATTATATTAAAAAAAAAAATGAATTTTAACAAAACGTTTTAAAATTTGCTTCCAAAAGTAGTCTCCCAAAAATTCCCGTCCAAATACGTGTCCCCCTAGAATGAACCCCCAAAGTTGTGATAAGCAATTTTCTCCTCAAATCGGGGCACTAATTGTGCATTCACCCGAGAAGACTCTTTGCACAACTAAGTTAACTCCAAATTAACCTTTATTATCTTTTATTTTATTTTGCATTCAACTTTCATGCACATTAAGTTGATTTATTAATTAACTTTATTTAATATTCTACTTGACTTCTATTTTAAATTAATTTATTACTTTAATCTCATGTGTACTTCATGAAATTAAAATAACATTATTAATTTCTAATATTTAATCTTTTAAGTTAATTCTCAATTTTAAACTCATGCTTAGATCATGCAATCTAAAATCCTTTAATAATTTAATGTCTTTCAACTTTTTAAATTAATTTTAGAAACTTAATTGATAACATATTTAATTAATTTAATTAACAATAATATTTAGCATTTATTTAAAAAATGAACTCCAATTATATTATTATTAAATTAAATAATTATTATCCTGTTCTAAATTTATCTTTGAAAATTTATTTCTTGTGGAATAATCTAGGAATATACCTTCTTTACTTTTTGCATCAAGTTTACCATTTTTTTTGTCCTTAAGAATGTAACACTTGCTTCTAGATACCTTAAAATATTTGACATTAGGTGAGTATCCACAACATAATTTGAAAGGTGTGGAATTTGTACCTTTCTTGATTTGTACTCGGTTCAAGGTATAGACAGTTGTACTGACAACTTCTCTCCAGTATTTCAAAGAAACATTCTTCTCCATCATCAGTGTTCTAGAAAAATCCATTGTAGATCTGTTCCTCCTTTCAACAGTCTCATTTTGTGGAAGGGTCCTAGATGCAAACATTTATCTTTTGATTCTTTTGTCACTAAAAAAAAATTCACACTCATTTGATGTAAACTCTCCACCTTTCTCAGATTTGAGACATTTCAAGATTTTACCAATTTCTTTTTTAACTCTTGCAAGATACCACTTAAACATTTGAAAAGCATCAATTTTCTCTCTTCAAAACATTACTATCATCATTCTTGAATAATCATCGAAAAATAGGATAATGTATGTGTCACCTATATATCTTTGCATATCAATGGGTCCACATAAATCAGTATAAACTAATTCCATAATTTCTTTTGAAGTATGAGTCTTACTTTTAAAAATAGACTTTTTAATCTTTCCTAATTGACATTTTTTGAAAATCATATTATTAGGTTTCTTTAGTTTTGGCAAACCTCTAACTTTTTTCATCTTACTAATACTAACCAAATTATCAAAATTTAAATGATATAACCTTTTGTTCCATAGCCACACATCAAAGTGTACAACAAGACAAGTAGCATCATTCATGTCAAGATAAAATGGATTACCTCTACTCTGATCTCCACTTCCAATTTTTTTTCCATTAGTGTCATAGATCTTAGCCTTCTTGCTATCAAATTCAATTTTGTATCCTAAACTATTCAATTGTGACACACTCAACAGATTATATTAAGTCCTTCCACATAGTAATCATTTCCACACATGATCTTGTATGTCAATCTTATTGATCCTTATTTTTTTATTAGACAAGGTACATCATTACCAAATCTAACATTATTTCCATTGTAATACTCAAGGGTAATGAACTTACTTTTGTCTCCAATCATGTGATGTGAACATTCATTGTCAATGATCCACCTGTCACTTTTTTTCACATAAGATATCAATGCAGTTGCCTCATCTTCATTAGAATCATCTTTCATAGCAACATAGACAACTTCATCACCTTGATCATCAGATTCATCATTGGATTCTTCTTCAGCAATGTAACAAGCCTTCTTTCCCTTGTCCTTATAGCCTTTGTTACTGTAATCTTTTCTACCTCTGTATTTTTCTTCCTTCTTGTTATTTGAATTTATAGGACATCTTTCTATAATATGACCAACCTCATTATAATTAAATTATATGATGGGTAACTTTCCTTTTTATTTTCCTTTTCCTCTGTGAAATTTCATAGCTAGTAGTGCTTCTAGTTTTTCTATATCTTCATCATCTGTATTAGTTTCACTAGCAACATGTTTGACCTTTTTCTTTTTCTTATCTTTTAGTTCTTTTAGTGTCATCTTAGCTTTGAAATCAAATTCAACATTCTCAAATTTGAAATTATCAAAATTTGAAAGTTTAAAAGTAGTGAATTTACCAATTAGATCTTCAAAGGTCAGATTACTACTAGGAGTACACCTTAGTTATTGTATAGTAGAGACTCTAAAAGCATAGATAAGCATCAAGGTTCTCAATACTTTCTTGATCACAGTCTCATCTTAAATATGTCCATCAAATCCTTGAATTACAATAACAACATCTTTGATTCTTGCACAATACTAGACTATAGTCTCACCTTCTTGCATTCTCATTTCATCAAATTCTCCTCTAAGACTTTCAACTTTGGCTCTTAGCACATTCTTGTCTTCTCCATAGATCTTCTTTAGGGCATCCCACATCTTCTTAGCAAAATCACATACTTTGATGTCATCAATCTCCAAATAGCTTAGGGCAAATGCAATCTCCAACATTGTCTTATTGTGTTCCTTCTTCTATTTCAATTGCTTAGCAGTTAGGGCTCCAACTACATCAACATGTTTAGTGGTAATGGTTGATTGTGCAAAATCTCCAAGTCCTCCTAGATGTAGCTTCATCAAACTTTTCCATGCAAGAAAATTTTCCTTATTTAACTTGGGTACCTCCTTTCTATACATCTTGATCTTTAGCTTTAAGTATCTTCAAACTTTTTCCTTCACGAGCACTTGATGCTCTAATAGCAATTGTTGGAATGTTTAGAATAACTGAGAGTGGGGGGGTGAATCAGTTATCCAAGGTCCAAATGTGAAAATAAAATTTTTCATTACTTCAACTTATGCATGTATTGATCATTCAATATTTTAAACTTTTGCATATTGTTGTCCTAGGTCAAAATAATTTTGTGAAAATGTAAACATGAAATGTCACAAAATCAAGCACACATTTTGACACAAGGATTTAACATGGAAATCCAATTTGGTAAAAACCACTAGTAATATGCTAGCAATTTTCACTCTTTTAAAGTTAGTCCTATGAGGAGCCAACCCTATTAAAGGTTACAATGCAAACTATTAAATGTGAACTTGATTAAAGGATTTCAATCACCCTATTAGATGTGAGCCCTATTAGAGGAATTTAGAACATTACATTAGAATGTTACCCTATTAAAGGACTTACTTATGATTGTTAGGTCAACCTCAGTCCAAAGGATTTATCCATACTGATACAATTGTTAGAAAGTAATAATAGGACTTGATCTAATAATAAAGAAACTCACTTACAGATTATAGATCTCACATTCAGTCCTCCATTCTACTTGGAATTCATTCTCTTCATTTATAACCTTCATCTCCTTAATCCTTCTTTCTTAGTATGCCAACTACAGACTCTTTCATTCAGCCACTGTACGAAGCAACGCCATAGACTTCTTGTCTTTCTCAGGTTTATACACTTGACTTAATGCTTCTAGCCTATTATCTCCTTATATAGAGAATCTAGATCCTTTATCGCTTAACCATAATCGTCCATCTTAGGGTTAGGTTAGATTCATTAAATCTTCCCATCTTTTCATTTTATTCCCTTCTAGAAACTTCATTTACAATCCTCTTTGAATTCGTCTCAAAATGGTTTATCTTAAATTTTGTGCCACCAACTCATCATAGTAATCTTCCACACACTTCACACAATTCAAGAAATCAACTTTGTCAACTCAAATTCATCAAATTTTTTATCAAACTCATTTTACTATCACTGAAGAATAACTTGTTTTTTCCTCAAAAAAAAAATCTTCTAATGCTCAGACAACACTGGGTTGCTCAACATATACTAAGTTTTGCTCGATCATTGTTGCCATCTTCTGACGGTCAGCACATACTAAACTTTCTGCTTGGCTTGTACAAACTTGCTCAGCCCACTATTTTCTCGATTAGGCTTAGCAAACACATTTCTTTACTTAGTCTTCCTATAATCTTTGCTCAAGTACCTTTCATTATAGCCTTAAGTAGATAAGTAATACACTATATCATCAATGTCTTTCTTGGTCTTAGTGCTCCTTTTGTACACCATATGACTCAACCTTTCTCTAGGTTCTCTTGTTATCCTTTCTTTCCAAATCCTCTTCATCAAGCAATCAAATGATAGCATTTAGACCAAAGTAAGCAATTGTCATACCAACAAGTAGCAAGTTTGACATCAGTGACAATAATTATTGTTCCATGATAGGTTTCATCAATTTTCTTCATTTCAACAATATCCTTTCAACATATGTGTATGGTTCTTACATTATCTCTCTTGCACGATGGGAGTAAGAGCCTGATTAGGCAACCACACAATCAGGAGGTAGTGTCTTCTTACCATTTGGGCCCCCTTCAAATTGACAAATGTTGGATGTTCATTGATTTAGTTGTACCATTATCATTCTTATTCTTATCTAGGAGACTTCTATTCATTTGATGTATATATGTATCATGTGCTTTGAGATCCTACAAGATATTGTATTGTATATTGATGTACTTGTATTTATTATTCTATCATATCAGTTATTTTATGTATGTGTATATGAAATTATGTATATTTTTATTCATTTTATGATTATGGACATTGTAATTGAGACTTAAACTTATTAATAAAACTTTCTTAAACTTGAACCAATGCGAAGGGACCCTTCAGGAATGAAATTTGTATTGTAATTGCATTTCTGTAAATGTTGTGTATGTGTATATTGCTTTCACATTTTTACTTTGATGTTGTTTAAAATTTTAAAAAAATATAGTTTTGTAAACTTTGTAACATATTAGATTTATTTCTTTTGGATTCCCAAGTGGGGCATTACATCTAGTGTCAGAGCCTAAGTTTCAGCACTGGGAACTCTAGGCATATTGTGTGCCATTAGTTAACAAGTAGTTAAACTTGCAACAAGATTAAAAAATAAGACTTATCAACAAAAAAAATATAAACAACAAATTTTGAAACAAAAAAACTACGAAACTAAAATTTTGATTCATAACACTTGGTGTTTTAAACACTATTTTGTGACTGTATATTTCATCTTTGTTATCTTAGTAGTGATAGTTGGCTTCTAGGAGTAAGCCTATTGTAAGGGGGAGAAGGATGTAATACCCCTCATTTTCTATCATTGTAGATATAATTATTAAAGTTCTATATGACTCTTCTATAGATGTGTTAGCCCTTATTGGATATTTGAAATGCAATACTTTGATATGTTGAGTGATTGATTACATCAAGTTGTAATAATTTTCTACTCGTAGTGATGATGCTTTAATTTCTCTTAGTTAGTTAATGAAATTAATTTTATGATGATGTCATATGGTGTGTCTTAGAAATATGTTTAGTATGTCCTCACGATGATGAGATATTCGTGTTAGAATATAATGTTATTTATATTTAGGATTTACTATTATATTTACCTCATATTTGCATGTGTATCGTGTGTGTGTGTGTGTGTGTTTTACATTTATGTTTGGCATGTTTGATATAGTTGAGAGGGGGAGTCATAGTCACTTTCTAGTTGGGATCTATACGATGTACCACTCCTTGACATTATCTATTTAGCTTGTGTGTGTGTGTGTGTGTACATGCTCATAGTTTATACAGATTTGTAGATACCAGGCATCAACTTCTCTTAATGGCCAAGATGAGTGTGTTCTATCGTAATAACTCAATGGTAAGAATGAGGATATAATGTTCAGGTCCAATCCTAGCCATAGCCTAATTACTTGTTTTGAGAATGAGGACACATGTCTGACTTTCCACCCTTTAAATCTATGAGTTTATCTTTATCTATGTTATCTACTTTTAAATTTTGGTCAATTTTGGTAATATTGATTTTATGTGGATTTAACTGTGTGATTTATTTAGTAAATGATTTAATTGTAATATTTGAGTTAATCATATAATATTGAGAATTATTAAATATTATTTGATTAAAAAAAATATTAAAATATGAAAATATTTAATTAATTAAAAATTAATTAAATATATGCTTTAATTTATAAGACGTAATTTAGAAGTCTAATTTAAAAAATTGGTTAAAGAGAAATTAAAATATGATGATATTTAATTAATTAGAAACTAAATAAATATGTGCTTAGTTTAAAAGATTTAATTTAAAGGTCTAATTTAAGAAGTTGGATAAAAAGAGAATTGAAATATTAAAAGATTAAAGATTTAATATTGCTTTATTATAAATATTTAATTAATAATAATTAAATTAGAGTTGCATTTAAATAATGAGATTTGATTATTACTATTAATTTAAATAATAAATCACACTTTAAATAGTGCTTGCACTAATTAATAAAGTGAAGGAAAAGAAAATAAAAGAATATTTTAATTAAAAAGTTTTTTAAGTGTGCATGACAGAATTAAATTAAAAAAGGTTTATTTTAAGGAGGGACATTTCCATGTTTGCAAACCAGATTTTCTAGGTAGAGTTAAACTCTTTATTAAGATATTCAAGCTCATTTCTACACACAAAGGTTTGAGGAGCAAAATTTGGAATTGGATCAAAAGAATTGTTGAAAGTTTCACAGGGTTTGGATTTGCATGCATTCACATATTGTCTCAGATATTAGCTTTGATTTTGAGGTAGGGTTTGAAAACTCATTGTAGATTTTTCTTCAAAGATATGTCTACTTCGTGTCTTCCTAGGTGCTTGCATAATGCTTATTAATTTATTTTATTGATTTTTAGATAAAGAATTATGTTGTAGATTTTGAAGAAGTAAAACTTATTAATCAAGAAAATTTAACTGTGAAAAATTATAGAAAATTATTATGATTTTTATTATTTTAAAACTCTTTCTAATATAGAGAAAATTTGATTATAGAAAATTGTAAGAAATTTTTAAAAATGCACAACTAAGGTTTCAAGTTTACTTTTTTCATTAGAATCACATGATTATCATGAAATTTTTAAATAAAGATAAATATTCTTCTTATATCTAAAATAATTTTCTTGCAAAATTTATTGTAAAATTAAAATTTTAATTAAGAGGAAAGCATGTTGTAACTAAGCTTATACATGCATGTGAAAACAAATATACTATAGATAGAAACCTAAGTATAGTATGGTTGCATGATTTGAGAGATCAAAGGCATGGGAAAATATTAATTTTATGTTTATTTTTATAAAAAATTAATTATTAATTTCAGAAATTTAAAAATAAAAATAAAAAATACTTCAATTAAAAATATTTTTTTTATTTAATTTGAAAATTAAATAAATAAATACTATTTATTTTCTTATAAGTGACTTTTTAATATCAATTACTTTTAAAACTCTTGGTGAGATATAACTTATTATATATTTATTAATGCAAGTGGAGTTACAAATTAATAAATATATAATAGTGATTTTAGTTATATATTTAGAAAGAAGTTATAGTGGAGTTCACTATATATTCATTTAAGTATGAATATTTAATATTATGAGAGAAATTGTAGATAGCTTAATTAAAATTATAATTTCAAGTTTGAGTTATCTCTAGTTGCATCATAAATTAAAGAAAAAATAAATATTAATATTGGACTTAAATAGAAGTCAAATTAATATTTTATAAATAAAATTGATATTAACTTTTAATCTAATTATATACATTTATTTTATTAATTAAATTATTCATGATTTAAGATTATTTAAATTAATAATATGATAATATTGCATGATATTTTATATGCACAAAGAGATTTGACATTCAAATACTTATTGATTTAAATAAATATATTAGCATAACAATTTAAATTAATATGTATATTCTTATTTTATTTCTAAACACATTCTTATGAACCAAATTAAACAAGAGAAAATGATGGAATTAAATCATATGGCTGAAAACTATGTATTTTCTTAAATATTCTATTTATAATTTTGTGATGTTTATTTTCGTGATGATTTTTCTTTGTGGGTTGTTTAGTTGGCCAAGTTAAGATGTGAACCCAAGGCATTTTTAAGATTTCTTTTATGATTATTTGACTAGATGTCATGATGTACTTTATGGTTTAAATTTAGATTTCTTTTGATGAGCATTTATGAAAATATGGGTTATGAGAACCAATGTTATTTTCGAGTTGCCTATTAAGGAATCAAATTCGATCAATATTACTTTTGTGGTATGAGATACAATTGTGGTTTGTGAGTTTTGGGAAGGTAGTCTAGGTGAATGTTTATGAGAGTGGCTTGCAATGGGATTCGGGGTCCAAAGTGGCTGCAAAGATAAATCATTGTAAGTTGTGTAATAAGTGATATCATAGTAATTAAAATACTTTCCTCCCCCTACCTTGAGATGAATTAAGATAAGTTAGAGATTTGTCCTCATAGGCTAAGGAAGAGAATGAGACGATACCTTGAGAGGTATGACTAGTTTCCTCATCTTCATGAGAGAGTATTATGATTCCATGATCTAGATTATATAGAAGATCAAATGTTTGAAAGTATTTTTTCATATTTAAAAAAAAAATTATGTCATTATAATTGGTCTTTTTAGATGTCTTCTGCTCAAAATTTTAAGTTGAAATTTTTATCAGTTTCTAAAATTGGGCAACCATAAGCTCATTATTTTAGAGATTAAAATTAGATTTTTAGTTCTTCTTTCCAAAGATGTAAGTGGTTTCGAATTTTGAGCTCTAGGTCAAAAGTTATGACCCCAAAAAGTTGGGGTAATTAGAAACCTAATTTTGAATAGTTTTAGTTTAATTTTATTATTTTTATTATACCCACTTAAACATTTCAAATTCATGGCTATGGTGATTGTTGATATTCCATCATTGCATATATTCATTCAATTTTTGTCAATTATTTAGTTTTTGCCCTTAGGCAAATTCTTTCACTGTGGCAATGTAAGCACGTGGACTGGACTGATGTGACCTCTCACTGCAACTGTCAATAGAACCCCATGTGTTTGAACCTATTGAAGCACTATCGCTAGTGTCACTATCAGTTTCCACTGTGTATGATGTGCGAAGGGGAGTAGAGGATAAGCTAGGAGAACTTTCCTCAAAGTGAACATCCTTCTCCACAAAGATCTCATGAGTCGTTGGATCCATCAGTTTGTAAGCCTTCACATTGTCTTCATAATCAATAAAGGTACAAGGCCTAGGTCTCGATGCCTTGCAACTCCTGGAAGATAGGTTTGCCCATGCTGGACAACCAAAGACTCTTAGGTGACTCACAATTAGTTTTCTACCGCACCATGCCTCAAAAGGAGTCTTGCCATCTAAGGCTGGATGAGGAGATCTATTAAGTATGTGAGTAGCACTGCTAATGGCTTCAACTTCAAGTGTAGGATCAAGAGACTTGGCCTTTATCATGCAACTTGCCATGGTCTTGAGAGTCCTAATTCTCATAGCTGCAACATCTATCTTGTGCAGAATAAATGCTGGTGAGTTTTGAAGATCAATCCCCTCAATTTTGCAAAAGTTCTTAAGTCTTATGTCTACATATTTGTTCTCATTTTCCACCCTTAGTACTTTGATGGCTTTCCTTGACTTGTTTTCAACATGAGTCTTGAAGTCTTGAAGCTTATGAACCACTTCATTCTTATGATGAAGGAAGAAGACCCAAGTGAATCTTGAAAATTCATCAACAAATGTGAGTATGTAGTGGCCTTGGTTGACTGAAGTCACTGCAAAGGGTCCTGCTAGCACCATGTGAACTAGCTGAAGAACAACTGGAGCTCAAGAAGACTTCCCTTTATCATACTTCTCCTTGAGATTCATATCCACTGAACAAGATGAACATTATCCCTTAGAAAAGTTAATATTGGGTAAACCTTTGACCATATGTTTTGAGCAAAGTTGCTAAAGAGAGTGGAAGTCAAGGTGACCAAACCGCTCATGCCATAAGTTGATGTGTGAGGTAGAGTGAGTTAACAAGGCTTAGGAAGGACTCTTAGGCACAAAGCGGGAGAAGGAGTATAACCTCTTGTCATCATTGAATTTCCCCACTGCTACCAATGAATCATCTCTTAGACTTCACACCATCACTGAATCTGGAAGGAACTCAACCTTATGACCATCTCCAAGGTGAGTGATTTGGTAAACTGATAGGAGATACAAGCGATAGTGCTTCAACAGGTTTAGACACATGGTGTTCTATCGACAGTTACAGTGAGAGGTCACATCAGTCCAATCCACGTGCTTACATTGCCATAGTGAAAGGTCCATCACAACATGGTACATCTCGTCTTCCAGCTCCAGCTTCAGTTGACTTGGGAGATAGACTTACGGACATACCTCTTCTCATTGATGATGATTCTTCTACAATTGTTGTGAGGGCTCACTC
This sequence comes from Cupressus sempervirens, assembly GCA_028749045.1. NCBI lineage: Eukaryota > Viridiplantae > Streptophyta > Pinopsida > Cupressales > Cupressaceae > Cupressus > Cupressus sempervirens. The sequence continues at coordinate 644,529,873 of CM053784.1, read as the reverse complement.
TGACCCTCATGTCCATTCTCTACATGATCAATCTACTTAGGTTGGCATGATTATGGATCCTTATGAACATCAATTAGTGGAGGTCTCTTTGTCAGTAGAGGAGACAGATGGTTCAGTGGAATAGGTTCAACAAACATCCTTGCCAGATTTGCATTCATTTTTTTCAGCACAGTTGGAAGGGGTGAACTTTAGCATCCGTACAGGGATACTTGAGCAAGTTTTAGGGCCAGCACACATCTTCAGGAGTGTACCTTTGCCATTGTTTCTTCCTAAGGGGAGGAACACCATTCTGCATTCATGGACCAGCTTCTTCATCGGAGTGGCTTTCACTTGTTGGCATTCTTATTTTTTGGGGGGGAGCCTATTCTATCTCTCTTCCTTCTCTTATTCTCTCTTGTATATACTGGATGTATGTCGTAATGGGGGGTCTTGATTACTCCATCCATCGATGCATCCTTATTTATCTCTCTTTTTCGAGGAGGGTTTTTCCCATGAGGTTTTCCCTCTTTCCCCGCTTTATGGGAGATTTGCATCTTCATTATGTACATGGGTACCTAACATGGCCTAGTATTCGAGACCCATTCAGTATCTTCATCCTAGTTTGTAAGCTTAAGGACATTCCCCTAAGTTTCACTTAAGGGGGGGTGTTGGTGTAAATAAGTATTTAGTTATTACACTTAAGTTTACTTAGGTTAATGCATTATTTAATTATTTTGCATTATTTTATTATTTTTATTTATGAGACACTTAAGAGTTTGCACACCTTTTTGAGTTGTCATGTAGACAACACAGGAGTACGCAACTCTATTTAAGCACATGGTGTCTACAACACTGTTTTGCGTGTCACACCCTTGTAGGCTTATCCTCACATCACCACACTTACTTTCGTGCTTAATGGAGGATAACCCATATCTAGTGGACATGTGCTTGGTTGTATGACACATCATGGTGCTAATTACGAGGCATTCTAGATGTATCTCAGAGGCCTTTATATACAGGCACTCCTAGTGTACTCTCATGAATGGTATATTGAATACATCATCATTTTGATCATACTCTCTCTCTCTTTGGTCTACTGTGTGCTTGTGTTTGAGTTCTTAGTTCCTGGGTGAATTTCGCCCTTAAAAAATTTCTTACATGGTTAATAAGATGGATTTTGGTTTTCCTATAACTCTTTTGAGTTTTGCAAGATTTTTTAGAACTTGAACATTAGTATCACAGGTATTTGATTCACCAAATATCGTGTTTGCAGCCCACTTCAAATCATTCTGTGTAGAGCCACTAGGGGACTAGGGTCCTAAGAGAATGTCAGGGTAACCTTAGAGTTGGCTTATGTGATGAAACTCCATAGTATGTTGCCCGAGTCTCCTTCATATTTTTTTTATATCTACCTCTAGTGGTGTATTTATTGGTGGTGTACTTGTTGGATATTACTCTTGATGGTGTATTTATTGTGAATTATTATTTATTGATTGGATGCCAATTATCATTGACAATTAACTTTTATTAATTAATACCAGTTATTCATTAGTGATGATTTTATTGTTGGAGTTTGTGATTGGTGGTTTACTTTTATTGATGATAGTTGTTATCTATTGGTTATTGTGTTTATGACACTTGACATTGATTTCAAAGTGATTGCATATTTTTGGTTTTGATATTTAATTTGTACTTGGTATATGTTGTTGAATTTGGTATGTGATATTGGTTTAGATGAGTGCCTTTTTGACTTCGGATATCTTTTCTTTTTCAGTAGTTTGTGTTACCCTTGAGATAGATTTGGCTATCAAGATTTCTTACCTAGAATTGTTTTATTATTTGATTATTTGTGTGTGGATTGTACATTATCTCTCTTGCACACAGGTAGTGAGAGTCTGATTAGGTGACCATGTGATCGGGAGGTAGTGCTTTTGTACCATTTGGGTCCCCCTTAGATTGACAGATGTTGGATGCTCATTGATTTAGTTGTACCATTATCATTCTTATTTTTACCTTGGAGATTTCTATTCATTTGATGTATCAATATACCATGTGTTTTAAGATCATATGGGATATTGTATTGTATATTGATGTACTTGTATTTATCATTGCATACCCTGTTACATGAGCAGTGGATGATGTTATGTGAATGTACTCTATCATATCATTTGTTTTGTGTATGTGTATATGAGACTATGTATATGTTTATTCATTTTATGATAAAGGACATTGTAATTGAGACTTAAACTTATTAATTAATTTTTTTTAAATGTGACTCAATGTGAAGGAACCCTTCAAAAATGAAATTTGTATTGTAATTGCATTTGTGTAAATGTTATGTATGTGTATATTGTTCTTGCATTGTTACTTTGATATTGTTTAAACTTTTAAAAATATATAGTTTCATAAGTTTTGTAACATATTAGATATATTTCTTTTGGGTTCCTAAGTAGGGCGTTAAATCTAGTATCAGAGCCTGAGTTTCAACACTAGGAACTCTAGACATATTGTGCGCCATCAGTTAACAAGTAGTTAAACTTGCAATAAAATTAAACAAAAAGACATATCAACAGAAAATATAAACAACAAAATTTGAAACAATAGAACTATGAAACTAAAACTTGGATTCATAATGCTTGGTGTTTCAAATTCTATTTTGTGACTGTATATTGTTGGAAACTTACAATTGGAACAATATTTGTTTTGTCATTGATGTAAAATCTATTGATAAGACATATTGCTACCTAATCTAAATGTCATGTCTATTTGATTGATGAAGAGGATTTGAAAAACTACTTATAAAAATAGCATCTAGAGGAAAGGATGAGTTATGAAAAGTAAGCTACAAATGGACATTTGATTGGTTAGACTTTGATAAGACATAATGATTTTTTATATCAAAAAAGTTAAGCAAAGTCAAGCAATAGAATATAAAGGTTAAGGAATTTCGAGTGATGCTAGTGTTAATCAAGCCACAGTAAGTGTTAAGAAAATCTAGTGTTAACTGAGCATTAGTATCAACCGAGGAAGATAGTTGTTGCTGAGCCAGAAAGTTTTATAACGATCGAGTGCTTTTGTGATGACCAAGTGTCAAAACTTAGTGATTGTTAAGTAACAGTGTTGAGAATGAATTGGAGGAAATTGTGAATCTTAGTCAACTTAGTTTATTTCTTGGGAGATGTAAATCATATTGAAGATAAGATTAATGAGTAGTATCATAAAATTCAAGGTGATGATTAGGTAGATATCTAATAGACAGATTCCAAAGAAGTTTCTTGAGGAATATCAAGAAGATGGATAGATACAATGAATCATGTTAAACCTAGTCGTAAAATCTAAGATCTACGATGATCACAAAAAAATGACAAAGAAAGAATTACCTATTTAAAGAGGTATGGAGCCAAACTTGAATAGAAATAGAGGCACACATAGAAAGGTGGATCAAAGATGCACAAGTGTGAATGAAAAGCTAAAGGAGATTGATTGAGTAGATGTCGTTGATATTGATAAGTGAAATTTGAGTAGATGGCTTAAGTGTTTTTGAAAGGAGAAGATTGCTTTCTGAAGGGTTGCCAAGCAAATCAAGAATAGAGATGATAATGGAGAGCTCATCAGTTATTCATCACATGAACCGAATAGTGACCTAAACTTCCAAAGTGATTTGTAATCATACAAATTAAAACCCTATTATTTTTTTCTAATCATTGTAAATAGTTTGTATTGAAATCCTTTCAATAGAGGTTGACGTGATAGTCATTTGAAGGACTTAACAGTCTATGTAAATCCTTTAACAAGGTGACATTCTAAATGGAATGATCAAAGTCCTCTGAAAAGGACACTCCTACCATGGTGATTAAATCCTCTAACCAGAACACATTTAACAATGTGTATTGAAAACTTTTAAGAAGGTTGGCTCCTAATAGAGTTCACTTAGAAAGAGTGAAAAAGTGGTGACATGTAGCTAGTGGTTTTTTCCAAATTGGTTTTCCACATAAAATCCTAGTGTCAAACTTGTGTTGAATACTTAATATGTTTTATATTTTATATTCAACAAATTATTTTATGTTTGGGATAGTAATTTTGTTTATCAATATAGTAGAGACCGAGCAACAACATGATAAGCAAAAAAGTGAATGTTTTTATGTTTAATTATTCAAATGGTACTTATGGACCTTAATTACTGGATTCGATCCCCCTCCCCCTACCCCTCATGATTATTTTAAATATTTATAACAATTAGTATTAGAGCTCAGTTTTTATAGAGAAAAGTTTGAAGGTACTTAAAGCTAAAGATCATGACTCACAAAAGAGATGTACCAAGTTGAACAAAGAGAACTTTCTTGTATGGAAAACCTTGATGAGGTTGCATATATCCAGTATCGGTGATATTTCTATCAACTTTATGCACAATGAGTATGTGAAGGTGATGCAACGAGAATCTGAGGGTGCCCCTATTGGAGGTAAATTGGATCCCTACAAATAACCACATAGTGGAAACACAACAACAAAGCAACAACATTGCAAGATCTGATACCAAATAGCAAGACTTTATTCATAGATTTAACTGATTACATGCAATATGCCCAGCTATAAGGCCTTCTAGGTTAGGGCCAAATACAAAAGGCAATTACAATAATAGTTCTACAAGATTCCCCAACGTCCAACTTACAATCCCAGTCTCAACTAGTCCAGATCCACACTCTAGTAGAAACCTCCAAGAAAATCTTAACTTGTGCTTGCAAGCCCACCAAACAATATCCTAGTTTTCAAGCCTTAGCTACTAGCTCTTCAAAGTCTATATCTACACTTCATCCCCTCCTCCAAGTTGGATGGAAATGACTTAAGGACTCCACAAGACTCGCCTACTTATACCCAACTAAGCCACAAGTCATCTCAATTCATTACAAATTAAATTAAAAACCATACATTAAATATATGTTGGGCCACAAGTTGGCTACAACACAAATTAAATAACCCAAATTTGTCTACAACTTGAATTAAATACCTAAAATCAACTTACAAACAACTCAGCACCTATAGGAACCAAGATTAGACCAAGTGTTAGAGAGACCAAGTCGAGCATCAGCTAAACCATAAGCATCATCAAGCTCCCAGTGCATGTCAAGCAGCCAATAAATGTCAAGTACATAGAGAGTGCCAAGAAACCAACACATGTCAAGCACATAGAGAATATTGAGCAATATGAATCTATTGAGCTCCTTTAGTGACCAAGTTGCTTCAACGACCAAGCTTCTTAGCCACAACTACACCTTTCAATGATTGAACAGCACTATGTGGTGATCGAGTCCACAACACTTAGCCAAAACACCTCCAACATGCAAGATTGCTAAAAACCCTAGTATGCTTCTACATCAAAAGGTAACAACTACTCCTCTGATAGTTGATCAACTAAAGCAGAAGCAAGAACACAATCAAGCAATGTTAGATATTTTCTCAGCCCTAAGCTATGTTGAGTTTGATAACTAAAATACTATGATAGTGCAAAGAAAATATGGGAAAAATTGAAAACCATATATGGAGGTGATGACAATGTCTTGAGAGCCAAATTAGAGACCCTAAGAGGTAAATTTGATGACATGAGAAAGATGGAAGGTGAGAATATAGTGCAATACTACACAAGAGTTAAAGAAGTTGTTAATGATATTCATGGTGCAAATGGAGAAATAAAAGATGAAACTATGATAAGAAAGTATTGAGGACTCTACTCCCTATTTATGTCATTACAGTGTCTACAATTCAAGAACTAAGATCCATGTCAGGCAACACTTTTACCTTGGAAGGTGTAATTGGCAGACTAATTGCTTTTGAGATGTCTAACTTTGATAACCATACACTTGCTACTATTGAATCTACCTTTAAGTCACAATTGGTCCTTAGCAAAAGGAAAGAAATATATATGTGAAGAGTGATAGTGATAGTTCTGATGATGAGATTGATGAACTTGAAACCCTTATTTCAAAACAATTTGGAAGAGGAAAAGGTAAATACAAAGGTAAGCTACCTATTATCTATTTTTTATGCAACAAAGTTGGTCGTATTTCTTCTTGGTGTCCGGACAGAGAGGATAACGATGAAAGAAAGAAAAGCAAGTACAAAGGAAGAAGAGATGATCAAGACTACAAGAGAAACAAGGATGACAAATGTAAGAAACCTTGTTATATTGTTGAAGAAGAAATTGACAATGAATCTGAAAGTAATGATGATGAAGTTGTCTATGTTGCTATGAAAAATGATTATGATGAAGATTAGAAAATTGCATTAATCTCATATGTAAATAAAAGTAATAGATGGATAATTAATAGTGGATGTTTAAATTATATGACTAGTGATAAAGATAAATTTGAGGATATTGGTCCATACAAAGGTGGATGTGCCGAATTTGGTAGTGATATTCCATGTGTTGTAAAAGGTAAAGTTACTATTCAACTGATTGACAAGATAAAATGTGACAATGTCTACTGGGTTAAAGGGCTTAACTATAATCAGTTGAGTGTTTCACAGATGAACAAATCAGGTTACTGAGTTGAATTCCACAATAGGAAGGCCAAGATCTATGATGTTGATGGTAAGTTGATTGGAAGTGGTGATCAGACAAGAGGTAACTTGTTCTATCTAGATTTATCTAATGAGACATGGTTGTTTGCACAACAAGAAGATGTTTGGCTATGACAAAAGAGGTTATGTTGTAAAATTTCACAATTTGGTGAATATCAATAAAATGAAGAAAGTACAAGGATTTCCTATACTGAAGAAGCCTAACAATGTTTTGTGTAAACAATGTGAATTGGGAAAAATGACCAAGTCTAGTTTTAAGAGAAAAACATATACTTCTATTGATATTTTAGAATTGGTTCATACTAGCTTATGTGGACCTATTGATGTTCAAAGATACTGTAGAGATAAGTATTTCATTCTATTTGTTGAAAATTACTCTAGGATAATGATTGTGATGTTCTTTAAATAAATCTAATGATTTTTAGTTATTCAAGTGGTATTTAGCTAGAGTTGAAAAACAAATAGGGAAGAGTATGAAGTGCTTGAGATCTGATAGAGGTGGTGAATTCATTACAAATGAGTTCAATACATTTTGTAATGATAGAAGAATTAAAAGATAGATGTCAGCAGCAAGGACCCCTCCTCAGAATGGGATAACTAAAAGGAGAAATAGATCAATAATGGTCTGTGCAAGAGCATTAATCATGGAGAAGAGTGTATCAAAAAAATATTGGAAAGAAGTTATTAGTACTATTGTCTATGACCTCAATAGAGTACAGGTCAAGAAAGGTACAAATACTACACCTTTTGAACTATGGCATGGATATGCTCCTAATGTGAAATACTCCAAAATCTTTGGAAGTAGATTATATATACTTAAAGATAACAAAAATAGAAAACTTGATGCAAATAGTGATGAAGGTATATTCTTAGGATAGTTCACCAAGAGTAAAGCTTACAAGTGTTTGAACCCTAACACTAATAAAGTTGTGTAAAGTGAAAATGTGAAAATTCATGTGTTTGCAAAAAGAAGTGAAATTGCATGCAAAGCATAACCTAAAGATTATAGTACATTCATCTGATGGATCTCCCAATACTCCAAATGAACAAGAACATCAAGATGCAATTTCTCAGTAGGCAGGAAATGATGTAGTGCAATTAATTGTTGAGTAGCAAAGAGTGGGTGTCGAGCAACAAATTGAAGATGTTGAGTCACAGACAAGCAATTTCAATCATCAAATAGAAAATGTTGAGCATGCACAATATGAACCATAACCTAAACAAGAAAGGGTTGTGCTTGAGATTATTTCTAAGATGAACCCATAGAAGAACATAGAAGGAAACCATCTATGCTAGAAAAATTTTTAAGAAGACATTACAAACCTAAACAAATCATTGGTGATGTTGAATCAAGTGTTATGACAAGAAAAATACTAAAAGATGGCACATGCTTACTTTGTGAATTTGAGCCTAAATCAGTAAAAGATGCTTTAGACAATGAAGATTTGATTCAAGCAATGAACTAGAAAATTGAATAGATTGAGAAGAACAATACTTGGGCTTTAGTGCCAAGACCTAAAGACAAAAGTTTTATTGGAACAAAGTGGGTTTTTAAAAACAAAATCAATGAGAATGGTGAAGTAAGAAGAAATAAAGTAAGACTGGTATGCAAAGGATGTGCTCAAGAAGAAGGAGTTGAAAATTTTTGCTCCTATGGCAAGACTTGGAGTATCAACCTACAAAAATTTCAAGGTATATCAAATGGATGTTAAATCTTTATTTTTTGAATGGTGTACTTGAGAAAGAAGTGTACATTGAACAACCTGGAAGATTTGTAAATCCAAACAAGAAGAATATGGTATGTAAACTAAACAAAGCTCTTTATGGATTGAAACAAGCCCCAAGAGCATGGTATGAAAGACTACATAATTATTTGGTGAAGATTGGTTTTCAAATAACAAATAACAATAGTAATCTATATTTGAAGAATGATAAGAACAATAAAGTACTTATTAGAGTGGGGTTGTTGTTGCACCAAAAAATTGATCTGTTAATGCCCAATACAATCACTCAACTTATAGTTCATAGGAGGTGGTTAAGCCCTTGTCACAAATTCCAAGGGGACGCTAAAAAAATTTCCAACAATCTCCCCCTTAGCGTTACCCAAGGGTTTGAGGATTTAAACCTATGACCAAGCTCTGATACCACTTATTAGAGTGGAGTTGTCATTGCACCAGAAGATCAATCTATCAATGCCCAATACAACTAATCAACTTATAGTACATAGGAGGTGGTTAATCCCTTGTCATGAATCCTGAGGGGAGTGCTGAACAAATTTTCAATAGTACTACTATCTAAAATATTTGTTGATGATATTATATTTGGAGGAAGAGAAATATTATGCAAATCATTTGTTGATGAAATAAAGAAAGAATTTGAAATGTCTATGTTTGGTGAAATCAAATTATTTGTTGGATTACAAGTATGCCAAATGAAGTTTGGTATTTTCATTACAAAATCCAAATACATCAAGGAGATACTAAATACTTTTGGAATGGAAGATTTAAGACTAGTGAGCACACATATTTGTATAAGACATAAGCTATCTAAAATGATGAATCTGCAAATATGAACTAGACCTTATGCAGATCCATGATTGAAAAATCGTAATATGTTGTTCTTAATAGACTTGATATTGCTTTAGCAGTTGGGATAGTTGCTAGATTTTCAAAAAATCCAAAGGAGATTCATATGATGGCAATGAATGTTGAGATAATGGGTGTTGCACATATTGTATAATATTATTATATCGTATTATTTTATTGTATTATGTAATATTGCACCTAGATGAATGTGCAACATCTAAAGATTCCCATGGGATATACTTGATGAGTTGTATTGTAACATTGTGATAATATTTCATGTAATTATTTAATATTGGAAAAAAGAATTAAAATTTCAATATTAAATGTGGGGTCAAAGGGTTAGGTAGCACATGGTTTATGTAATGCCACTTTGTGGTTTTGTGGGACTTATTACTATATAATAAGCCACAAGGGTAGTTGTTGTGTGAGAAGAAGAAGAAAAAAAGAGAAAGAGGTGAGAGAGAAAAGGCTTGATAGGTTAGCAAAGGGAGCATTTGTGAAGGTTGGAAGCATGGCATAGGATGTGTGGATTCATGCTTGTTCACATGGATTGCTTGGTTCTGGCTATGGCATTGAAGGCTTCCATAGTTGTATTGCAATGGTATTTTTGTTAAATTATACATGATGATGGATGTTTTTGAAGGTTGGGTTTTTCCCTCAATGAGAGTTTTCCAGGGTGTATCTTGTGTCACAATTTTTGTGGGTATGTTGTTTATTCTCTTGCATATGGGTTTTAATTACATATTTATTTCAGATCTATGGGTTATATGGAAATAGTTATATTATTTCTTGCAAGTTTTTTTACAAGTGATATTAGAGCTATGGTTGTGTTGTTGTAACCCTATATTGAATCCATGGGAATGCATGAGAGGATAAAAGATAGGGCAAGATATATGAGTTGTTTATTATAGATCTAAGGCTTTTGGGTTTGTTGTTATGATGGGATGTTGGTAGATTTTGGGCATGTGAAATTGTTGGACAAAAGGATTTTTTGGATGTTTCATTTAAATGAGGGTTTTAGGGGGGGGCTTGCAAAAATGACCTCTTAGGTAAAAACAAACCTCACCATTGGATCTGGGTTGACATTTCCATAATTTTTGATATATAATATGCTCTAGTTTGACCATGTTCAAAGGAAATAAAAGAGTTTTTTGGTTTCAACCCATGATGGTCGTCAAATTTAATCATGTTGGAATTTTTGTCACAAAAAAAAATCATAGTGAAAATGGTAAAAATATTTTCTTAGTAAAATGGCCATAACTTTCTCTCAAAATATTGAATTTCAGACTTCTTACAGGCACTGGAAAGCTAATTTAGATCACTACAACTTGGTATAGGTTTGGTTCTATAATTTTAATATTTTGTTAGGTTTTAAGATCCCAAAAGTTAGATGTTATTTATTTTGAGCATAGATTAGGGCATAACTTGGGCATATGGAGTCAAACTTTGGACTTCGAGTAGTCAATGGAAAGCTCTCAGAGAGCCCTACACATTGGTTCAAATCTGGTATAGGTTTGGCATAGTTTATGTGGTGATAAATTAATCTTGATAATTTATGGTATATATTGACTATGGTAGCATTGTGAATTTATGACATTGTATGTTTAGAGATTTAAGATTTGTTGTCATTGTATACTTAGTTCATATTTCAGATTGGTCTCATGATGATATGATTATCAGTGTTTTGTTTGGATATGCATGATGACTTGTTGGGTCTACAAGTTGTGTAGTGTTGTAAGCGGTCTATACTTACAAATTGCATTTATGGCTTCGATATGGATTGTCTTTGCCCCTTGATCTTCATTATAGATACATATTTAGATTGGTGGCTTAGATTTGGATTGTCTATGCCCTAAGTCACATGATTTGATGATTTTTCCTTCATGCATAAGGGATGAGATGTTGTTACTAGGTATAGTCATGGTGGAGGATTGTGGTTGACTATTTTATGTTGGAGCCAGATGCTCAGTTCATGGATGTGATCATGGTGTCATAGATTTTGGCATGACATGATTGGATATATAGGTACATCCTTGATGTTCATTGATCTAGATTCCTAATTTGGTTATGGTGGTATATCTTTTTGGTTGAGGATCATGGTTATTTGGTTTCTTTTGAGGAGCTTAGGATATGCACTTTGAATTTTTTGATAGTTTGATGCCTTGGTTAATTCTCGTGGTTAGAGGATGGTTTTTTCATCATGTGTCATGGATAGCTTGGATACACAATTTAGTGGGAGCTTGTGACAGTGATGAAGTGACAGTGCAGGATTAGTTCCTAATTTGGTTTGTATCTTCTTAGGTTTGGAGATCTTGGTTTCACTTGGTACTGACACTTTAGTTGTGTGAGTGTAGACCTGGAGGATCTTCATGCAAGAGATGGATTTTATGATCTCACATGTGACTTGGTACTACAGTTGAGTTGGAGTTTTTTGACATTGATATAATTATTGATTGTTTGCAAATGTTGGAGGTTTGCCTTAGATCCTATTGTTGCAAAAGCATCTTTGACATTTGCATGGTGCACTTGGTGATCTTCATGGTGTGTGCAGATAGTTCTTCATGGTATTTGGAGATGTTTTTTCTTCATGGTGTGTGAAGATGATTAGATCTTGAGAACTCATGGGGTTCTTGGTAAAGGTGTGGTTTATACTTTTATTTGACATGTTATCCTTGGTGTGAGGATGGTTTCATTATTATGTCATGGTATACTCTCAATACACATTTAGAGTTTCAACATGTTATAGCATGTCCATATGGAGCATGTTATCTCTTGGTTAAGATGGTTAGATCATGTTGTCATGTTTATGTTCTAGAGGCCATGGTTGGAACTTTGACAATGGTCTTAGTTTAGTTTCTTGGTAGTGAATACATTGATCATAAGTTGGATACTTCATGATATTGCTATGTTTCATTTGTAGTTGGCATGGATTGATTGGTTATAGTGCTCATGGATACTTAGAGATGGTGGTGATGTTGATTTCTCTTGGAATAGAGAAGTATTTTTTGGGACAGTTGTTTGGTTTCAGCAGGAAGTATGAGGGGCATTCACTTGATATGGACTTAAGAGGAGATTGTTCTTAGATGAGTCTTGGATGGAGACTTGGATATCTTGATGAGCATTCTTATTCCCCACTCTTGGTCTACTCAGTGATTTACTACTTGAGAGGTATAGCCCATTGTTTCTCTTAGGTGCATTATGTTTATGCTTTTCTTTCATGGATATGGATATTGAGCTATGGTATATGAGTAAGTTCTAGAGGGTTCATTTGAGAGATGGTTTAGCATTAGTTATCTCCATGTGCATATATTTTTATGTTGGTTAAGTTTGGGGGATGGTTTTATATTGGGCATATTCCTTGGTTTAGGAATGGTTTATGAGTTTGATCTTCTTGTGAGAGGCTTACATCCATGATTAGTTATATGGTATGGTTTGGGTGTTGTTGAGACTTCTTTTTAGGGTTTTGTGGAGATTATACTTGCATAATTTGCATCTAGAGGTGTGTGTAGAAGGATATGATATAAGTTATGATTTGCATGCTTTCTCTTTGGTCTTGGTTATCTTCCTAAATGTTCGATTTTGCTTACATTGGATTTGAGATTATTAGAGATTGTGATCACCAGTTTGTGTTCATGTATGTTATGTGAGGGATGACACAGTTATTCCTTTATCTCTTTCCTCTATTGGTTGTGAAGAACTTGGGAGAGTGTTAAAGACTTCTTATGAGAGTTGTTCTTGCAAGTTATTAGTTTATATATGTGCTGTGGATATCCTTGATACTACATGGATTCACTTCTTTGAGATGTTGTGAGTGGATTGGTTATAGATTTGACATTATATTTTATAGTGGGAGCTTCTTGGTATATATGTGGCAGGTATTTCTCTTGAGGCTTGTGATTATAGATTATAGATTAGATATGTTGATGATGTGAGATTCACTTGGTATACCTTTGGAGGTATGGATAGTTGGATGGGTTTGGCACTTGATATGAGTGTTATTTCAGCTATGGATATTTTTAAAAAATATGGATACATGTGATTACCTTTGGATCAGGTTTTCAATGCTTGGCATTTTAATTGGTACAAGATTTGACGATCTTCTAATATGACAGATTGAGTGGCTTTCTCTTTGGATAGCTTCTATGTATGTTTGATGGCAGTGGCATAATAGGAGGTGAGATCATTCATGTTTGAGATGCTAGATACTTTGATTTTGTTATGGGTATCAGGATGGAGCACATTGTGTACTTTGATCCACGATGGTGGATGTACTAGGAGGGATTGTTCCCTTGTTCATTTATGTGGTTACAAATTGACCTTATGCAATTTGTACAAGTGGGAGATTGTTGAGATAATGGGTGTCATACACATTGCATAATATTTTTATATTGTATTATTTTATTTTATTTTATTATGTAATTTTGCACTTAGATGGATGTGCAACATCTAAATATTTCCATGGGATATACTTGATGAGTTGTATTGTAACATTGTGATAATATTTCTTGTAATTATTTAATATTGGGGAAAAGAATTAAAATTCTAATACTAAATGTGGGATCAATGGGTTAGGTAGCACATGGTTTTAGCACATGGTTTATTTAATACCACTTGGTGTTTTGTGAGACTTGCTACTATATAAGTAGCTAGAAGGGTAGTTGTTGCGTGAGAAGAAGAAGGGAAAAAGGAGAAAAAGTCAAGCAGGACAAGGCTAGATAGGTTAGCCAAGGGAGCATTTGTGAAGGTTGGAAGCATGGCATGGGATGTGTGGATTCATGCTTGTTCACATGGATTTCTTGGTTGTGGCTATGGAATTGAAGGCATCCATGGTTGTATTGCAATTGTGTTTTTGTTGAATAATACATGGTGATGGATATTTTTGGAGGCTAGGTTTTTCTCTCAATGAGGGTTTCCCAAGGTATATCTTGTATCACAATTTTTGTGGGTATGTTGTCTATTCTCTTGCATGTGGATTTTAATTACATATTTATTTTAGATCTATTATGGGTTATGTGAAAATGGTTATGTTCTTTCTTGCAAGTTTCCTTACAATGAAAAGGATAACAAGATATTTGAAAGGTACAAAAGACTATGGATTGTAGTACAAGAGAAGTGATAGATTTGAACAAAATGTATTCACTAGCACAGATTGGGTAGGAAATATTGATGATAGGGAAAATACTATTGGAGATGCATTCTTTCTAGAAAGAGACTAGTGCCATGGACAAGAAAGAAACAAAAATGTATTTTCTCATCAACAACTGAAGCTGACTATGTGGGAGTTGCAGTGAACTATTTAAACATTATGTGGATAAAGTAATTATTGAAAGGTATGAAAGAAGAAATTACAAATCCATTAGTTATCTATTCTGATAACACAAGTGTTATTAACATTTCAAAGAATCCAGTGATGCAGACTAAGACAAAGCACATTGCTATCAAGTATCACTACTTGAGGGAACTAGTTCAAGACAAAGAAGTAAAGTTAGAATATGTGCACACTAAAGAACAAACTGCTGACATATTCACAAAAGTCTTACCTCAAGATGCTTATGAATATCTTAGAGGTAAACTAGGGATGATTCCCCTAAACAAAGCTACTTAAGGAGACAAGGTGCACTACATCAAATGTGCTAATCAGAATATCTTATACATTGATGCAACACAACTCTACTTTGGGAAATGCCTAAGGTAGATAGTCAAGTACAACATAACAGATTAATCATAGGCAGATGATAGAAATCAACTAGATATGAAAAATCTACATAATTCAGATGTATGAAGAGATTGAAGCTAAGTGTCTTTAGAATTATTGTCAAAGAGGGAGAGATAGACAAAGAAGAGAGAACATAACCAAATGATAGAGAATATGAACAAGACAAGAGGAGAGATGTATCCAAAAGGGAGATCTATTATTTCAAAGGGAGAAAATCAGTAAAGAAAATCATAATGAAGTTACGGATATTGATCACTCATGATAGTAAAATCTTTTGGATTATGTGGTAAAAAATTGAGATACATTGGATACATTGAGATATTGAGCAATATTGAGATGTAGAGATGTTGTCAGCAATGCCAAAGAGGAAGATTGTTGAAAACTTACAATTGGAACAATTGTTGTTGTATCATTGGTGTCAAATCTATTGATAAGACATATTGCTACCTAATCTAAATGTCATATATATTTCATTGATGAAGAGGATTTAAGAAATTCCTCATAAAAATAGCACCTAGAGGAAAGGTTGAGTTATAAAAAGGAAGCTACAAATGGGCATTTGATTAGTTAGACGTTGATAAGACATAGTAATTGTTTATATCAAGAAAGTTAAGCGAAGTTGAGAAATAGAGTAAAAAAATTAAGAAATGTCAAGTGATGCTAGTCTCAACCAAGCCATGGTAAGTGTCGAGTAAATCTAGTATTGACCAAGCATCAGTATCAACCGAACAAGATAGTTGATGCCAAGCCAAAAAATATTTATAATGACCGAGTGCTTAAGTAATGACCAAGTGTCAAAACTTAGTGATTGTTGAGTAACAATATTGAGAATGAATATGAGGAAATTATGAATCCCAATTGACTCAGTTGATTTCTTTGGAGAAGTAAACCATGTTGAAGATAAGATTGATGAGTTGGATCATTAAATTCAAGGTGATGATTTGGTATAGACCTAACAGATGGATTCAAGAGAAGTTTTTGACGGAAGATCAAGAAGATGGATAGATACAATGAATCATGTTAAACCTGATTGTAGACCCTAAGATCTATGGTGATCATGGAAAATGACAAAGAAATAATTAACTATTTAAAGAGGTATTGAGCCAAACTTGAATACACACAAAGGTGCACACAGAAAGGTGGATCAGAGATGCACAAGTGTGAATGAAAAGCTAAAGGAGATTGCTTGAGCATATGCTATTAATATTGATAAGTGAAATGTGAGCAGATGGATTAAGTGTTGTTGAAAGGAGAAGATTGATTGCTTAAAGGGTTGTCAAGCAAATCAAGAACATATATGATAGTGGAGAGCTTATCAGTGATTCAGCACATGAAACAAATAGTTATTTGAACTTGCAAAGTGATTTTTAATCATATAGATCAAAATCCTACTATTTTATTTCTAATTATTGTAAATAGTTTGTATTGAACTCCTTTTAAAAGAGGTTGACGTAACAATAATTTGAAGGACATAATAGTCTATGTAAATCCTTTAACAAGGTGACATTCTAAATGGAATGATCAAAGTCCTTTGACAAGGCCACTCCTAATAGGGTAATTAAATCCTCTAACTAGGTCATATTTAATAGTGTTTATTGTAAATCTTTAACATGGTTGGCTCCTAATAGAGCTCACTTCAAAAGAGTGAAAAAGTGGTGACATGTTGCTAGTGTTTTTTTCCAAATTGGATTTTCACTTAAAATTATAGTGTTAAATTTGTGTCGAATACTTTATATATTTTACATTTTATTTTCAAAAAATTATGTTATGTTTAGGATAGTAATTTTGTTTATCAATACAGTAGAGATCGAGCAACAACAAGATAAGCATTGTAATGCCTCGCCTGGAGATCCTTGGAAACAAGGATGAAATACAAGCAAGAAATTTATTTTTTTTCAAGTATGAATGCACATGACAACATCATACAGGGATCACAATGATCACAACAGAAGACTTCACCACAATCCCGACAACCAATGAATCTCCAAATGCCACTACCAAACTGACACACACAAATAAAGCCAACAACGACAACACACATGATGAGGGCTCAAAGACATGACCACTCATCAACAAAACACCAAGCTGGGCTAAAATGCAGAATCTTGTAATTTGGCTAAGCCTGAAATCCTGAAGCCCTAAAAATTGGCTAAGTCTGGATTTCTGAAGCCCTGAAATTTCCTAGAATCTTTATCTCATCTTTGAGAGGTCTAAAACCTATCTCAAAAGATTCGTAGCATATATTAAAATATATCTTAAGTATAAGGAAATCCCTAAAGAAATCATTTTTGAACTAGGATGGTGTAAAACCCAAAAGGGTGTCCAAAACCAACTTTTGAACTTTCATTCCACGAGCCTAGGTAGCCCTTGTTTCTCACGCGAGAAAGTACACTGGTCTCGAGTTTTGTGCGAGATCTTGCATCACTTTGCACGAGAAAGTGCATGGCTTCACATGAGGACTTTCATTCCCCCACAAGGACTTCCATGGTCTCGCACGAGGACATGTTGCACACTGCATGAGGATTGCATGGTCTCGTGCGAGGACATGCATTTCCACATGAGAAAACAAAACAACACGACAACAAAATGCAAAAAAAAAGCTAACAAACATGAAACCTCCACACCGGGGAGTATCAAATCCACGTAAATCAAGGAATGAACACTCGAGTGCATTAACAACAAGGAAAGAGGAACAACTATCCATCTAAACCACAGCAGTAATGAACATACTGAAATAAACATCGCAGTGAACAAAAGAAACATCGTAGTGTTCAAAAATACCAGAACAACCAAATTAAGTATGTGGTTCCTCCCAACTGTCAATAGCATCATAAGACCATCATGGATCCTAGCCATCCCACGTGCATAACATCCCAAGCCACCAATCAGATCATTGGTATCATCGTAATAGGGATGTCACTACTAAACATGCTACCAACATAAGCATAAAGAAATCTAACATGCTAGTAGTAATGCATAAGATAATCCTACCAATAGATAACATCACCTATCACATGCTAATCATCAATATAAGGAAATCTAACATGCTAAACCAATAAGTAATAGATAATCCAATACAACAATTCACTTCATCTAGTCATATGCTAAACATCGTAATATGAGAATGCATCAAATAAACTAACATCATTGAAACATGATATCCAAGCATTCTAATGAAAGCATAAATCATAAGAAAGCATACTCTGAAACTTGAAGTACCAAGTGAAAACATCGAGCAATGGTCACACTAGGACAAAAGACCATCTTTGTACACTGGTCCCTAGCAGTGGTGAAGGTAGCTATGCCTCCCAACTATGTGGCACCCATAGGTCCACACCTATCGTGCTAATGGAGATAATGATCCAACCACAAACACACAAAACAAAATCCATGGCTAACTCTCACACCAAACAGTATGATAGCTAAGCCAAGAACTTAAGACAATGCAAGGAGTACAAGTCCTGGTCAGACACTCCATAGGCTACTAAGTAGGGGCTGACATCATGGAGAGTCACTTGGCATCGAAAAGCCCAAGCTCAGACTTGTGCAAATTCAACATCCCTCAACAGAAAGGCTCTAGCACCCCACATTTTTATTATCTTAAGTTTATTACCAATCACACATTTTTATTTAGTTATCACTTATTTAAAACTTCCTTCGCCAACCCTCTGGGCACAATGATCACTAGGCTATGATATAGAAGCCCCCTCCATATGTTACCCTACCCTACCCATCCTCATCCTATGACAAGTGCCCGTGGGCATGCATATTCCCATCCCAACCCCAATGATCATAACTTTTGAAAGTACCACAAAAGATCGAGCCTCGCAAGTCACCCAAAAATGTACATGAAGGTACTCCTATGTTGCGCACCACCGTCACAAAGATCATAACACAAGGATAAGATGAGAACACAATGCACAACAAAACACCCAACTAAAAGCAACTCAAGAGGATGAATTCTACATGAATCCCAAAGCCAATAAAACCATACATCATAAAATCATTCAACCGGCCTTAGTCTGAGAGTATGGATTCTACACGAAAGTCAATGATGCAACAAGACCAAACATCATGAACTCATTCAACTGGCCTCAATCCGAGAGTATGGATTCTACACAAATCTTGGCGCTCATGAAACAAAAGCAAAGGTCTAAAAGAAACAATAACACCAGGTATAAAATCACTCAACCAAATACAACGTCGAGAGTACAGATGCAACATGCATCCCAATGCAACATAAAAGTGCAATAGTGGTCTGACTGATATCCAAACGGATCATCCAAGTCCATGACCCACATTGTGCCAAGAAAACCTGAGAAAATAGGGTGGCATGTAAAACAAGGTAAAAACTCCAAAACTTGGAAAACTTCAAAATTAAAACCCATTTGGCCTTTGGGCACAAAAACTCCAAAAATCCAAAACTAAACAAGTTTTGACATCATATGCAAAAATGGCCAGCATAACGGCATAAAACTCCAAACCCTCAACCTAAAAAATAGGAAAATGTTCGTACCCACCCAATCGGGTAGAACTAACATACAAAAATGGAGGGAAACACTAGTTCTCAGCCTCCAAACAAATGGATACCAAAAACAGAAGCAGAAACAGAGCAAAAACAATAAAACAGGAAAGCCCTACCTCACAGCCAAAAGGGCAAAATAAAAATATGAACCATAAAATAAATATCCCGCAGAAGTAGCTAAAAATTGTGGTAATCCAAGGTTCCCCTGAGCTAGATCCAACGAGCTCAACCTCGTGACAATCCCACAATGAACAAAATAGTAAATCCTCATGAAGAGGATTTTTTGTTTTTACTCTCCAACTTTCTAATTCAAAAGTGAGAAGTGAGGAATTCAATTCCTTTTTGGATATTTATTCACTTTGCAAGTGAATAATCGATTAGGGCAAATAACCGACCAACCTAGTTAAACCTCGAATCAACCCAAACAAAAATAGGCTATTCTTATAAATAGGAATTCATCTATGGAAAAGCTGCCAAAAATTAAAATAAATCAATTAAAAAGCTCGAAAACCCAAAACACAGAAATCTCTTTAACAACTTTCGCGATAATGCGAAACTCTAAATGCACAGACATGCTCACTAGTCTAATCACATAATGCAAATGAGTTCAGATTTAATAATCACCGAAAGGTTTAATTTTAACATTTAAAATAAGGATACTTTGACCATACAAGAACAACATCGGTAAAATATGAATAGCTGAATCACTAACTCCATGTGCCACTGCCAGGGATATAAATCATACGCACTAAACAACATGATCAAGTGCAATTGCATATAATAACATAGCTGAAGTAATAAATTCATTAAATCACCTAATTTAACCATTTATTTAATTATATTCAAATAATCTATTTACATCACTCATGTTCGCATAAAGCATAACAACGAAAGAATGAAGTAAATAACCATAGCATTAAATCCATCACCTAACATAATCAGAGGTAAGTCCAAATACTAGATAACCAGATATCATCATAAAACACACTGTCATCTCAAAATGGCATTTTCATGCAATATGATTAACTGAACAACATAGTAGTCTAACATCTATGATACAAAAATCAAGGTACAACATCTAACCCTTGGGTCATCTCAAATGTAATCATAACATGAGTAACGAATATCTCTCTAATCAGAAATATAACAAGGTAAATGTTCGTAGCACATAACCAAATAATCCAACATGGACAATCCATTTCTAATTACTAAAGCATTTAATAATCATTTTTAACACAACAAGAAAAGGAACTTGAAACAATTAAGCAAACACAGTCATAAACATGACAAACCACTGCTACAGGAACCTAGTCCAGTGTAGCATGGTAATAGTACATAGTGTGATCTTTGCACACATCTTAGGGTAATCATAGAACAACCTCATGATACCACATCGATCCTAGTAAGCACTACCACAAACCTCAATGAACCATCAATCACAATCTCATAGATCAGACAAAAGCATAATCAAAGCAACTGATACAGAAACATAAATCTAAACACCTTAATGGTGTAGACCACTCATGGTCACAATTATGATCCATCACAAAAAAAGATCAACAAGGTTGCATCCATCAGAATGACTTATAGAAGTCAAATGGGAGAGGCACTACAAGCATAACAGTGAACGTTTTTATGTTTACTTGTTCAAGTGGTACTTATGGACCTTGAGTAATTGATTCATCCCACCCCCACCCCCTCTCATTTATTCAAAATATTTCTAACATATAATTCATCTTTATTATCTTGGTAGTGATAGTCAACTTCCAGGAGTAAGCCTATTGTAAGGAGAAGAGGATGTAATACCCCTCCTTTGCTATCATTGTAGACTTAATTGTTAAAGTTCTATATGACTCTTCTATAGATGTGCTAGCCCTTATTTGATGTTTGAAATGAAATTCTTTGATATGTTGAGTACTTGATTACATCAGGTTGTAACAATTTACTATTTGTAGTGGTGATGCTTTAATTTCCCTTAGTTAGTTAATGAAATTACTTTTATGATGACATCATATGGTGTGTCTTAGAAAGATATTTAGTATGTCCTCATGATGATGACATATTCATGTTAGAATATGATGTTATTTATATTTAGAATTTTCTATTATACTTACCCCATACGTGCATATTTATCGTGTGTGTGTATGTGTGTGTTTGTTTTACATTTATGATTGACGTGTGTGATATGTTTGAGGGAGGGAGTCATAGTCACCTGCTAGTTGGGATCTACATGATATTTCACTCCCTATCATATTTACAGGTATTGAGCATCGACTTTCTTGAATTGCCAAGATGAGTGTGCCCTATCACAATAACTCAATGGTAAGAAAAGGGAGATAATGTTCAAGTTGAATCCCATCCATAGCCTAATTACTTGTCTTGAGAAAGAGGACATGTATCTGACTTTCCACCCTCTTTGAACCCATTAATTTATCTTTGTTCGTGTTGTCTACTTTTGAATTTTGGTAAGTTTTGGTAATGTTGGTTTTATGTGAATTTGACTACGTGATTTATTTTGTAAGTGATTTAATTATAACATTTGAGTTAATCATATAATATTGAGAATTGTTAAATATGATTTGATTAGAAAGAAAATATTAAAATATGAGACTATTTAATTAATTAAAAACTAATTAAATATATGTTTTAATTTAAGAGACTTAATTTAGAAGTCTAATTTTAAAAATAGGTTAAAGAGAAATTAGAATATGATGATATTTAATTAATTAGAAACTAACTATATATGTGCGGTTAAAAAGATTTAATTTAAGAAATTGAATAAAAAGATAATTAAATTTTTAAAAGATTAAAGATTTAGTATTACTTTATTATAAATATTTCATTAATGATAATTAAATTAGAGTTGCATTTAAATAATGAGCTTTAATTATTATTATTTTAAATAATAAACTATGCTTTAAATAGTGCTTGCACTAATTAATAAAGTGGAGGAAAAGAAAATAAAAGAATATTTTAATTAAAAAGTTCTTTAAGTGTGCATGAAAGAATTAAATAATAAAATTTTATTTTAAGGAGAGGCCTTTGCATGTTTGAAAACCGGAAATGTTGGGTAGAGTTAAACTCTTCATTAAGATATTCAAGTTCATTTCTACACACATAAAGACTTGAGGAGTAAAATTTAGAATTGGATCAAAAGAATTTTTGAAATTTTTAGAGGGTTTGGATTTGTATGCATTCACATATTGTCTCAGATTTTAGCTGTGGTTTTGAGGTAGGGTTTGAAAACCCATTGTAGAATTTTATTGAAAGATCTGTCTACTTTGTGTCTTCCTAGGTACTTGCATAATGCTTATTAATTTATTGTATTTATTTTTGGGTAAAGAATTATGTTGTAGATTGTGAAAAAGTAAAACTTATTAATCAAGAAAATTTGACTATGAAAAATTGTAGAAAAATCTACAAAATTATTATGAATTTATTATTTTAAAACTCTTTTTTAAATAGAGAAAATTTGATTATAGAAAATTGCAAGAAAACAAAAAATTGAACAACTAAGGTTTCAACTTTAAATTTGTCATTAGAACCATGTGATTACGATGAATTTTCTAAATAAAGATAGATATTCTTCTTATATCTAAAATAATTTGGTTGCAAAATTTATTGGAAAAGTAAAAGATTAATCGAGAGAAAAGCATGTTGTAACTAAACTTATTGTTAATGTTTGATAGCTTCAATCACTTAAATCTATGAGACTAGTATATGTATGTGTGTGTGTGTGTGTATGTATGTATGTATGTATATTAATTATATATATTTAATATATGAGATATTATATAATTTGTTATTTTATTAATTATAATGGGTAGACATGTCTCATTCGCAATATATATGAGAGGAGACTGATGCATTTGAAAAATATATACCAAAATGGCAATAAAATTACATCTACAAATGATCCTTATAAAATCAACATGGTATTAGAGTCAAGTTCTTTCTATAAAACTTAACAACTTGAAAGAAAGGAGAAATTAAAACATTGTCATCCACCAAGTAAGAGTGTGATTAGAGACACAACAGGGATCTTTATGTGTGGTAGAGAAGGAGTCATGAGCTATTGTTGAGCAGTGAATTGGGATTGTAGGCATTTTGTTGTGGGATGACCACCCAACATCGAAGAAGCACTAGCGAGGAATAAAAATAGATACTAAAAGACATGTACAAAGTCTGCACGCATCATCATTAACCAATACAAGGCAATAAGAGAATGACTAAATGGCTGATAAATCTTAAATAACAAACCCTCACATTTGACACATGATTTGATTCAAGGCTTGGTTATAACCATCGCAAGAGTAAAGCAATTAGCTGCCACTGTGACATCTATACAAGAAAATGCTAAATCTAATAATATAACATGGCATCAGGAGGAAGATATATGGTAAAATCTGATACATATTAGTCACACGCAATGGGTCAATATTGAAAAACATAGCGCAGTTTTCCATTGTCCTGGCTTGATTACAAAAGATATAGCATGAACTATTGAATGCCATAAATCTGATATAATGAAGAGGAAACCATTTATGATGACAAGGGAATGATCCCAACCAATTTGGACAAGTAGAGACACACAAATGAGAAGAGACAAATGGAGTCGAGCAAGGGTAGCGGTGGAAAAGGAAGTATGTTGACTACATCAAAATGGGACGAAAGAGAGGATCTTGGAATTGGAGTAATTAAGAAATTGTCACTAACAGTCAACAGCTTCATATATTCACTAATATAGTTGTTCCATACATTACAGAAGTGAAACAAAATCTTGCAATTATAACAATGGAAGTATGTGAAAGGAACAAAGAAGATGTTGAAAAGAAAAGAAAATTAGGAAGATCCCATCTGAGTATTTACACCAGCGCATCAAAGGCGGGAAGTTTGAGATTTATACAAACGCTCCCACATGGACTCAATGACAGAAAGATAAACCCAAAGCCTCTCACAAGAACCTATTAAACACTATGAATTCCAACTCAAGGATGATGTGTATGCCTCTGAATGCCACTTGGGAGAGATAAGTATAGGTCATAGGTACTAAAGACTCACTGCCAACCGATTGGGTATTAAAAGTAATGAGGTTAAATATTTTTTAATATATTATTATTATGGAATATTTGGAATAGCAATTTTAATACCGGTAAATGAAATATTATTGGCATATACAATATTAATATGACATAATATTAATAGCATATTTTAATTGTTGTATAATTGAATAGTTATATAACTAAATGGGTTTCATTCATTAGCATTGAATTAACGATGGAATTATTTCCATTCATTATCATAAATAATTATTGAAGGTGATTTTTTATTACTATAAGAGCTATTTTCCTTGATCTTTTCTTCTAAGAATGTTCTTACAAGAAAAGCAAGATTGATTGAGATTCAAAGGGATATTAACATTTCATTAGATGCAACCTTGAAAGAGAGGGAGTAGATAGAGGATATGGTTTCGTCACTAAACATCAAACTTCAATGATCTCAGATGTACTTAGAGGGAGTAGGTCATGTTGAGAAGGATTCTCCATTGATCAATAAATTGTAAAAAATTAAGAAGATTGTGATTTATGAATATTGTTCATAACTATATGGGCCTTTCCCCTGTGTACATCATGAGGAAGTGATGACTTCCAAATGCTTATCACTTGTATTTG
Organism: Cupressus sempervirens; assembly: GCA_028749045.1. Classification (NCBI taxonomy): domain Eukaryota; kingdom Viridiplantae; phylum Streptophyta; class Pinopsida; order Cupressales; family Cupressaceae; genus Cupressus; species Cupressus sempervirens. The sequence continues at coordinate 644,504,820 of CM053784.1, read as the reverse complement.
CAGAAGTTATTGTAAGGTGATGACCTTAGAATAACTTCATTCAAATGTCAAATAAGTTGGCATTCAAATGTCAAATGAGTTGAGATTCAAATATCAAATGAGTTGATATTTTCCAAATGAGTTGGCATTCAATAAACCAAGAATTCAAATGAGTTGACATTTCATAAACCATTTTTACATTGAGGTAATATGTTATTCATATTGTGTATGAATCTTGTTTATCCTCCCTAGCAAAGGAGTGTTAATGTTTGGTAGCTTCAGCTGGTTAAACCTATGAGATTAGTATAAATATACGTGTGTGTGTGTGTGTGTGTGATATATGTATGTATGTATATTAATTTATATATATTTAATATATGAAATATTATATAATTTTTTATTTTATTAATTAAAATGGGTAGACATGTCTCTCCATGTCTCATTCACAATATATATGAGAAGATATTGATGCATTTGAAAAATATATACCAAAATGGCAAATGCAATTACATCTACAAACGATCCTTAAAAACACAACATTTATGTATGCATGTGAAAACAAATATGCTAAAGACAGAAACCTAAGTATAGTATGGTTGCATGATTTGAGAGATCAGAGGCATGTGAAAATACTAATTTTATGTTTATTGTTATTTTATAAAAATTTAATTTAATTTTTGGATTCTTTTTAAGAATAATTTTTTTAATTATTAATTTTAGATTTTAAAAAAATAAATTTAAGAATATTTAAATTAAAAATATATTATTTATTTATTTTGAAAATTAGATAAATAAATACTATTTGTTTTCTTATAAGTAGGCTTTTAATATCAATTACTTTTAAAACTCTTAGTGAGATATTGTATATTTATTAATGCAAGTAGAGTTACAAATTAATAAATGTATAATTGTGATTTTAGTTATATGCTTAAAGAGAAGTTATAGTGGAGTTCACTATATATTATCTAATTGTGAATATTTAATATTATGAGAGAAATTGTAGATAACTTAATTAAAATTATAATTTCAAGTTTGAGTTATCTCTAGTTGCATCATGAATTAAAGGAAAAATAAATATTAATATTGGACTTAAATAGAAGTCTAATTAATATTTTATGAATGAAATTGGTATTAATTTTTAATCTAATAATATACATTTATTTTATTAATTAAATCATTCATGATTTAAGTTTATTTAAATTAATAACATGATAATATTGCATGAAATTTAATATGCACAAAAAGATTTGACATTCAAATGTATTTATTGATTTAAATAAACATATTACCATAACAAATTATATTAATATTTATATTCTTACTTTATTTCTAAACACATTCTTATGATCCAAATAAAACAAGAGAAATTGATGGAATTAATTTATATGGCTGAAAACTATGTGTTTTATTAAATATTCTATTTATAGTCTTGTGATGTTTATTTTTGTGATGGTTTTTCTTTGTGGATTGTTTAGTTGGTGAAGTTAGGATGTGCACTAAAGGCATTTTTTAGATTTCTTTTATGATTATTTAACTAGAGTTCATAATGTATTTTATGATTTAAATTCATATTTTTTTTATGAGATTTCTTTTGATGAGCATTTATGAGAACTTGGATTTTGAGAACTAATGTTATTTTCGGGTTGCTTGTTAAAGAACCGAATCCGATCAATATTACTTTTGTGGTATGGGACACAATTGTGGTTTGTGAGTTTTGGGAAGGTAGTCTAGGTGCATGTCTATGAGAGTGGCTTGCAATGGGGGTTGGGGCCCAAAGTGGTTGCCAGAGTAACTCATTGTAAGTTGTGTAACAAGTGATAACATAGTAATTAAAATATTTTCCTCCCATGCGTCTTGAGATGAATTAAAAAGATAAGTTAGATATTTTTCCTCATCCGCACCTCGAGTGCCTGTATAAGCTAAGGATGAGAATGAGATGATAACTTGAAAGGTATGACTAGTTTTCTTGTCTTCATGAGAGAGTATTCTAGTTTCACGTAGAATTACTAGACGGTCGAAGTCCTGAGAGAATGCCAAGGTAACCTTAGAGTTGGCTCATGTGATGATACTCCATAGTATGTAGCATGAGTCTCCTTCATGTTTTCTTTGTGTTTACTTCTAGTGGTGTATTTATTGGTGGTGTACTTGTTGGATATTACTTTTGATGGTGTATTTATTGATTAGATGTCAATTATCGTTGACATTTAACTTTAATTAATTTATTCAATTATTCATTGGTGGTGTTTTTATTTTTGGAGTTAGTGATTGGCGGTTTACTTTTATTGATAATAGTTTTTATATGCTAGTTATTGTGCTTATGTCACTTGACATTGAATTGGAGGTGTCTGTATATTTTTTATTTTGATATTTGATTTGTACTTTGTATATGTTGTTTATTTTGGTATGTGATGTTGGTTTGGATGAGTGTCTTTTTAACTTTGGTTATCTTTTCTTTTTTAGTAGTTTGTGTTACCATTGAGGTAGATTTGGCTATTAGGATTCCTTACCTAGGATTGTTTTATGATTTGGTTATTTGTGTGTAGATCATACATTATCTCTCCTACACAGTGGCAGTGAGAGTCTGATTAGGTGACCATGTGGTCAGGAGGTAATGTCTTTGTACCATTTGGGTCCCCCTCAGATTGACAGATGTTGGATGCTTGTTGATTCAGTTGTACCATTATCATTCTTATTCTTATCTTAGAGACTTCTATTCATTTGATGTATCTATGTATCATGTGTTTTGAGATCCTATGGGGTATTGTATTGTATATTGACGTACTTGTATTTATTATTGCATACCCTGCAACATGAGCAGTGGATGGCGTTATTTGATTATACTCTATCATATCAGTAGTTTTATGTATGTGTATATGAGATTATGTATATGTTTATTCATTTATTTATTATGGACATTGTAATTGGGACTTAAACTTATTTAAAAAACTATTTTAAATGTGACTTGACGCAAAGGAACCCTTCAGGAATAAAATTTGTATTGTAATTACATTTGTGTAAATGTTGGGTATGTGTATATTGTTTTTGCATTGTTACTTTGATGTTGTTTAAACTTTAAAGAAAATGTAGTTTTATAAAATTTGTAACATATTATATTTACTTCTTTTGGATTCCTGAGCGGTGTATTACAATGCCAAAACAAATGGGAAGCATATTGTACACAATATTCACCATTATACATTTATTCAACCACTTGATTTCTGATTTGAGAAAATATGTGCTATTTTTAAAATTTAACAATATACTTTATATTAACATATTTTAGAATTTAACCATGGGCCTTAAACCCCCAGATTCTTTCTAGAATAGCCTGGTTGATAGGTTTAATAAAAAATTGCCTAGCTGGAAACTAGTCACTCTTAGCCAAGCTGGCAAGATTCAGTTGGTCAAATCTACTCTTCAAAATCTCCCAACTTATGCTCTGAGTCTCTATGGGATTCCCAACAAGTATGTTGATCTTTTAGAGAAGATCCAAAGAAATTTTCTTTGGTCGGAATTGGAAGACAACAAGAGATTTCCCCTAGTGGCGTGGGATAATGTGTGCCTCCCAACACAAAATAGGGGGTTGGGCATTAAGAAACTAAGACCTTTCAATAAATTTCTCCAAGATAAACAAATTTGGAGAATCTTTTCTAGCAACGAGGAATGGAGGGACATCGTGGAAAATAAATACCTACAAAGACCTTCAATTAGATACTTGCTATTTAGAGGGTCAATTCCCAATAGATCAAATATATGGAACGACATTCTAAAAGCTAGAGAGATGGCCAACAATAGGGGAAAATGGAGTGTTGGTAATGGGAAGGATACCCTTTTTTGGCAAGACAACTGGCTAATCCAGGGGCCTCTTCTCAACAGTCCTAATTATGAAAGATGGGCTTGTATTTGCATCCAAAGGTTTAGAAAATTTGTTAGTGATTACAGGAAAGGCTAGGTTTGGAGGGATCTTTCTTCAATATCCAGGGACCTAAAACCTCTGATGACTATTCTCCACTCTAATGTTTTGAATGATGACCAAGACCAGCTTGTTTGGGAGAACACCTCATATGGTATTTATTTGGTGGCTTTGGGATACCAAGATATAATGAGGTAGGATTCAATACCAGATTGGGCTAAGGCCTGGTTCCCTGGAATTATCCCTAAAATCAATATTTTCTTCTGGCTGTTACTCTAGAACAATATTTTGACTATAGATAATCTTAGTAAAAGGGGTCTTCCTATTCCTAATAGATGTGTCCTTTGCAAAAACTAGGATGAGTCTATGGATCACATGTTTATACATTACTCCTTCACTAGAGAGGTGTGGTCTATTTTTAGTCAAGATTTTGGGTTGATTTGGTGTGTTCCTATCACGACTATTGAATTATTTAGGTAGTGAAATGACTCTAGGAAGGGATTAGGGCTTTAAATTATAAGTAAATGGGCTCTGCTCATTTTGGATGGGGTATTTGGAAGGAATGCAATAATTGTATCTTCAGGGATGCTAGCCTCCCTTCTAATATTGTGTCTGGTAAAATTCAAAATGCCCTTTTGGAAAATTATATGTTTATTAAAGGATCTAACCCATTTGCAAGTGAAATTGGTAGTAGTAATGATACTTAGAAAAGAAGAAAGGATTGTCACTAGTCTTTACCATCGGAGGGATGGCATAAAGCTAACTTTGATGGTGCGGCCAAAGGTAACCCAGGAGCAGGGGGTAGCAGACAGGTGATCAGAAATAGTCATGGGTATGGTATAGCAACAGTTTCTTTCCCCGTGGGACACCACATTAATCAATTATGCGAAGTCTTGTGCTAGCCTCCAAACTACTATGTTGACTAAAGAGGTAGGGGTGAAAAGTCTATGGCTTCAGGGGGATTCAAATAATATTATTAAACACCTTAGGGTTGAATACCCTCCATCCTGGAGTATAAAGAATATGATGGAGGAAACAAAAGAAATTTTACTTACCTTCGAGAGGGTCTATGTGTCACATGTTTACCGTGAGGGAGATGTGGTTGCTAACTAGATGGCTAATGAGGTAGTAAGTAGGGACACGTCACACAAATGGTTAAGTGGTGAAGGGATTCCAGTGGCTGCTAAAAGGTTAATAAAGATTGAGAGAATCCAGGGGAGGATGGAAGTTAATTTTGTCAATCAAACTTTAAAAGTTATGAAAGCTTGGCACAGGTCGAATCAAAGGTATCATAATTGGGGGGCTTTGTGGCATGTTTTTTGGGAAATTTCTTGGGCAAACGATAATTTTTATTTCAATTTCTTTATTGAGGATAGAAGAAAGTACATTTTTTGTGAGAAAAACTAGTGTTTGACTCATTGAATTAGGAGAACACAGAGAATTTGTTCTTTCTTCTGCAACATAATGGTGGGGGAAAGGCATCATGAAGAGTCAGAGGGTGAAGCAAAGAAGTGGAAGAGGAGATCAAAGGTGTGGGAGAAGAGAAGGTGACATCTCAACCTTCATTGAAAAACTTCATGGTTGGGACCCTAAGATTACTAACCTTATGGTTAAGTCCTGGAAAGATGGGAAGGTGAAGATAGATGGTATAGATTTCTAGGTACATGAAGGGATCATAGTGGAGGTCATCGATTCTCCTAACAAGGGCATAAAATTATATAGGGATAAGAAAATTTCCCTAAACGATGTGAAAGGCTTTGCTAAGGACACTAAAGAGATGAAGGATTTAGTGAAGACTAGTGCCTATTATGAACTTGCATCTATAAAGAAACTTTGGTAGTTTTCCCTAAGGGTGATTATCTCCTACATAATGTTGGACACTAGGTTTGAGAGGATCCATACCCACTATTTTGTTATCCTAAACCACTTCAAGTATGGAACAAAAATCTCCATCCCCTTCCACCTTTTCTTCTCTATAAATAAGAGAATCATGGGTTTTAAGAAGAAAGCGTACACTAACACTGCCTTCCATGAGGCTTTGTTATTCCTTATATATGAGCATTTTAAAGCTCAAACTGGGGGAAGGTTTGTTGCCCTTAAGGTAGAATCCTCAGAGGAAATTTTGAGAATTGTGTCTCAATATTGCAAGCTTTTTCTAGAAAACTCTAGAAAATTTTAGCCGGAAATACTCTAGAAAATTTAGAAAATTCTAGAATTTGTTTGTGGTAGTTTTCCACATGTTTATGAGTTGGAAAAGGTGTATGAGTTGTTAAAAATGTCTAGTCTCTAGAACAATGTAGAAGGACTATTTTTAGAGTGCAAACAACTCATTATATAACTTTTATGGGGGTCTAAACTAGAGAACAAAATTATGGACGAAAATGGTATTCTTGGAGTTACAACTTACAAGTGGGTAACATGTGGCATGGTTATTTTGCCCATGGTTTTGGCCCATAGTTTTGTAAAACCACAAATTATTTCCAAGTGGTAAATCACTATAAAAGGAGGGCTTGGGGAGGTGTTTAAATCATCGAGTTCAGTTTGCAAGATTGGTGCTAGAAGGAGTCTCTCTGAGTCTGAGGCCGAGTTTGAGTTGTGGTGATGCGCTCCTGTAAGAACTTGCATTACAAGAGTATTGTAATCTTCCAAATTTGAGAATACATTGTACGGGTTTTGGAGGGTGGGCTTTTTTTCCTGGAAGTGTTTCCCTATGGTAATGATTATGTTATGTGTTCATTGTTATTTTTATTATGTTATTATGCATTTCTTGAGATCTCTACAATAGTTAGTTGAATTTGCATAATCGTCCCCTCAAAGATTAGTGTAGGAAGAGATTCCATTCCATGCACCTTAGCTTCCTTACAAGTGGTATCAAAGCTTGGCCAATTTTGGTTCTATTTTTTGGGTACAAGGTTTTTTGAGCTAATCAAGGTTTGAGTGAGAGGTTGTGCAGAAATTTTTATTTCTATGTTGCAGGATTGCAAAGATGGCAAGCACATCAAGGAGGATCAATGTAGAAAACTATTCTAGCACAAACTTTGAAATGTGGAAGCTAAAGATGGAAGATTTATTGATTGATCAAAATCTATGGGATGCAGTCGATGAAAAGAAGCTGAGGTTTATAGATCCAACTTCAGTCGTAGAGTATAATGTGAGAGATAAAAAATCTATAAGTCTCATCAGATTGTGTCTTACAAAAATTATATTGATTAATGTCCATGAAGAACCTAACCTAAAGAAGCTTTGGAAGAAGCTAAGTGAGATCTATCAAGCGAAATCACTTGTCAACAAGATTTTTCTTGAGGAAGAAGTTATATTCCTTGAGAATGGAAGAAGGTGGATAGATTTCTGAGCATCTCAAAAGTTTTAATATGTTGGTGACTCATTTGACCTCAGTTGGGGTGTGGATGGATGAAGAAGAAAGGTGTCAAATATTTCTATGTTTGTTACCAAACTCATGGGACAACCCTATTATGGCCATAGGGAGCACTTCAGTTGTCTTGAAGATGGAAGACATTGTTGGTTCTCTAATTTCTGAAGAGATGAGAAGGAAGGTCTCTCTAAATGCTAAAGAGGCTTTGAGTGTTTGAGGAAGACCAAAGGAAAGAGGCAAGAACGAGAAGTAGCATGGCCATTATAAGTCCAAGAATAAGGGGAGATCAAAATCTCGTGGTAAGTCCAAGGTGATCTGTTGGAATTGTGGCAAACCTGGACACTTCTGAAAGGACTTGAAAGACGAAAAGAAAAAGAAGAAGAAGAAGCAAGATTTTGATTCTGAGTCTGAGAAGGAAGATGGAGATGCTTTCATCATAGCCTTAGCCACTCATGTAGGTGATAATGCATGGTTGATAGAGTCAGGTGCATCGTTTCACATGATTCCTAATAGAAATTGGTTTAGTAAATATGAAAAGTTTGATGGTGGTAAGGTGTATTTTGGTGATAACTTAGTTCTTGATATTGTTGGTCGTGGAAGTATTCATGTGAAATTTTCTAATGGTAGAATTAGAAGATTTGATGGTGTCTTGCATACCCTAGGACTAGCAAGGAATTTTTTATATGTTAGTAAACTAATAGATGCAAGTGTGCATGTACATTTTTCTACAGTAGGTGTGAAAATGGTGAGAGGTGCTATGGTAATAGCAAGACAAAGTAGATTGGGTACATTGTACTGACTTGATGCATGCATGATTGAGTGCAATAGTACTTTTGATAAGACTATGAAGAGGACTACTTTGTTGGAGAAGGAGAGGGTTTCTCTTTCAATAGATGGTCATGGTTTTTGGGTACCCAAGGGTGCTCTATCTACTAAATCAAAGTTACCTATAGAGAAGACTATGTTATGGCACTGGAGACTTAGCCACATAGGTGAGAAAGGTCTACAAACCTTAAAGAATAAAAAACTTCTTGATGGGTTGAATGATTGCAGTCTTGATTTTGATTTTTGTGAGCATTGTATCTATGGTAAACAAAACCACATTCATTTTTACTCAAGTTCTCATAAGTCCTCATGTATTTTGGATCTAATCCATTCAAATGTATTTAGTTCAGTTGATGTTCCTTCTATTTTTAGATCAGTTTATTATGTTTCTTTCAATAATGATTTCAGTAGAAGAACATAGGTTTATTTTCTTAGAAGTAAAGCTGAAATTTTTAGTCGTTTCAAAGAATTTAAAGCAATGGTTGAGTTGCAGACTGGAAAGAAGATAAAGTGTTTGAGAACAGATAATGGCGTGAATATTGCTCCAATGATTTTGACACATTTTGTAAAAATTATGGTATTAAAAGAGAGAAGACAACTCTGTATTCTCCACAACAGAATGGATTTGCCAAAAGAATGAACAGGACCTTGATGGAGAAGGCTAAGATTCTATTGCGTGAAGCTGGACTGGAACAAAATTTTTGGGCCGAAGTTGTAGCCATTGCTTGCTACCTGATAAACAAGTCTCCTACATCAACTGTTGTTGATAAGACACTAATGGAAGCATGGTCAGGCCACAAGCCTTCACTTAGACATCTGAGAGTTTTTGGTTATGAGGCATATGATCATGTGCCAAAGGAGAAGTAAACAAAATTGGACAACAAAGTTGTCAAATATATCTTCATCGAATATAGTTATGGTATGAAAGGATACAAGCTTTAGGATCATGTTGCACAAAAGGTATTTTACTCTAGAAGTGTTATTTTTAGAGAAACTGAGCCTTCTTTTGTTATAGTGCAGCCAAAACAGATAAAAGAAAAGAAAGATGTGATTCAACTTCCTACTAACCTAAGAAAGTTGAATCGAGGCCCTTAGAAAGACAAGTTGTTGAAGAGAGCTCTACAAGTTCTGAATCATCAAAGGAAGAGGGAGAGCCTAATCATGAACCTGAACCTGATCTTGTTCGAAGGTCTAGTAGACAGAGGAAAGCACTAGAAAGGTATGGATATTCTCCTGATGATTGGAGGTGTATATTTGCTTTGAATGCTCATATTGATGAATCGAAATATGTAGAAGAGGCTCTTGGTATGAATGATTCAGATTCCTAGAAGATAGCTATGGAAGAAGAGATTGCAACTCTTAAGAGCAACCTAGTACCATTTCCTGAAGGACATAAACATGTTGGTTGTAAATGGATGTTCAAAAGGAAGATCAGTTCAGATGGAAGCATTGAGAAGTATAACGCACGATTGGTTGCAAAAGGTTACTCCCAAGTTGCAGGAATTGATTAAGGTGAAATTTTTTCTCCTATAGCAAAAATGACATCCATTCAATTTTTACTTTCTATTGCAGCAGCTTATGATCTAAAAGTTGAGCAAATGGATGTGAAGACAGCTTTCCTTCATGGAGATTTGGAGGAAGAAATTTATATGACACAGCCAGAGCACTTTGTGGTGAAAGGTAAAAGTCATTTGGTCTGTAAATTGAAGAGATCCTTGTATGGTTTAAAACAAAGTCCTAGGATGTGGTACCAGAAGTTTGATACATATGTATTGAGTTTGGGATTTGTGCGATCCAAATTTGATCACTGTATATACTACAAATCTTATGGTGATTATTTCCTAGTTATTGCCTTATATGTTGATGACATTTTGTTTATTGGCAAAGGAAAATGTTTGATTGCAGAATTAAAATCTCAGCTCTCAGCAAATTTTGAAATGAAAGATCTTGGTGCAACAAAGTACATTCTGGGAATGGAGATTATAAGAGATAGAAAAAACAGAAAGCTTTGGCTAGGCTAGAGTAAGTATGTTGGTAATATTTTAAGAAGATTCAATATGCAAGATTCCAGACCATTGAGTGTTCATGTTACTATGGGAATAAAGCTTTCTAGCTCACAGTGTCCTTCATCCCCATTGGAGATGGAAGAGATGAGTTGAGTACCGTATCAGAGTGTTGTTAGAAGTTTGATGTATGCTATGGTCTATACAAGACCAGACATTGCGCAAGTAGTGGGAGTACTTTCCCATTATATGTCTAATCCAAGAAGAGCACATTGGGATGCAGTAAAAAGAGTTTTTAGATACTTGTGGGGTACCTAAAAGTACTCTATATGTTTTCATGGAATGGGATATGAGCATTCCTTAGATATTCAAGGCTATACGGGTTCAGACTGAGCTGGCAATGTTGATAGAAGAAGATCCACAGTGCATATGTGTTTACATTATTCGGTGGTGCAATTAGTTGGATGAGCAAGCGACAAGCCATGGTCACGTTGTCCACTACAGAGGTAGAGTATATAGCTGCTATTCATGCCTACAAGGAAGCCATCTAGCTTAAGAGACTATGTTCCGATATAGAGTTTAAACAGGGTGTAGTGACAATTTATAGTAATAGTCAGTGCAATCTTTCTAGTGAAGAAACCGATGTTTCATGCCAAGACCAAGCAAATTGATGTACAATATCATTTTGTGAGAGATATGGTCAAGGAAGAAAAGGTGAAGATAGAAAAGGTGGAGACTTTGGTGAATGTTGTTGATGCATTAACTAAACCCATGAGCACAGAGAAGTTCAGATGGTGTTCAGAGTCTATGGGCCTCTCGGCCCCTAGCAATTAAGTCCATGACACTGTGGATCCCCTGACTCTTGCAAGGTGTTCGAAAAGTGGGAGAATGTTGAGAATTGTGTCTCAACCTTGCAAGCTTTTTCTGGAAAACTCTAAAAAATTTTAGCCGAAAAAACTCTAAAATTTTTAGAAAATTCTAGAACTTGTTTGTGGTAGTTTTCTACATGCTTATAAGTTGAAAAAAGGTGTATGAGTTGTTAAAAATGTGTCTAGTCTCTAGAACAATGTAGAAGCATTATTTTTAGAGTGTAAACAACTCATTATATGACTTTTTATGGGGGTTTAAACTAGAGGACAAAATTATGGACGAAAATGGTATTTTTGGAGTTACAAATTACAAGTGGGTAACATGTGGCATGGTTGCTTTGCCCATGGTTTTGTAAAACCACAAATGGTTTCCAAGTAGCAAATCACTATAAAAGGAGGGCTTGGGGAGATGTTTGAATCATCGAGTTCAATTTGCAAGACTAGAGCTAGATGGAGTCTCTTTGATTCCGAGTCCGAGTTCGAGTTGTGATGATGCGCTGCTGTAAGAACTTGCATTGCAAGTGTATTGTAATCTTCCATATTTGAGAATACATTGTGTGAGTTTTGGAGGGTGGGGTTTTTCTCCTGGAAGGGTTTCCCCATGGTAATCATTGTGTTATGCGTTCATCATTATTTTTATTATGTTATTATGCATTTCTTGAGATCTCTGCAATAGTTAGTTGAATTTGCATAATCGTCCCCTCAAAGATTAGTGTAGGAAGTGATTTTGTGCACCTTATCTTCCTTATAGAAAATGGAGGGATCTTCCCTCCCTTCGGATATGGAGAATAGTGCAAGTCTGCATTCAGAAGATTAAGGGGAGGTAGCTAAAATTATGAAGGACATGGGCAAGAAGAAGAAAAAGAAATATGGGAAAGGAACGGAGAGAAGGATTAAGCAAGAGATCAACTTAGAGGAGGATTATAATGATGAGGAAGAGGGGATGGAAATGAAAGAGGAGGGAAATGTAAAAGAGGTGGGCACCAGTAACGCTTAGGAAAGTAGGAAGGATGATAGTCAGGCCAAAAGGAGGACGAGTGGTGAGAAGCAGAAAAGGCACAAGGTAAGGGTAAGGAGATCAATCTCGAAGCTCAAGAAGAGAGTAAAGAGGAAGATGGATCAGCTAAAACCATTGTTACTCTTGGAGCTAAGGGTAGAAAAATTGCATGGAGGAATCTTCATTCTAGCTCTACGAAAATTCCTGAGAAATGTTAATGGCTTTAGGCAGGAAATTCCTGAGATGTTGTCTTCCCAAACAAAGGGCTCGTTGCCCATCTGCGTTTGTCTAGACTAGGCTTTGAAGTGTTTCTTGCGAGATGCAAATTCATCTCAGTACACCATAAAAATAGATTATCAGAGATGATTTGTTGCTACAAGAATACAGTACTTCAGAGACCATCTTATCCATGTGGCAGTGTTTCTTACAAACCCTAATGCCCAATCTAGAGTTTCTAAAATAGGTAACTAGTCAACCAAGCTATGACATTGTCATTCTACACCTAGTCTCAGAGCAGGACGTGGAGCAGCAAGTGAGACAGGTCGTCATGGTGAATTTCAAAAACTATGTGATCTTGGATTGTTGACTTTCGTGGGCCTGCAATATTGAAACCTACTCCACTTTTCCTAGCTATCCATGGAAAATTCATTCGCTCTCCATTCTACAACCTTGTGTGTGATTGGCATCAACAAGTATGTCACATTCTTCCAATTGGTCGTCCATCACATATTGATGGATGGTTTAATGGAGAGAGACAGAGAGACACAGAGAATGCACAAAGGCCTCTTTCTTTTCACCTCAAATCGATCTCATGTCGCCTCCATGTATATGGGCTGCTCTATGGTGCCTTCGTAGCTCAAGATTCTCTACATTTTGAGGATCATTATTTCAATTGCAGACTCATCATTTTCAGCTAGTTTTGTGATTAGATCATTCTAAATGGTATTTGTTGGAGTATGAAACCTTTCAATGTGACTTTATTCTGTGCAAGGAGTGTACAATAAGTGAGACTCAAGCCTTATTACATGTCTAATATGGTCCTTTACTTTTCTATGCATTGGGAGCAATGGTTTAGAAACTTCCAGATAACAAAAAGTAATTTAATAAATTAGTGGTTTAGTATTCTTATATCAATTTATTGAGTATTATATATTTCTACACTAATGTAATATTTAGATTATATATCGATTTCAACTAAAATGATTATATATGTATGTATGTATGTATGTATGTATGTACATACCTACATACATATATATACATATATACATATACATATATCTATATATGTATATATACATATACATATATCTATATATGTATATATACATATACATATATGTATTTATATCAATTATATGTATATGTATACATGATTTAATTTATATTTATTTATTTATTTATTTATTTATTTTTATTTATTAAATTAATAAATTTCTTTTAAATTTTTTATTGTAGTTTATTTATAATTTATTAAAAAATTAAAAAATTGTAAACTAGTTATTTATTATGTAGTTTTAAAATACAAAATTTCACATTTATAAAATATAATTTTTGGATCTAAAAACTATCATCTATATAGAGCACTATGTAGGACTGTATTTGAAAAATTTATTTGAAAGTATATTATCATTATAAAAAGCTTGTTTTATGGTAAAAATCTATTGAAAACAAAATAAAATTATAAATTTCTTTACAATATTATCCACTAGAAACAAAATAAAATTATACATTTCCTTACAATATTCTAAATTTGTAAGTTTCACAATAATGATTTTTTTATTTTGTCTCCGCATTAACTTATACTAACCCAACACCTCTCACATAAAAGACTCACAATTTACTATTGTGATGACTCTTGCCTAAATGTTTTGTCATTTCTTGTTCAAAATAAATACAAATAATTAAAAACTATTTATAAAAAAGTGACAATATATTAATCTTTAATAGGTTTTCAATACTAATAGTTTATATTATTGCCTTCAATATTTGAATTGTCTAGCTATTTTATATTTTTGTAAACATTTTTTTTTCCCTATCAATAATAGGCTTACATATTTTCCCTCCCCTCTTATAGCTAATTTTCATCTATTAGCGTTTCCTCCACTCTAAAACTATATAGTCTAAACTTCTACATACTACAAATTCATCCATAAAAATATTTTTACATTATTTTATATCTAAATAAATTACAAATTATTTTTTAATATTTTTTTTTTAAAACTAAAATTTAATAAAATATCTTTCATTTAGTTTATACTATTTGATGTTATAAACAACTCATTTGTTTTTTCTTGTTGCCTAAATCACCTTTGCTTATATAAAATTTCTTTCGTTAGTTCTTGATTGCTTTCATGCAATATTATTTTCTCCAAATCATTAGTTACATAAAATACAATAAAAATGTAAAACATGTGATAATGTTTGGTTTGGGAGGACAAAAAGAAGATCAATATCAAAAAGAAAACTTTCATTTTAAAAAATTTGAAACTAAAAAATATTTAAAGCAAAAATATTACCCATTACAAATTATCATTCACGAACTAAAAGTAGGAAATGAATTAAGATTTATTATTTATATTAGAAACTTTTTACCACTAGTGTATTTTACCTAGAAGTCTTTAAGTTTTATGGGCTTTCTCATTCTAATATATAAATTAAATAAGATGATATGTATAATAGTTAATGTTTAATTTATTTTTTATATATTTATGTTTTAAATAAAATACTTCTATATCTAATAAAATTATATTCATATTCAATATTAAAATTACAAGTAATTATATTTTTCTATAATTATCAAACTTCTATCTTATCTAATTCAATTATATTTAATACTATAACTAATTAAGGAAAACATTGATCATTCTGTGTGGCACCTGTATCATTTGCAATATCCATTGGGAGATGGACAGTTGAATGCTTTGCACCTAGAAATCCTCAAACCATGCATAGCAATGATCATTGAAAGAATGAATCAATCATTTCAAGAATCATCAATTTACTTCAAGAAAGAATTGTCCTCCTACAACGAGATTCATGTTACCAGGAACATCTAGTTACTCCTACTTTAGATCCCCTGCTATAGATTCTCCATTGAAGGTAGGGACTCAAGCTCTAACAAAGCTCTTGTTATTAAAAAACACAAGACTTGACAAGACTGTCAGTGTGCAAACAAATGGAGACTCACAAGATGGTAGTTCAGTTGCCTTTATTAGCTCCACGTACTTTACCAGTGCTTTTATGGACATGTGGCTAAAGAAATCAAATCAAATCTGACCATAACATTAACTACGTAATTATCCTTTGCATTTTTCTATATTTTTCAATTCGAAAAATAGAAATTAAGCCTAGGAAAAATAGTCTTCCACTAATCAAGAAAAAAAAAAAGTTTTGATAAATGAATTAAAAAACATAATGTCTTAAACTTTTGAAGAATGATGCATATTGGGAAAAAAAAATAGGCAAGTTGTCAAACGAAAACATTAGTATCCTGCCTTATATATAAGGCAGGGACTAATAACCTGTCTTGTCTAATTTTGACCCTACATGTCCCAATTGCTTGACCAAATTGTGGGCATACAATGAGCCCAATTATATAATGTCAATTTTCCCCCAACTTTCAAAATCAAAATTGGCTTTGAACCCAATTGAAACCTACCAACTAGCTATTATTTGTTAACTTAGAAAAAATAGAAGTGAGAGTCTATTATGCTCATCTAGATTTTTATGTCAAGAACCCACGAGGACTACACTTATGACATCAAAACACATATACTACATCAACATAACATTAGCATTGTTTTGGTGCTATTTAATTTTTAAAAACAATATCATTGTGTAAGAATGTTATATGATTGTTTTGCATGTTTTCAATCACTATAACATCATTGACGATCATCACTAGCAATATCTAAAAGGTGTTCATAAACATTTCTAACCTTTCAAGCACGAGATCAAACATCTGAAGAAAGTAAATTCCAAGTGACTAGAAGTAAACAACATTTCAACATATAGAGGTCAAACTCATAAACGATGATCGAATAGACAGTGTGGACATCATTTTTATGACATAAAAATTAACCTTGATTAAAGTCCAAGGAATTATTCCATTTTACTAAGTAGTAATCTAATATGTCTCCAAACATGAGGTAGAAGGATAAATCATAAAACACCATCCATCACAAATCATTTGACATTAAATCTAGAACTCATCTCATATCATCTTCTGGGTTTAATCTTTTAGTGTTAGGTAGCCCAATAATTTAAATTGATTTTCTTATTACACTTGGACTTATTTTATTTAAGTAGATTTAAGCTTTTAGAGTGAGCTCCTCTTCATTTAGTTTGATTTGCTTATTATACATATAAATTAAATTACCAATTTATTTGCTTAGGGAACCCTTGTTTTCTATATACGTGTGTGTGTGTGGGAGATCAAGTATGATTTAATTAGGATGATCACATTTATGTTATTATGTAGTTTTATATTTCTATGGACTGTGATCCTTTTCTCAAACACTTTTCACTTGAGCGAAATTGGCTAAGCAAATGTACCCAAAACTCAGCAACCATCACACAGTGAGCCCATGTACCAAGATGTGCACTAAATTAAGTGGCTATTGTTAAAAAAAATCATCCGATGATGATTAATTATACACTCATATCTACATTTTACTTGAAAAGAATTACCATAATATAGACGACTATTACCATTTGATTACATGAGCTCTATTAACAAGAGTCATAAATATCATATATTACACCAGTTCTTGTTAGAATAATGAATAACGAGCTGCACATGTGGCAACTCAAGTTTGAGTTGTTGGCAACAAGACTTTAGTTTAATTGTAGTTGTGTCACAGAGTTCTAGTTTCAACAAATGACTAACTGTAGATCTTTATCTTAGATCTAGTTAGCTGTCTAGAGTAGTCCACATTAGTTTTGTTGTCATGTCAAATCCTCTTAGTGCGTTGTCAATCCCCTTTGCAATATTTTAGATATGTAGGTTGTTCATTCAGCCGTATAAATAGGTTTCCATTATTCAATAATATCAAGTTGCTAGTTCTTCTTCTCTTGTCTATTTTCTTCTTGAGTGTTGTTTCTCTATTTTCAATAGTTCTATTAGGAGCGATACTTGAATTTTTTATGGGCTGCCATCCTGGAGAATTTATCATCACCATCAAACTCCCCAAGATGGCCGCTCTCAAGTTAGAAATGTCTACTCAGCCCTTATGATGCACCAATATGTTATGGTGTATGTGTAACTTATGCAGTGGTGCATCATAGGAGCTGGATAGACATTTCCAAAAACTTGCATCTTTAAATTGCTTCTGTGGCTAAAAAATTACTCATCACTCTTTAAAGAGACCTACAAACCAAAGAAAAAAAAAAGTTTAACAAGAGATTGCCTCAGTACTATGATCCAGGGGTTAGACTTGGAGTTTATCATGGGTGAAATTAAAAATAAAAAATAAATAAATTATCCAAGAACGGATCCATGCAGATAGCACTGCCAATACCAATGCATACACTCAATAGCTTCCAGGATCACTCGTGTTGTTCACCAACATTGTTTATCGGTCAATTGCTTCCCTTGATGTGTTTTTTCAGGAGTGGACAAGACAAGGAAACTTGTAAACTTATAGCTAGTCTTGAGAAAGCAACCCCATTACGTTCATAATGCAGCTTAAAGTGAAACTTTGAAGCCACTTCTGATGGCAAGAATGTCTTCTCCCTTCTTGACTGGTTTCAATTTATCCACCAGCTTTGGCATTACATGTGCATTGTAGTCAATATTCTTCTCCAATTCAGAGATATGGTTACCATATGCAGTCATTGTAGCTGCCAGAGACAGCAATTCCAGTCTCAGCTCACTTAAACTCAGCTTGCAATCCACGTTCAGGATAAGCTTGCATATTTTGGTTCTCTGATGCAACCAACCTCACTAATGCACTTTAAAGTGCTCACAGTGACCATACCACCGTGCTAAAAAAAACAAATTCTGTCTGCCTGGGAAGAAGCCTAGATAATTCTGAATCTATTGGTACCATGGGCTTCATTTTCTTTTCAAAAAAAAATGAAATGAATTTTCCCATATAACCCATTCTTCTTCATTTCTTATCAAAGTAGGGCGATGCAACTCAAATGTAAATCTTACACTAGATAGTAATAGGGTAAAAGGAACCTGTAAGGGGAATCCCCTGCCCCCATAAACTAACAAAAGGGTTGGTACAATTTCATGCAAGGAGGGAATCCATTCAAAACTTCAAGTCATTACAGAACCATACTGAAACACACATCTGATTGAAAGAAGTGAACCAAACACTAATGATGTAAACACAGTGCAACAATACACGGATTGAATTACCTCACATATACAATCCACCAGCTCAAGTAGTGAATTCTCTCAGTCTCCGCCCTTCCCTATTTATATCATGATGGGCCTTCTCTCATCATCAACAAGCCACCCAACCTGGCTTGTGTGAGTTTTATAGGGCAAAGGAACACAAACTCCGCTGTGGATTAATATGTTAAGTGGTGAATATAGAAACCCTCGGTGCTAATTGATGATCGACTTAAGCATATGCTGCCTTTACGGAGCTTGATCTCAAAAATGTTTGGTAAAAGTTGCCTCAATTCATTTTATATGGTTTTAGAATCAAAGAAGATGTAGTCCTGTTTTTCACAAGAATGGCTATGAATTTCCCATCAATCAAAGGTTAAGACAATCAAATGCTTTGCCAATAGACTTGATACAATCATAAATTCTACCTCACAAGATACAACATTTAAATGTGAAGAAATGCTGCTTGCAATGAAGTTGAAGTTTAAAGAGAGGAATCCATAAGAAATGTCCTTATCAAATTATTGAATTCATTTGGTCTCTCCAACTGAGTAGCATGTCCAGCTTCCTTTATCACCGCTAACTTGGCCTTGTCACCCAAATGCCTGCACAAAGATACCAGTTTTAACCCCCAACTAGCTTTTTATGAGGACAGGAGTGACCTCTTGCTATTAATAGTACAAGAGCACAATATCGTATAGAAACCAAATAAGAAACATTACTTTTTCAACCTATGCCCTAGCTCCAGTGGGAAAACAAGATCATCAGCACCCCATATTATAAGTGTTTCCTGCAAGCAAAGCACAAACATAATGAGTCTAATTAAAAGATGCGTGGGAAACTTGAAGTGGAGATGGCCAAGCTATATACATTGTGAGATTCAGCATTCAAGAAACCAAATCTATATGTGACATTTAGATGAAGAGTGGAATGCTGTTAAGAGACAACCACACACTTAGCTGTAGTAATATATTTTTAGGCTGTATTCTAAAAGAAAATAGGCATGGATAAGCGTGTGGTGGTCTACTTTATAGGCAGTATTCTAAAAGAAAATAAGCATGGATAAAAAACAACTAGGGCTTCTCTATTTGCGGTTTAAAACTTTCCACAATTATGATGGATATCTTTCAATGTTCTCTTTGTTGAGGGGGTGGATTATTGTCACAGAGCTTCTAGATAAGCTGCTTAGAAGTTAGAAGCTATTAAAGCTTTCATCTGACATTTCAAGTGAGCTACCTCACTCATCTTCAGATAAATGAAGTTTGGTCACAGAGATAGATCACTCAAAGACCTGGGCCTCAATAGCTTGTACAAAATTTGTCCAGAAATGCTTTGAAAAAATGTTTCCTTCAGAAATATTCAATGTAAAATAGTTGGATTTCATTCTTGACAAGACTTTGATAATGTAATAAGGATCTCTTCTAAGTTCTAAGTTAACTTAAAGTTTCAAACAAGAAACAATTGTCAAGCCTTAGTTCAACCCCTTGATAGGCTTCCTTTCTACAGGTAGCATTTTGCAGAAAAGATTGTTCAAACATTGCACAAATTTGTCTACAACAATAAGTAGATGAGTGCAAGAGTATGCTCTGAGTTTGTCTCAAAGTGGACTTTTATGGGACTTTGGTGGATCAAATCATAAATTCTTATGGAGTTATCATATAGGCTTGATTGGCTGAATAGTTTAACCTCCCAATGAAAGGTTTTAGATGTAACAAAGAAGGCAATATTGTAAGGGCTTGTCTGTTGCGGCTACCAACTAGCTCTAGCTCTACAAGAACCTAGCACCTCAAACTACAATCTCTGAAATGATTCCGAAGCAACAGGGATCTATTCCAATAATATATTTCCTAAAGATCCCAATCCTCTCTGCCCCCAGCACTTCACAATGCAACATGGATGGATATGCAAATGAGGATTAGGTGGCCAGAGATGATCTACCCAGGAGCTCAAATTATCAGTAAGGCTTCGCTTGAAATGGAAGTAACTAAGCTACTAAAAGAAGCTAAAGTGGTTATGACCTTTCTCTAGATGATTTCTGTTAATAGCCCTGTCACCACCACAGCAACAAAACGCATAAGTTCTTTTCATGTTTTAAAGGGGGACATAAAAGGTTCACAGCTTGTACCAAACAAAAGATATAAAACAAAATGGAAGGAACCACGGGAAAAGTAAGAAAAATAGAGCAGATACTAGACCTTTCGAGTTACTAAATAGATCACGCACACTAACAATTGGTATTGCACAAGGTTAGAGAATTAACATTAGCCCAAAGAAGTAAAATTGATCTAAGTACCTGGATCTCTTTTGCTATAATTATACTTCATTTGTTCAGTTGAAGAAGACAAACGCATTAGGTTCTCCAAAGCATCAAACACTATTTTGGTAGTTATCAGTTGTATTGTGTCAAATCACTTAGATAATTCTGAAGGCATTTCTCTGAATTTTCCATATTAGATAAATCCACCCGTAAAGTATAAATGGTGTGAAATATCCAACCAAACTACATAGGTGCTTATTTGATTGTGACATGTCTGTAATTATAGACTGTTTATGCAATAATGTCAATTATTTATTATTTAAACATCCATCTTAGGAAGAATCATTTTTGGTGAAACAAATTGGCCAATTATGGCTTCGATGTATCAGCACACATTGCTTGAATTGAAGCCTTTGCATCATTTGGAAGTTGAGAAATGAATGCAGATTTGAAGTGTTTTTCTTATCAGTTATTGGTGATGTAAGAAAACATGCTATATCTGTAATGGTTGCTGCATAAATGAAAGATTAGTTGGAAGCAATAGTTGTTGAGAACTCTTCTCACTCAAACTTACTCACTTTGTAAACATTAGAATATGCTCTATGGTTTTGTCCCAAGAAGTTTCCTTTCAACAACCAAATCATTACTTCTGGTATCTACAAGTCATCGGATTGACGATATTGTTTGTTTTTGAGTATCTCCAGAAGGCAAATAGAAAACATACAGAGAATGGCTAGATATCGAGAATCCTACCACTCTGGAGTCCTAGAAATTCTATTAAATTACTTGTACATCATCTAAACAAATTTCTAGTGAGCATCAGTTACCTGCACCACCTAGTTTTCCTATTGAATGACGTGCCTTATTTGTGTTCAACTGGCTGCATGCATCTTCCTGTACTCAGATGGTGGTCTGCAAGGCCTGTAACCCTATTCCATTTTGCTCATTTCTGTTATTGCTATATGACTCAATGGGTGGTCAAAACCTAAAATCTTGCAGTTCAAATTCTTTGAAGGTATGGATGAGACCTCTAGGAGTTTTGCAGTTGATCATAAGAAGAGATCAAATAGTAGACAACAAGTTACTAACATAAAACAGGAAAGAAACTTAAAATTCTAAAGTACTAAATAGCAACTACCTGATTTAGCACAGGAAGTGGTGGTGCTGCTTCCTTCGATAGAGCAACATTTTGTAACAATTCTACTTTCTTCTCCCTCTGTTCAGTGTACATTACCTGTCTCAAAGACCATACCTTTCATTAGGAGGCAGCTGAATATAGATACAGGCCAAATAATTAGAATATAAAACTGAAGAAATTAACATAAGACCTTTTAGAGAACAAGAGCCATTAAGGCTTTAAATTGTATTTCATGCAGTGTATTGAGATATACCAATTAAAGAAAAATGGAAGACCTTGAAGAACAATAAGCCCATACAGGGCTTAAATTGTGTGTAAAGTTTGTTTGCTTTGAGTTATCCCAACAATGGAAAATTGTAGCCAGATGGACATACAAGAGAAATTATTTACAAAGCACAGATTGAAAATTATTTCTTAAGGGGCATATACAGATGCTACTATTGTCCAATAGCCCTTTTAATTGGAAACAAACTATGTGACCTATAGAATTGCATTCAAACATTGAATAGCAGACACCTCCAAAAACTTAGTAGTCTTCCATCCCGAGGATACATCTGCAATCTTGTGCCATTCGCTACCCATATGTGCTTGCTAGTGATCTGTGTGCAGTGCTGTTCTTGTGAAATTGAAATAACACAGGTGAAGGGATAGTAGATATCTGTATGCTAGAAGGTGAGCTTTCAGTGGCCTAAAAATTTGGGCAACACGCTGATATAACACAATCCAGTATTAATCTTTTTAATTTCTAGATTTAGATTGTGTCTATCTTTTTTAACCAACGTTTTGGATCACACTCTGTGAACCATCATCAAGGCAAGAGTGCAGCAAGGAGATGAAAATGCTGCTCTCTTGCCTTGATGATGGTTTATTTTTTATCTTCTTGCTGCTCTCTTGTCCTAATGATGGTCCACAGAGTGTGATCCGAAATGTCTCAAAAAGATATACACAATCTAAATCCAGAAACAAAAAAGGTTGACACAGTGATATGCACTCTGAACATATAGGGGGCTGAATAATTTGGTCCATTTGGGTGCATAATGAATGATTAGAATTCCTCAAAAAAACTGATGAGGCTGTCCCTTATGTAAATATAGATATAGACTGAAAAATCTGCTTCAGAATGGCAAATGCCGAGCAACAAATTATGGTAAGAAAAGGTATTAAATAAATGTTCAAACATCTGAAAATACACACTGCAAATTGAATGATTTGCTTGATGGTTTAACTTTAAACAATAATACAACATTTTAAAAAGAAGAGATGACAGAGAAGAACTAAGTGTATTACCCACATTGATAAAGTCCCGGAGAATGAAAGAGGGAACCAGTTTGGGAGGCCTGTGCAATGCAAACTTCATCAGCAACCTCACATGATCAGGAGTCTTTGGCAGAAGGATGTCTGCCACAGCCAGAGAATCATCGTTCTTAAAAAGCTCATCCTTATCCTCATACACCATGCACACTCCCGAACTGATAATAACAACTTTCTCCACAGATTCGGGGAAAAGATGAGCCATCCTATACGCTACAAACCCTCCATAGCTAATCCCGCCCAAATGAAACCTTCTCACGCCCAATTGCTTCAAAAGCTTCATCACGGACTCTGCCTGAAAAAATTCCGTTCTCTCATCCCCAGTGGAATAGGACTTCCCAAAGAAAACAAGGTCAGGCACATAGACATTAAATTCCTGCAGTAGAGGCCTGATCTGTAGATGCCACTGCCAGATTGCATTGGCTCCAAAGCCGTGAATCAAAACGAGGGTGGGCTTTTGGGGGCATGGATTTGTGGGCACCCAACAGTGCATCTCTGTTGTTGAGTCCACTTTAACCACTTGAGGAGTCATACCAGAGTATGTAAAATATAGCTGCAGAGACCAGTCCCTCCATGATATAAAGCTGAAAATGCCCATTTCTCTTCACAGCTATGAACTACCCTCACAAACCCGATACGTAAGCTCGAACAGTATAAAGCCTTCGATAAATGAATGTGAGGATTCAAACTATAATACATTTGATTAATGAAACTGCAGATTTAACTAAAACACTACGATCCTGTGCAGATTTAACTTAAACATTGCGATCCTGTGTAGATTTAACTAAAACATTGCACTCCTGTCATGAATCAGTCTGTGTCACCTCAGAGGTTGTGTCCATTTTGTTGATCTCGAGCAGCATCGCATTCTTTTGGGAGACCAGACGGCAGCCTCTTGTCTTATTGCTCAGAGGTCTCATTCGGCTGTTTGTTTCCTTCAAAATTTTAGTGTTTAAATTAAATTAGGGAAGGATCTCGTGGGATAATAAGGATCTCGTGGGCTAATGTGTCATGAAAAGAGTATCAATTATTATTATTATTATTCTTATGTTACTATGAGGAATCAATTGTGTGGTGTGCAATATCATAATTTGATTCTAATTTAATTAATTGAGTCATTTTCCATTGTGCAACTTCCAATTATTATCAGAATCAAAGTGTACTTTAAGTTCTAGAGTCATTTATAGAACTATATTTAAAAGGGTAAATTTCAATTACTAGTTAGAAGATCTAGGTGTAGGAAGTTAGCTTAGAGCAGCTTTTAGATCTCTTTCCCTTGTTTGTAATATTACAATTTGATTTGTACAAAATATTTCTATTTATGTTATTCCTTTTTGAGTCATTTTTCCTTGTGTAAATTTCAATTACTAATTTTTAAAAAATAAAAAATGATACCAAAAAGAATTTTCAATAGATTTCATGTGTGCTAATAATCATCTATTTATATTTCTAGTAATTTGAAATTTTGAATTTAAATTAGAAGAGTTGTACAACTCTATAATACCTATAGAGCAAAAATAATAGGACGATTGTGCATAAGTAATGACAAGTTTTAAGGTGGTTGCAGTGCACACAATTAGCAAAATGTGATATATTGCTTAAGATACATGAGTGCATGAGGTTAGCTATAACCACTACTAATGGACTTCCCTAAGTTCTTCATATTTTAAGATTATTTTTAATTAAGAATTTAGTAAATAAAAAATAATTTTAATATATATGAGACAATCTCTCACCTTAATCAAGGGCTAGAACAGATTATGTAAGTAACATATAAATGAATTTATTTAGGTAATAAACTATAAATTGTGATTTCTAATGTGTGACATGTGTAAGTTGACTAAAGTTGAGTTGGGTAGCTTCCATTACTTAGTAGAAAATTATTCATGTATGGAATTCATATTAATTGTTGTTCATCAAACATGTAACCCATCGGAATGACCTTGTGCATTATGGACTTCTACAATGTGTTTCTCTTAAAGCTCTATTGTGTGCTACTAGTTAAGGACCAATAGTGCTAAAACATAATTTAGGGGGTTCCTAAGCCGCTAGGGTTGAGTTCTTAAAGGTTAAACTTCTGAAATGGTCAACTTTAAAGTTGTGTAAATGAGTGATGGAAAAAAATTGAAGATAAATGCTTGAGAATGATTATGCATTTTTAGATTCATTTATGTTAGGATTAAGTATGTCATAAACCTTGCCCTTCTAATATTTGGCATTAGTTATTTATTATTATCTTTATTATTTATTTGTGAACCCTCATGGAAAGGAGTGTCCCACTTATGGTTTTATCATTATGTAATGTATATGTCTTATTGTGATATGTGGGATTGTGTGGAATGTTGAGATAATGGGTGTTGCACACATTGCATAATATTGTTATTTTATTATTTTTATTTTTATTATGTAATGTTGTACCTAGATGGACGTGCAACATGTAAAGATTCCCATGGAATATTCTTGATGAGTTGTATTGTAACATTGTGAAAATATTTTATGTAATTATTTAATAGTGGAGAAAAGAATTAAATGCCCAATATTAAATGTGGGGTCAGTGGGTTAGGTAGCACATGGTTTTAGCACATGGTTTATGTAATACCACTTGGTGGTTTTGTGGGACTTGCTACTATATAAGCAGCCACAAGGGTAGTTGTTGTAGAGAAAAAAGAGAAAGAGTGACAAGGAGAAGAAAAAAGGCAAGAGTCGAGCGGGACAAGGCTTGACAGGTTAGCCAAGGGAGCATTTGTGAAAGTTGAAAGCATGGCATGGGATGTATGGATTCATGCTTGTTCACATAGTTTGCTCGGTTGTGGCTATGGCCATGAAGGCTTCCATGGTTGTATGGCAATGGTATTTTTGTTGAATAATACATGATAATGGATGCTTTTGGAGGCTGGGTTTTTCCCTCAATGAGGGTTTCCCAGGGTATATCTTGTGTCACAATTTTGTGGGTATGTTGTCTATTCTCTTGCATGTGAATTTTAATTTCGTATTTATTTCAGATCTATTATGGGTTATGTGGAAACGGTTATATTCTTTCTTGCCAAGTTTCCTTACAAGTGGTATCAGAGCTATGGTTTTATTATTTGTAACCCTAGATTGAATCCATGGGAATGCATGAGAGGATAAAAGAAAGGGCAAGATATATGAATGATTTATTGCAAATTTGAGGGTTTTGAATTTGTTGTTATGATGGGATGTTAAAATATTTTGGGCATGGAAAATTGTTGGAAAAAAATATTTTTTCGGATGTTTCATTTAAACGAGGGTTTTGGGGGGTAGCTTGCAGAAATGACCTCCTGGGTAAAAAAAAGACCTCACCATTGGATCCGAGTCGACATTTCCATAAATTTTGATATATAATATGCCCTAGTTTGGCCATGTTCAGAGGAAATGAAAGAGTTTTTTTGGTTTCAACCCATGATGGCCGTCAAATTTAATCTCGTCGGAATTTTCGTCATAGAAAAAAAAATTAAAAATGAAAATTTGTACTGAAAATGGTAAAAACATTGTCTTAGTAAAACGGCCATAACTTTCTCTCAGAATATCGGATTTCAGAGTTCTTATAGGCGT
Source organism: Cupressus sempervirens (assembly GCA_028749045.1). Classification (NCBI taxonomy): domain Eukaryota; kingdom Viridiplantae; phylum Streptophyta; class Pinopsida; order Cupressales; family Cupressaceae; genus Cupressus; species Cupressus sempervirens. The sequence continues at coordinate 644,478,236 of CM053784.1, read as the reverse complement.
TGGAAAGCTAATTCAGAGCACTACAACATGGTGTAGGTTTGGTTCTATGATTTTGAGATTTTGTCAGGTTTTAAGAGCCCTAAAGTTAGATGTTGTTTATTTTGAGCACAAATTAGGGCATAACTTGGGCATACGGAGTCAGATTTTGGACTTCGAGTAGTCAACGGAAAGCTCTTGGAGACCTCTACACATTGGTTCAACTTTGGTGTAGGTTTGGCATGATTTATTTTTTGATATATTGATCTGAACAATTTATAGATATATTTTGACTATGGTAACTTGTGAGTTTATGGCATTGGAGATTTAAGATTTGATGTCATTGTATACTCAGTTCATATTTCAGATTGGTCTCATGATGATATGGTTATCAGTGTTTGGTTTGGATATGCATGATGACTTGTTGGGTCTACAAGTTGTGCAGTGTTGTAAGCGGTCTATACTTACAGGTTGCATTTATAGCTTGGTCATGGGTTGTCTTTGCCCATTGATCTTTCATTATTGATGCATATTCAGATTGGTGGCTTGGTTTTGGGTTGTCTATGCCCTAAGTCACAGGATTTGCTGATTCTTTCTTCATGTAGACGGGATGAGATGTTGTTACCAGGTACAATCATGACAGAGGATTGTGGTTGACTATGCTGGCAGGTTGGACACATTGAGAACCAGATGCTCAATTCATGGATGTGATCATGGTGTCATGGATTTTGGCATGACATGATTGGTTATACAGGTACATCCTTGATGTTCATTAGCTTGGATTTCTGATTTAGTTATGGTGGTATATCTTCTTGGTTGAGGATCATGGTTATTTGGTTTCTTTTGAGGAGCTCATGATGTGCACTTTGAGTTCTTTGATGGTTTGATGCCTTGGTTGATTCTCATGGTTAGAGGATGGATTTGTTCATCATATGTCATGGACAGCTTGGATACACGGTTTAGTGGGAGCTTGTGACAGTGATGGGGTGACAGTGCAGGATTAGTTCCTAGTTTGATTTGGATCTTCAAGTAGGAGATGGATTTTATGATGCCATAGGTGACTTGGTACCATAGTTGAGTGGGAGTTGTTGGCATTGATATATTTATTGAGTGTTTGCAGATGTTGGAGGTTTGTCTTAGATCTTGTTGCTGTAGAAGCATCTTTGACATTTGCATGGTGCACTTGTTATCTTCATGGTGTTTGAAGATGGTTAGATCTTGAGGACTCATGGAGTTCTTGGTTATCTTCATGGTATGTGGAGATGGTTCTTCCTGGTAGATGGAGATGGTTTTTCTTCATGGTGTGTGGACATGGTTGCATCTTGAGGACTCACAGGGTTCTTGGCAAAGGTGTGGTTTATGCTTTTATTTGGCATGTTATCCTTGGTATGAGGATGGTTTCATTATTATGTCATGGTATACTCTTGATACGCGTTTAGAGTTGTGACATGTTATGGTATGTTCATATGGAGCATGTTATCTCTTTAGTTGAGATGGTAAGATCATGTTGTCATGTTTATGTTCCTAAGGCCATGGTTGGAACTTTGACATTGATCTTGGTTTAGTTTCTTGGTATTGAGTACACTGATCATAAGCTGGATACTTCATGATATTGCTATGTTGCATTTGGAGTTGGCATGGATTGATTGGTTACAGGTGCTCATGGATACTTAGACACGGTGGTGACGCTGATTTCTCTTGGATTAGAGAAGTATTTGTTGGGACGGTTGATGGTTTCAGCAGGAAGTCTGAGGGGCAGTCACCTGATATGGACTTGAGAGGAGATTGTTTTTAGATGAGTCTTGGTTGGAGACTTGGGTATCTTGATGAGCATTCTCATTCCCCACTCTTGGTCTACTCGGCGGTTTGCTACTTGAGAGGTATAGCCCATTGTTTTTCTCAAGTGCATTATATTTATGCTTGTCTTTCATGGATATGGATCTTGAGCTATGGTACATGAGTTAGTTCTGGAGGGTTCATTTGAGAGATGGTTTAGCATTTGTTATCTCCATGTGCATATGTTGTTATGCTGGTTGAGTTTGGGAGATGGTTTTATTGGGCATATTCTTTGGATTAGGAATGGTTATTCCTTGGTTTATGAATGGTTTTATGAGTTTGATCTTCTTGTGAGAGGCTTACATCCATGATTAGTTATATGGTATGGTTTGGGTGTTGTTGAGGCTTCTTGTTGGGGTTTTATGGAGGAGATCATACTTGCACAGTTTACAGCTAGAGGTGTGTGTAGAAGGACATGATACAGGTTATGATTTGCATGGTTTCTCTGGTCTTGGTTATCTTCTTGGATGTTCAGTTTTTCCTACATTGGATTTGAGATTGGTTGGAAATTGTGATCACTGGTTTGTGCTCATGTATGTCATGTGAGAGATGACATGGTTATTTCTTTCTCTTTCCTTTGTTGGTTGTGGAGAATTTGGAAGACTATTGGAGATTTGTTATGAGAGTTTTTCTTGTAGGATATTGGATTATGTATTGTGGATGTCCTTGATACTACATGGATTCACTTCTTTGAGATGTGTTGAGTGGATTGTTCATAGATTTGACATTATCTTTTGCAGTGGGAGCTTCTTGGTATATATGTGGCAGGTATTGCTCTTGAGGCTTGTGATTGCAAGTTATAGATTGGATATGTCGGTGATATGAGATTCACTTGTTATACCTTCGAGGTATGGATAGTTGGATGGGTTTGGCACTTTGTTGTGGGTGCTATTTCAGCTATGGATAATTTGACAACTACGGATACATGTGATTACCTTTGGATCAGGTTATTTGTACTTGAAATTTTAGTTGGTACAGGATTTTATGATCTTCTAATGCAACAGGTTGGGTGGCTTTCTCTTTGGATGGATTCTATGTATGTCCAGTGGGAGTGGCATAATAGGAGGTGACATCATTCATGTTTGAGATGCTGGATACTTTGATTTTGTTGCGGGTACTAGGATGGAGCACTTGGTGTATTTTGATCCATGATGGTGGATGTGCTGGGAGGGATTGTTCCCTTGTTCATTTATGTGGCTACGGATTGCCCCTATGCAATGTATACAACAAGTGGGAGACTGTTGAGATAATGGGTGTTGCACACATTGCATAATATTGTTATTTTATTATTTTTATTTTTATTATTTAATGTTGTACCTAGATGGACGTGCAACATGTAAAGATTCCCATGGAATATTCTTGATGAGTTGTATTGTAACATTGTGAAAATATTTTATGTAATTATTTAATATTGGGGAAAAGAATTAAATGCCCAATATTAAATGTGGGGTCAGTGGGTTAGGTAGCACATGGTTTTAGCACATGGTTTATGTAATACCACTTGGTGGTTTTGTGGGACTTGCTACTATATAAGCAGCCACAAGGGTAGTTGTTGTAGAGAAAAAAGAGAAAGAGTGACAAGGAGAAGAAAAAAGGCAAGAGTCGAGTGAGACAAGGCTTGACAGGTTAGCCAAGGGAGCATTTGTGAAAGTTGAAAGCATGGCATGGGATGTGTGGATTCATGCTTGTTCACATAGTTTGCTCAGTTGTGGCTATGGCCATGAAGGCTTCCATGGTTGTATGGCAATGGTATTTTTGCTGAATAATACATGATGATGGATGCTTTTGGAAGCTGGGTTTTTCCCTCAATGAGGGTTTCCCAAGGTATATCTTGTGTCACAATTTTGTGGGTATGTTGTCTATTCTCTTGCATGTGGATTTTAATTTCGTATTTATTTCAGATCTATTATGGGTTATGTGGAAACGGTTATATTCTTTCTTGCCAAGTTTCCTTACATGGAAGAGAATATGTGTGTAAGAGAATATATTTTTACCAAAAAAACGTGCAAGAGGATCTATGATAGAAATCCTATAATTTAAGAGATATTGCAATGCAAAGGAGTGTGTTGGTACCACAACTCAAAAAATTTACCGACTCTATATAGCACATGCTTGACCAACTATATATCACTTGTTTTGACACATCATAAAGAATCTTTTAAGGGAGATTATTGAGCATTATGACATAGTTATTAAGCATTGTAAAACATAAGAGCATCTACTATGTTTAGCATGTTTACTTGTCATAGAGGGGACAATTAGAATTTAAGCCCTAAATATTTGAGTCATATTTGGGTAGTTTTGTTGACTTCCATTTTGTAGCTTACCACTTATGCTTTCATATACTAGATCTCTTATATATACTAGATTCTAACAATGTATATTTTATTATGAATTTGCAAGTATTGTTATGCTACTAAAATTGCTCTAGATTCACTAACTAGTGGTACTCCTATTTAAACTAAGAGTTAAAAATTATATTATAATCATTGAAACTAAAGAGTATATTGAATTTCTTCGTAGTTGGGTTTTCCTCTTAAGAAGTTTTTCCCCTTGTAAATCTTTATTTAATGGTATATTTCTTTTATATTATTGGTCCTTCTATCTATCTAATCAAATGTGTTTTATCATACATCCCTTAATAGATCAATATAGAAAGTGTGCTCTATAGTTCATTTCATTTGATATTACAACTTGATAATCTCGATCTCCACAGTTAAGGGAAAAATATTTTTGCAAAGTACTAGATTGAGAGTGATTTTATAGTTCAAAGATCATGTTGTGCAAAAATGACAACCCTTTTAAGAATAAAGATAAATATTTATTAGCACTAACTTGAAGTTTGAAAGCTTGAAATGGAGGATAAGCTTGTAGATAGAAATATAAGGGTTGTAGCATTTGAATTCAAACACAATATAATGTCACATGATAGCCAAGCTCTATTGAAAATAGAAGTGAAAGCCTCATTAAAATATATTTAATATTTTATTTAATGCACATTAAGAAACCATAGCAAGTTATTTGCAATAAAGTAAGAGATTTATTCCAAGTTAAAACTTTGGTTGATATTTTCTTCCTAAATATGTTGTATACCCTTAGGGTAGGTAATGGTAGTTCAGTGACCAAGCATTTGAGTTCATTCAATATAATCAATTACCTAGTTGCACTTTTTTGGAGTGAAAATAGAAGAGGGTGATCAATATATCACACTTTTATGTTCTTTGTCAAACACATGGGACTGTCTAATGATAGCAATTATTATTGTTGTCTTAAAACTCAAAATAAATTTGATTAAATGAGATGAGAATATGAAATGACAACGTATTCAATATGTTTAGTCATATTGTGTGAAAATAAATAAATCTATAAAGATTGTGTGTAAATTGGAACAAGAAATGTTGTCTACATTATGCACCAAAGTATGAGGATAAGCCATATAGGCATTTTATTTAATGTATATATTTACAAATGACATGTTTGTACCATTACACATTATGACACTTACATTAAATAAAATGCCTATATGGCTTATCCTCGTACTTTAGTGCATAATGTAGACATATGAAAAAAAATGTATAAATGTGATAATGTAAGATTGCATAATGTAAATATCATAATATGTATCATAAATAGTTCATCATTGTACCATGTTAGAGGTTGAAAATGAAAAACGTAAAGATTAATAGAAACCTACTAATGTTAATATCTACTAATGAACTTTGAGGATGTTAATTGTGTGTCACACACTTCACAATTCTTAATTATATTAATTTATTTATTTTTTATTAATTATGTTTTAATTGACATGGAAATGAGTATCCTATTTGATGAATTATTATTGGTCATATGTAATGTGTATTATTGTGGAGAGGGCATCCACATCATGTAAACTATGTAAGAGCATTTTGTAACATGGTAAGAAGTGTTAAAAGATTATATAATGCATGTATTACATGTAGACAGGAACTTACAAAGTGGGCTATATAATAATTCATTTTATGATGGAAGTAAACGATGCATTATAAAGCATATTGGCTAAAGGTAGAAAAGTCCAAAGTGGAGTGCCCAAATTAGGAGATGTAATATTCCATACAAATATCATATTTTAAATTGATTTTTTCTATAATTAGGGGGGATTCAAATGTTTTCCATGAGTTTGAATGTCACTCATGGGCCCATGAATTTGATAGATTGATTCCAAAATCCATATATGGTTTAGTAGATTGGATTTGCATTTGCATATATATTAGATGCTTGTTGAGAGGATCCACAAGTGTACTTGAAAGGATATGTTACCATATTAACTCCATAGAATTAGAGGTTGGAGATATTTTCTTTTTCCTAATAGACCATTGATGTTAATATTATATTATAACATTATATTGATTATAATATACTGGATTTTCTTTATGAATTTTTATTTTAAAAAAATTCCTTTGGGTATTGTATCTATTGATATTATTTAAATTTCAACTTTTTGCAATACTCCTTTTCAACTTTTTGCAATACTCCTTTTGTATGGTTAATGTAGGAATGTCTAGTTGCTTCCTTTTGGTGTAAAGGCTTAATTTTGAATAATAAGAGAAGACACTTTTTGTGTGGTATTAAACACTTATCGGGTGGATTTTTATGTAGCTCAAATTGTCTTTTGGTAGAAAGAACAAAGCCACAGGACTAAAATTAATATTCATTAATATTATTTTTGAATCATTAAGAATCAAAAAAGATAATATATCTAGATGTGATCAAATATATAATCAAGTTAATTGCAATAAAATTAATAATTTCATACCATCACATACTGTAAATTCATGGTATCGCAAATTTGAGTGGTTGAATACAACACTTGCATTGTGTTAGTCCATTGTGTTTGTAAGAAACATGGATGGGTACATCACTTGGAAATCATGGATTAATGAAGGTTTAGATTTACATGGACCTAGATGTTAATAATTCATGGTCATTTCAATCTACATGAGCTTATATATGTTCATAATCATTTACATTTGTTTGCATGTGCATAATTTGGTTTTGTGACATTTTCCTTCATTTAAATAGAGGATCTAGAGGTTTCATATTTGTTGAGATTATAGGCATGTAATGCATTTAAATTTGTATGGATGTTGTGTGGCTCATTTTTATATACAAGGCATTTAAGTTTCACATATATTGATTTTGGTTGAGTTTTTATTTATTATTTTATAGGTATGTATGTATATGTTGTGTGTGTCTAGAGAGAGAGAGAGAGAGAGAGAGAGATCAAACAACTATTTAATTAGAACATCGTCATCATAATCATCTATGATATTTTTTAAATTAACTAAATCATTGTAGCCAAAAATAATGTCATTTCCTTAAAATTTAATAAGCTTGAACCTAATCTTAGTTGGAGAGGGTTAGAATAATGAAGGATCCATGAAAAAATTAGTTGTGTGTATCTATGTAGGTTTAGGGGATATCTTGAAAGAGCTTGCACTTTTTTTGTTTTTCTTGTCCTTGCAATGATTTCTTTTATTCTCAAGGCTTCCAACTCATTTACTATCTACTAGATCAAAGCATCATAGGTTTTCAATTCTTCTCCTAATATAATCTCTTTAATTTTAAGATTCTTTTTTAGCTACTTTAGCTCTCATACAAAGCCCATCTTAACAACAATGTTGTGTTCCTTATCTTTATGGTTTTGTCTCTCCTTCCACTTATCATAATTGATTTGCATATAGCCATCATAGTCATGTTTATTTTACCAAATGTTATCATCTCTAAACCAATAAGGGTTCTAATATTCCATAATATGTGATATAAGTGGTTCATCATATAATGATTTTTTTTTCTTATCTTTAGTTGAGCCATATATACTTCATTCATATGATTCTCTACTTCTATCTCTTTATCGAATTATATCATCTATCATTATTATGTGTTTCATTTTCACTCCCTTGTTTTAATCTCTTATGGATAGATTTTATGAATAAGATGGCCATAACATTTGTCCTTTGTTAATGAATTATTGTGTTATTTTGCATTTGATCTATAATAGATGTATATGACTTGTATATTTTTCTTGTAAATAGCATATTAATTTTTTATTTTATCATCCAACTTCTTGTTTGAGTCATTTGAAAATAATAATAATAACTCTCTCATACACATTAAATATTCTAAATAGTATGTGGATTATTTATCAAAAAAACACCTTGACTAATAAGAGAAAAGGATAAAAAGAGTTACACAATACCAAAAAAACTAATATCTACAAGTTGTATATCACTATTCTTTTTAGGAAAGGGCCAAGAATTTGGATTTCAAGCTCCCTAATATAGTTTTTAATTTATTAGCTCTTAAACCTACTATTAGTAAATTCTAATAAGGTGTAAAATGGTCAATGTATGATGAGAAAATGGTCAAGTAGTGAGAGAAGAAATGATTCCCTCCTACGATTCAGTTTCTACTAACCTAGGTTGATAGCACTAATGAAATGGTAAATTATATGTTTATAGATATGATATTCATACGAAGTAGACAAAAAATTATTGGAATTTTTATAAAAACTAACATTCCCTATACTTTTAATGCATAGGCATAAATAGAATAAAATTATGAAATTACTATTTTATGGTTTTATCATTATTTATATGTGAGTGGGCTAAGAGCTATTTCTCAAATTGTTTGGTGCTTATCTAGAGAAAAAATAGTCATCAAGTGTTTCTATCAATCTGTCTTGATCACAACTCTTCAAGTGCTTTAAAAAATAAACCACTTCCCTATAGTGAATAATATTTCTTTACAAAATCATGTACTTACAAATGTAATTTGAATTCAACTTATACTTAATAACATCATTCTAAATACTACAATCTCACTCTCCTCATAGAAATATTGCTCACCCTCCTTGAAGACAGTAACTAAAACAACAAACTTTATAGCAAATGTGCAAAAAAAAAATTCCACCCTCCTTTAAGTATACTTCTATTCAAGAATAAACAACATAACAAAAGAAACAAAAATATAATAATATTAGCTTTCATATAAATCAATTGAAACTTTGTATACTACAAATTGCATAAACAGCATTGAGTCAAAAAAATTAATATTTTTTTCTCATGAATCTGACCTTCTACAAATGAAATATTCATACCATATAGAGAAGAGAATAAATAAAACCACTAATTTGTGGCAACCATCAATTGGAGGTAACAAGATTGAATGCCACAAAATGCATGGAACTAGATATAATCCAACAACAAAAAATTGAGTTGATCCAAATTTTTGTTAAAGAATATAAGATTTTATCTTTCCATGTATAGATAACCACCAAGGATATTTACATGTACAATAAGAGAAATCCAATGAATTTTATTGGATTGGTGGCTAAGACATGACTTAGGAGCAATTAAGACTTGGAACTCGATTGTTGCATTGGTAAACCTCCAATCCAATGGAAGAATCAATAAAAAGGATCAAGCGTTAGGGTTTAGGTTTGAGCGATACACTAGAGTGGTACTTTAGTAAGAACATCTAAAATTCTAGCATATGAAGCTTATAAGGAAAAATGGCTTGGGTTTTAGGAATTGAGAGGAAGGAATAACAAGTACCAACATATAAGTGAGCTTGAAATTCCAACAAAAGAAGGGAATCAAAGTAAATTGAAAGGTTTTAAATAATGAAGTTTACATGGAAGTGGTGCATTAGAAAGGGAAATTCAAAAAGTCCTAAAGTCAGATAAATGTTTACACACTTAAGAAATTGAGACATATGATCCTGTACTTAATTTTGTCCACACATTTAACATATTGATAAGAATGCAATTAATGACAAAGGATATACTTCCAAAAAGAATTGACATAGGTAAAATTCACCTAGACTAATCTATATTGGTTATAAATGGTGGGTTAATATAAGCCAATTGTAATAAAATGTACTAAGTTAAGATTTTATAATTTGAGACGTGCAAAATAGGGCTCCAAAATCTCATATAATACTTGTTGTTTGTTTTCTTTGATATTGTTTATGTTTGTGTTCATATGTTAACAAGTAGATGATATGCAGATACATGTAGTTTTGCATGTTGGCATGACTAACTATAAATATGTTATGTGTATTTCATGTAACTTTCTTCTTGTATATTATATGCCCTAGGAAAGAGCATTACACCAAGAGTACAAGTGAAAAATTATTGAAATTAATGCTTGTAGAGCATCACCAAACACCACACATCTAGTTAGAAGACACTCAAGTTTTGGTCTACAATAATAATAATATGAAGGTAAAACTCAAAGAAGCCATATATTTAATCTTAATCATTATGATAGATGGACTTCATTTTTTATTACCAACACATATTGACCTACCTCAAAAATTACTCAACACTCCCCCCCCCCCCCCCCCCCTCTTTTGACCTTTCTCTATGTCCCATTCAATCCTTGCCTCATGATCTCCTTACCTCCTCCCTTGTTTATTCTTTTTCATTCTTTGGTGTGTCAACTTTTCATCAATTTATACATAAACACATATACATATTATATGTAAATACATTTTTATTTTCTTTTACTAGTTTGTGTTTGTATACAAATATATATCTATCTAGGGTTAATCCCTCCTCTCTTTCCACTCTGACTAGGATCCAATGAGAAAGGCCACAAGAAGGGTGGTGGAAATGCAATTTGGATAGTGCCTCAAAAGGGAATCCATGACAATTTGGGGCAGTATTTTTAATTAGATATGCAAGTGAAGACCTTCTTGCACTAGGGGATAAAGACCTTTAACACAAAACTAACAATCACATTGAAGATGAAGAGGTTGTGTTGGCTATCAAGGCATCAAAGAAGATGGGGGTTTAAAAATATCATGTTGAAGGGACTCACTAATCATTATTAATGCCATCATTAAATTTGAATTAGCTACATCGAAGGACTTTAGAATCACACACATAAAAAAGAGCTAGAAATAAGGAAACAGGAAAATGTCAAATTGGGCTCTATCTCTCAACATGTTTCAGATTTGTATGGAAGATTTTACTAATGTTAGGTGGGATGACTAAACATTAGTAAAATTTATTATATTTCCCCCTCATTCACACACAACTACAAACTCATTTATATAACATACAATTGAGAAACGCTTATAGTTGTCATTCCCAAGAAGTACTACTTTGGATATGACCAACATTTCTTACATGCCATCATTCACCACCCTTATTTTTTGTAATGCTGATACACTCCTTTGGTTGTAGAACATTTACAACTTTCAATTGTTTGGTGTGGTGAAAATGGAGTGTCATTTCTTCACCCTGTAATGTCAAAAGAAACAAAACTTGTTCCATGGCTAAATCAAGAAAATTAGAGTGGACAAGATGTTTAAATTCGCCTTCCCTAGATTGATGGATGCGGTGAATTGACTTTTGGGGAAAATGTTTTATCAATTAGATAACTATTTCCAGACAAACACAAACATTTACTCAATGATTTTAGCTTGGGCACTGTAATTGGGTGAAGGTAAGGACAAAATCCATTTTATGATGCATTAATTGGTCCCAGAGGAAGCATTAGCAGATCTTAAGGATATTCTTGCCACCTCTATTCCTAGTGTTGGAATTAACATCTGGAAAAAGGTTACTGGAGTTGAAAAGATTCAAGGAACACAATACACACCCTTCATGTGGAGATTTGTGGAAAGTATAAGGCACAGAAGATTTAAAGAAGCAAGGAATTCTTTGTTTTTCCTCAAGTTACTGGCAATGTAGCACATCATTACTCAAGACATCTCTTAGATGAAATCTAGGGTTGGATGGACAATCAAAAATGAGGCATGTCTTGGAAGATGCAAACAATTTGAGATGAATCAAACAAAATATAGGAAGATTGGTTTGAAGACAAAATCAATGCAATGATGTGAGCAAGGATTGAGGGCTTCATCCCTTGGGAACTATGGTAGGTCATGTTGATCATGCCCCTTTCCCTTGCTTTGTGTTGATTGTTGGTGGGGTTATGGGGTTTTTGTTGTTGTTTTTCTTTCATACAAAAAAGTTCTCTTTTCTCTCTGGTGAGGTGGAGGGGTCAAGTAGTTATTTTGGTTTTGCTATGAAGTTACCACTTTAAGGGAAGTTGTTCAAACTATCAGCTTTGAGACCAAGATTTAGGGAGAAGGAATAATAGAAATCCCAAAGGTGAAAGAAAGAAACAATAGTACTCCCCTTATGTTTTACTTTTTAAGGACCATGGCAACTGGTTTTTGTGTGGTAATGGAAGACAATGTCTTGTCCATGGAGGGTTTAGTTTCATTGTACCTGGTCAAAAATTGTGTTTCCTCTTTGAACTTCAAGTAAAAATTTGACCATACACATCTCTAAAATTTTTGGGGTTGTTGGCATGGGTTGGGTGGAAGAATGGGTGTGTGCAAAATTGAAGACTAGTCAAGCCCAACCTGGCATTTTTTTTGTTCTTGTTATTGTTGGAGGAAGTTATTGAAAATAATTACACTTATTAGGGCATTCAATAGTCATCTTCAATTTGAATTATAGTATTGTTTACATGCAATTTCTCTCTTTTTTTCTATTGGTTTCAAGCCAAAGATAATTATGATACTTGGATTACTTATTTTTGATTCCTTGTAATTAATGATGGTTATTTGTAAGTTTGTAAAGATCATGTAATCACAATTACATGCATATATTTTGATCCAAAAGGTTAGTTAGGTGGTAGGGATCATTTAGGATGGATTGTTACTTACGAAATCCATTGTACTTAAAATTATTAGTTTCCTTTGATGTACTTCTTCATCTAATGTCCTTAATGTTTCAATAAAATCTAGAGAGCGAGAGAGAGAGAGAGAGAGAGAGAGAGAGAGAGAGAGAGAGAGAGATTTTCTAGATTTTTCTTCTCGTGTCCTTTCAATCCTTTCTTTGGTTTCTAGTTCTTTTATATATGTAGTTATATATATTTATATGGTTTTCATACATTTTATCTCCTTTTAGTTCTCATGTCTATTAGATTCTTTGTTTGGTTAATTATTCTACTATGTTTATCAAACCCTTTACTACAAGTTGTTCCACTTTTCTTATTAGTCCCTGCCTTTGTAAAGAGGCAGGGGACTTATGTTTTTTTGTACCCACCCACCCCACCCCCCACCCCCCCTCGCCCCCCCACCCCTGCTAATTAAAATTTGTAGCAAAGTATTTAAATGTCATAAAGTTTAAGTGCATATATTTAAAAATTCTATTTATGAAATGGAAATTCTAGAATTTCTATTGGTTGAGAGGTATTTTACTAGGGTTTTAGTGATTTTTATTCGCTATTTATTTTATGGTTGTTTTGTGGGAATTTGGACAAGGGTAAATAGTCGTCGATGATAGTAAATAGAAAATGGAAATAGTTGTCCATCATTAATACGCATTAATTGCATTTGAGAAATGTGCAAGTTGGTGAACAAAAAATCTATGTACTTAATAAAATGGTTTAATGGACAACAAGACAGCCATTGTATGCAGGAAATTGAAGAATTTGAGTATGCCCATTACTCTGGAACAAGTGTTAATAGTGTCCAGATAAAGCAGAAGACCAGGTACATAGATAAAGCGGAAGACCAGGTACCTAGCTATTGCATTTGTGCATTATTTTCCAAGTCTATGTGCAATGTATAGAATTAGGGTTAGATTTATCAATCTAACAGCCATTGGTCTCGTTAGTCTTAAGCATTTCCCTATCGTGTCGTATTTCTCTAGGTTATCATCTGGTGTGGTATTTGTTTGAAAGACTTGCGGCATGTTTTTAGCTATTTTTGTAGAGGCCAAAACGTTTGTCAACAAATATAAAACCCTACAACTCATTCTCTTTCATGGCCTCTTTGGTCGCCAGCAGAGTGTTGTAATGGTTTGGGTCATTCCTTGCCAAATACTGCAACAGTGGCTCCATAGCCTGCCCTATGAAATAGTCCCCCAAAGTCATTGAAACCCCTATATTAGCCCCCTCAATCATAAACAAGGGAACCCCCATGGGACCGACGACCACAATGCCGCTGCTAACGTTGCCATTTTCTTCCTGCTTGCTGAGATGCATGTCTGCCATTAAGTTCTTCCTCTTTTAGACACACTAATGATTGGAGTTCTTCCTCTTTTAGACACACTGATGATCGAAATTCTTATGCTTTTTAGATTAAAAAGAAACAAAGAAAACCCTTTTGCGCTAGAAGATATTTTGTATGCTGAAAGCGATTTTTGTATTAAAAAAAACTAGCTATCAATTCAACTATAAAAATTTGACATAGAGGTGAATGGAAAACATAACCTTAACCAGAGCCCTCTCTACCTATTTTACCATTAATTTACAATCTTTTTTTGAAATTCTTCATTACGACGGGTGCTACAATTTGCATATCTTAAAATACGAGCTATACTTTGCATCTTGTTGCAATCACGCATTCACTAGTAGTTCATTTTGAAAAATGAATTACTTTTGTAGAAAAAAATGAAGGAATTAATTGAATATGTGCAGATGTTGAGTTTGCAAGCATTCTAATTTTTCTTCTCGTGAATGGTGAATAATCAGGGTTTGAATAATCAGGGAACAGGAAATGATAGAAAGGGAAGAAAAATTCATCTTCGAGTTTGGGATGGATGGAAAAGAAATCTTCACTGAAAATAACGAAATAAAATAAATTCCAAACATGTTAAAAATCAACAAGTGAGAGGAAATAACTATTGCGCACTGTCTGTCTCAGGTCCCTGTTTAACCTAGTTTAGTTGTTTTGTTGGTTTCAAGTTTCTTTTTAACCTGGTCGTGCTTAATGGTTTATCTTTCTCTTAGATGTAAAGGGTTTCGGGGCCCCTTCAAAACCTACTTTTACCTTAATCTAAAACTATTGCGCACTGTCACTTAAATCATGTCGCTTTCAAATCTTTTAGAATATGAACATAATTATATTAATAAAAAAAGAAATGTTCAACCAATGGCTGGCAAGGTTAATGGCTTTAGAAAATGGAACAGAACAATTCCTCTTTATTCTCCTATACGAATTAAAAAAGAATGCTCAACCAACAGTACAGAGAAATTTTCTCTTTAATAATAATAATAAGTTCATGTTCGTTCATGTTCTTTTGCTTTTGCTTTTACATTCCGTTTTCCCACTTTATCACAGAACCTAAATAAATAATAAAATATATTTGATTATATTATATGGGTAGAGGATATTTTATTTAAATATTATTGTTGATATCCTCGCTTTTGGTTTAAATAAGGTCATATTATACAACCACAAAACTAACATTATTATTATATTATAATATTTACTACAAATATGGATGCGCAATATTTAACAGATAAGAGGCACATCCCTCATTAAATAGTTTTTAAAAATATATATAGATAGTAAAATTTATTTTTTATTAATCTATAAATTTATTTATTATTTAACTAAATTAAAAAATTAAAATATTATATCTATAAAACCATTCAAATTTTGTGTTGTATTCAGAATTTTCCAATATTTATAATATTTATCAAATTTTAATTTTTGGTAAAAAATAAATATCAAGACAAATAAGTCTAATATATTTGTTCATATTTCACAATCAAAAGTGAATGAAATATAAAGAATATGCATTAAGTAATTAAATACATAAACAAATATTAGACATATTTTCACAAAAGTGATCAAACATTAGATCATATAAATATAGTTTTTTCATTAAATGATATTTAAAATAAAATATTTTTTTATAAATTTTATTATACTATTAATTATTTCTATATTTCAAGTTATGTTGGACAAGAGAAACACAAATTCATAAGTATTGGAACATTGCATCGAAATTACTTTTTCTCATTAAATAAATGAGATCTGAGATTATATGGTTACAATTATATAAAATAAATTAAATTTGGTTTAGTTATAAATTTTCTAGTGATGTGCATATTGCATCGTATCTAGATCTTAGTTTTAATATCTACAATTTTATTTATTTTGTCATTTATAAATCTATTTGAAAATTGTGTCATGGTCTTGTTTTATTCGTTTTTAAGATATTAAATATTCAGAAAATAGTTCCATCATGCTTGTTCTAGACTTTAGGCAATCAGTACGTTATTATTCAGTAAGCTTTTATATTTGAATCATATTTGCTGATTATTTTTTCTTTCAACACATTTGTTATTATCCTTTCTTTGTTCATGCTAATTATGTTATTTCTCTTCTCTCATATTGCTTTCTTACTTCTGCAAGTGATAGTCGTGCAATTTTCTAGGTCATAATCAAAAGTCACAAGCAACATAGAACACAATTTTCCTTTAGGTACATTACCTTAGCAAATCTCACTTGCTCAACGTCAAAAGTTTCATTTATTTATCATCTATTGCATTCATGCTTGTGTTTTTACTTAGTTCAACAAAGCTTTTACCATTCAAATCACATAACACTTGAAAAACATTGAAATTATGATTCTAAAAATTCTATTCTTTTAATCTATTCTTTTTGCAACAGCTTAGTTTCAATAAATTCTTTCACTTTAATGCATATACTCTGCTATTTTCATCTATTTTATTCATGCTTGTGTTTTTGCTTAGTTCAACAGATTAGGATCATAAAACGACTAATTTGTCTTTCACTCATAAGTCTATCAAAAAATGGATTGCATAATACCTATAGTGAATACATCTCATCAGAATGTAACAGCGTACAAACAACACTAGGTACAATGGTACCTGCAACATCATTCACTGTCTCACAGAACATAGAATTGACACCAACAACATTGCAGCCTACAAAAAATGCAAAGTCATTGGGATGCTTAAAACATATAATACGTCGTAGCATGGGCAAACAAATAACAAACAAAATTGTTAAAGAACAATCAGAATCTTCTAGGACAAAAACTAGTGCACCTCAATTACAGTCTACAGCAACATGTATCCATGTATCACAAATAGGCCTACAAGCAACACAATAATGTCATCATGAAAGTAAGCATTCATTGCATCACTTGAAAGATCTAATATGCAGGACTACAAACATTGCCACTGTAGTGCAGAACAAAAACCATTCGCACATGCATTTGAATGAAACTCCAAAAAAAAAATGTAGGACTACAAACATTGCCATTGTAGAGCAAAACAAAAACCATTTGCATATGCATTTGAATCAAACTTCAAAAAAAAAACATAAACGACTATCACTACATAGAGAAATCTTGAAATCAACACAAACATATCAACGCATCATAAATGACACACCGATAAATCCATGCAGCATCTGTGAAATGTTGCACTTCCAAAAAAAAAATGCAAAACATCAACCAAACATTTCTTGATGCTTTCAACTATCTTCCAATATCACATGAACAGAAGAAAATTGAAATCACTAAACTAGTATGTATGGAATGCTTCAAAGTTGTTATATCTGGCAAAGTTCCTCCTTTTGCCACACCTTGGAGGACACAAAAAAACAAATGTATTGATGCAGTGCACATATTAACCTCATTAGAAGAAAGGCTTGTCTCTTTGTGCATTGAATTTGCACAAATAAGGCAACTAGGTTACAAAAGTTCACAACATGGCCTAAATGGAACAATCATCAATGTTCCTGTAGATATCGATAAAGTACAACGAGTATTGCCTCGAGAACTTGATGACAACAAAACAATTGCAATAAGATTAAAGCGCAAACTAGAGTACCAAAATGCATATGCCCAAGGCAATATAAGACCCTTATGTGTAATGAACGCATTAGCAAGTCTATCAAAAACACCATTGTATATTAGAGAACGCAGTCATAAATGACCATTGGGAAGCTATTGTAAGGGAAAAACAACATTAAATGCATCTACTAAACAATATAGAAATGGAAGACTCTAACGACAATGAAGAACTAAACAATGAACCTATCTCAAAATCTCTTATCCATTGGTTCAATGACACTCATTCAATTAGAGATCTTGATACAATGATAATTGAAATCACACCATCTAAAGGAATTAGACCTCTTGGAATATTTCAAGATGAAAACTCAGAGGAAATGAACTTCCCAACTCTCTTCTATGATTATCCAAGACCACAACATGTTGTCTCTAATTTCTCCTTCCAAAAAATAGTGAAATGGGAGCTTATGAATCTTGCTAATGACTTTAGTAGACATATTACAGACATTTTCTTAAAGCAATAAAGCTTATCATTCAACAAATCTCATCCATTGCATGGGTTTGTATAAGGAAAGCTAAGTTAAAGGGTAAAACATTGTTGGCAAAAGACGTCCACACCCCTACAAACATTGAAGAAATACTATGATCACCAATTGGTTTTAGATCATTGAAAAGTATTCGTACATCTCCTGATTACTTGGACAATACAAGGAAGAACATATTTGCCATGATAAGAGAATTAGAACCACCAACATTCTTTGCCACATTGACAAGTGTTGAGCACTTGTGGACACCACTAGTTGAAGCATTGAACCATACCTATGTTGAGTATAACTATAAAGACATTGAGACTGTAGAGGATAGAAATTTAGACTTTCAAGTAAGACAAAATCTAGTTCTATGCACTCAATATTTCAATCATCAACTTAATGCATTCCGTAGAATGATGTCAACAAACATAAAGTTGTTTGGAAAGGTGTTTGACTACTTCTTTCTCACTGAATTCCAAAATAGAGGAAACGAACATGTGCACTTTATGGTTTGGACTCAAAATGCACCCATATATGGACAGTCCACAAATCAAAAAATTGAGAACTTCGTTGACAAATATATCTCTTCTAGCTCAACACTCCTAGATGAAACACTTGTCAAAATTCAAACACACCATCACACAAAAATCTGCAAGAAGTATAGGACATCAAGTTGTCGCTTCAACTTTCCTATGCCTCCAATTAGAAAACCAACTATTCTAGAGCCTCTGCCCCCAATAGATATAAGAATCAAAGAGAAAGCAAAAGAGTTCTTCAAAAAAGTTGAGCATAAACAGTACTCAAGAGATGTGACATTTGACCAATTCCTCAATGACTTTGACATGACTGAAACCAATTACATCTTAATGCTATGAATGACGTTGAAAAGAAGAGTGTTGCTACTCAAAAGAAACCCAACTAACACTTGGACAAATGCATTTTCAAAGCAAGTGCCATCGCTATGGTATGCAAATACTAATACATAATTCATTCTAGAGGCTTATGTTGATGTGTCTTATTGTTGCTCCTATATGACAAAGCAAGACACAACAACAACTGCTTATGACAACGAAATAGAATTCATACACAAACTTGGAAACGCATAAACTACCAGCAAATGTCCAATCATCAAGTTGTACATATTGCATTGTCACTACCATTACGTAGATCGTCATGAAAAACTATGTTCATCAACACCGCACCATCAGAGAGCAGAGTTGTTATGCTTAAAAGTCCAAAACTGCTAGTTAAAGAACATGACCACTATGAGAACATCATGTATCCTTCTGCAATAGACAAGTACATATCTAGGCCAAGCACATTATAGAATTTATCACTTGCTGAGTACACTGCACTCTACCATAATAGATCAACTAATTTTCAAAAAAGACAAAAGGCACAAATTATACGCTTTGTCAAATATAATCCACATATTGACTATGACAACTATTGCAGAGAGAAACTCATGTTGTGCATACCCTTTTGAGTAAGTGAGCAAACTTTGTTATTAGAGCACAAGACATGGCCTGATGCATTCAATGCTAAAAAAGCAAAAATAGAAAACATTGAAAAAATGTTCAATGCGCAAATTGGTTATGGATGGGGTAGCATAGATGAAGTACAAAAAGAGCTAGAGAACAATGAAAATGCAACAATGATATTCCATTGCCACTTACAATCCAATGACACATCCACAACAACAAAACAATATGACTTAGGCATTGACCTAATGAACAATAAAAAATGCAAACAAAAGCAAACTATCCACAACCCACTCTTTTCACAAATTGCACATCCATTCTTGCAAAGCACCCAAGAATACTTACAATGCGAAGACAATCGAACAAAGAGCAACAAACAATACTAAAAGATGTTATGACAAAAAGACTTCTTCCACATAAACCAATATACTTATTCGTAATAAGAGGACCTGGAACTGGCAAGACCTTTACAGCAAAATTGTTCTATAAGGCTTTAATCTGCCTATATGACAAACAATTGCACAGTGATCCACTCAAACCAAAAGGCATTATTGTCGCACCAACAAGAAAGGCCGCATACAACATAGGGGGTGTAACTACACATTCCATATTTCACCTACCATGCACTGCATTGAAAATGGTGCCATTAGACTTATACACCTTGGACAGCTTAAGCAAGAGACTAGACCAGCTTCAACTTCTCTTAATCAACGAAAAATCACTAATAGGCTCAATAACCTTATACAATATGGACAGAAGACTACGTCAAATAAAACACACACCAAATCAACCATTTGGTAACATAGACATCATATTTTGTGGTGACTTCTACCAGGCACAGCCAGTATGTGATGGCTGGATTTTCGAAGCACCAAGAATTAATGGCGAGAAAATTTCATACACATTTTGGACAGATAACGTCAAATACTATAACTTGGAAACTGTAATTAGACAACGAAATGAACAGTTTATCAAGATTCTCAATCGTATACGAATCTGTGAGCAAACAAATGAGGACATCTGGTACATAAATAGAATATGTCACAAGCCTATACCTAACGACCCAAGATTTCTAGATTTGTTCCAACGCAACCTTGTTTTTGATGACCACAACCAAAAAATGTTAGACCTCCTACCAACAAAATAATACAAACTCGAAGCAATTGATTAAAAAGATACAAGTTTTGAGAAAAACCCTTATCAACTAGAAAGAACAAGTTTACCATCAACTATATTCGTAAAGCCAAGAATCCTGATTGAGCTTATAGCAGGCAATCTTGACACACAAGATGGCTTGATCAACGATGTTGATAGTACATTCCAACTACATACAAATGACAAAGAAGACATTGTTTGGATCGAGGATCCTAATATTGGAAAACTAAGAAGACAACAAATGCAACATGTCTACAAAGATACAACACCACTTACATGGACACCATTGACATGAACTACAAGAAGGATGCGGACATTAACAAACATAGTTATACGATCACAATTCCCTATACAACTTGCATCTGCAAGAACTATTCATAGAGCACAAGGTCTAAAAATGGACAGTATTGCTTTCGACCCCACGAAAGTCTATCATGGCCTTTCCTACACTGCTCTATCTCACATAAGAGACATAGAAAAATTGTACCTGATGAACAAAATACACCACAATAATTTCAAGATCTCCTAGAAAGTTACACTAGAAATGCAACAACTAGAAACAACACGACAATGGCCACTATGCTACACTCTATCGCCTACATTGCCAACCACCATTACAATATGTACTCTAAATACCCGAAGCCTACAACTCCATGCACAAGAAATAGACCACGATCATGATTTACATATTGCAAATGTAATTTGTCTCCAAGAGACAAGAACTAAGCACATTGACCAACTACCACTGTTGGACAAGAAATTTGTCTTCTACCCATCGTACAATATTCATGGATTGCTAACATGTTGTAGCAAAATTAGCACAATCAAAAACATTGAAACATATGCAACAAGACATCTTGAATCAATCATAATCAACATCTTCCACATTCGAACATCCTTAGACATTGTAAATATATATATGACACCAACAGCACCAACAAATGAACCTTTCACTTTCATGCATGCCATCACTACAACTCTACCCGAACATTCAAAACTACTAATCACAGGAGACTTCAACATTGACACGCTAAAGACATCAAGAAAAAAATCACACCTCTTCGACATCATGCAACAACACAATCTCAAACTTGCAACCGAGAACACAACAACAAAAATAGGATCCGACCTCGACCATATCTGGATACATAATCGCGACACTGAAATAACAAGAGCAACTATTTTAGAAACATACTGGGTTGACCATTTCGTAGTTGCACTCCAATTGCACATGTAGTAAATGACTCCATCATTTTTCTATTATATCATCAACCAAAATGAATGTCATAAATTACACCTAATCATTCAATACTGACTACATGTTCACTGTAGCTGCATCTAAGATGGCCATGGAAATACAACAGAGCGAACACTCTCCAACCACTATCCATGACAACAGGCAAAAGAGGCAAGTACTCTTAATGCTTTCATACTCATTCTCTTCAATGCATCAACATAAATTAATCATACTAAATGCAATTGAAGCTGATGTATCAAGTTTCACTGCAAACAAAAGCTGACCACCAGTTTGCAAAGTCCCATATTTGACATCCGTAACACACCGTCAGCAACAGTCTTTGAAGCTGACATTCTGGCTACATACAAACTAGCTTCGAAGAGCTCTGCACAAAATGAACAAAGATCATCAATCGCATAAAAGAAGACCATGACACAATTTTCAAATAGATTTATAAATGACAAAACAAATAAAATTGTAGATAGTAAAACTGAGATCTAGATACGATGCAATATGCGCATCACTAGAAAATTTATAACTAAACCAAATTTAATTCATTTTGTATAATTGTAACCATATAATCTCACATCTCATTTATTTAATGAGAAAAAGTAAATCCAATGCAATGTTCCAATACTTATGAATTTGTGTTTCCCTTGTCCAACATAACTTGAAATATAGAAATAATTAATAGTATAATAAAAAATTTAAAAAACAAAATTATTTTAAATAATATTTAATGAAAAAACTATATTTATATGATCTAATGTTTGATAACTTTTGCGAAAATATGTCTAATATTTGTTTATGTATTTAATTACTTAATGCATATTCTTTATATTTCATTCACTTTTGATTGTGAAATATGAACAAATATATTAGACTTATTTGTCTTGATATTTATTTTTTACCAAAATATAAAATTTGATAAATAATATAAATATTAGAAATTTCTAAATACAACACAAATTTTGAATGGTTTTATAGATATAATATTTTAATTTTTTAATTTAGTTAAATAATAAATAAATTTATAGATTAATAAAAAATAAATTTTACTATCTATATATATTTTTAAAAATTATTTAATGAGGGATGTGCCTCTTCCGTTAAATATTGCGTGTCCATATTTGTAGTAAATAATAATGTTAGTTTTGTGGTTGTATAATATGACCTTATTTAAACCAAAAGCGAGGATATCAACAATAATATTTAAATAAAATATCCTCTACCCATATAATATAATCAAATATATTTTATTATTTATTTAGGTTCCGTGATAAAGTGTGAAAACGGAATGTAAAAGCAAAGGCAAAAGAACATGAACGAACATGAACTTATTATTATTATTATTAAAGAGAAAATTTCTCTGTACTGTTGGTTGAGCATTCTTTTTTAATTCGTATAGGAGAATAAAGAGGAATTGTTCTGTTCCATTTTCTAAAGCCATTAACCTTGCCAGCCATTGGTTGAACATTTCTTTTTTTATTAATATAATTATGTTCATATTCTAAAAGATTTGAAAGCGGCATGATTTCCTCTCACTTGTTGATTTTTAGCATGTCTGGAATTTATTTTATTTCATTATTTCCAGTGAAGATTTATTTTCTGTTCATCCCAAACTCGAAGAGAAATTTTTCTTCCCTTTCTATCATTTCCTATTCCCTGATTATTCACCATTATTCACGAGAAGAAAAATTAGAATGCTCGCAAACTTGGCATCTGCACATATTCAATTAATTCCTCCATTTTTTCTACAAAAGTACTTAATTTTTCAAAATGAACTACTAGAGAATGCGTGATTGCAACAAGATGCAGAATATAGTCGTATTTTAAGATATGCAAATTGCAACACCTGCCGTAACGAAGAATTTTGAAAAAAGATTGTAAATTAATGGTAAAATAGGTAGAGAGGGCTCTGGTTAAGGTTATGTTTGCCATTCACCTCCATGTCAAATTTTTATGGTTGAATTGATAGCTAGTTTTTTTTTAAACAAAAATCGCTTTCAGCATACAGAATATCATCTAGAGCAAAAGGGTTTTCTTTGTTCTTTTTTTATCTAAAAAGCATAAGAATTTTGATCATTGGTGTGTCTAAAAGAGGAAGAACTCCAATCATCAGTGTGTCTAAAAGAGGAAGAACTTAACGGCAGACATGCATCTCAGCGAGCAGGAAGAAAATGGCGACGTCGGCGACGGCGTTATGGTTGTCAATCCCATGGGGGTTCCCCTATTTATGATCCAGGGGGCTAATACAGGGGTTTCAATGACTTTGAGGGACTATTTCGTAGGGCAAGCTATGGAGTCGCTACTGCAGTATTTGGCGAGGAATGACCCAAACCATTACGGCGCTCTGCCAATGGCCAAAGAGGCCATGGAAGAGAATGAGTTGTAGGGTTTTAGATTTGTTGACAAACATTCTGGCCTCTACAAAAATAGCTAAAAACATACTGCAAGTCTTTCAAACAGATACCACACCAGATGATAACCCAAAGAAATACGGTACGACAAGGAAATGCTTAAGACTAACGGGACTAATGGTTGTTAGATTGATAAATCTAACGCTAATTCTATATTTTGCACACAAACTTGGAAAATAATGCACAAATGTAATAGCTATGTACCTGGTCTTCTGCTTTATCTATGTACTTGGTCTTCCACTTTATGTGGACACTGTTAACACTTGTTCCAGAGCAATGGGCATACTCAAATTCTTCAATTTCCTGTATACAATGGTGGTCTTGCTGTCCATTAAACCATTTTATTCAATACACAGATTTTTTGTTCACCAACTTGCACATTTCTCAAATGCAATTAATGTGTATTAATGGTGGACAGTTGTTTCCGTTTTCTATTTACTATCATCGACACTTGTTTACCCTTGTCCAAATTCCCACAAAACAACCATAAAATAAATAGTGAATAAAAAACACTAAAACCCCAGCAAAATACCTCTCGACCAATAGAAATTCTAGAATTTCCATTTCATAAATAGAATTTTTAAATATATTCACTTAAACTTTATGACATTTAAATACTTTGCTACAAATTTCAATTAGCGGGGGGGGTAGAAAAAAACATAAGTCCCCTACCTCTTTACAAATGCAGGGACTAATAACTAGGCCACAAAGTTAGTGCCTTTTTCCTTGGCCAAGATTCCAACCTTTAATTTATAAAGGCGTAGTATAAGCCTTGTACTATTATTTCTTAATTCAAGTAAACCACTTGTCACCATAATTGCAAAATGAATGAGTTGTCACCATAATTTCAAAATGAATGAGCTTTCTTTCATACAACTAGTGGACATAATTTAATATGCATTTAACTAGTAAGGGTGATATTTTTTTTGTGTGATTTTGATTAATTATAATTGGTAGGATGTTGTATCAATGTATAATTCATGTTATAGTTTTAGGAATTTTTTAAACATGTTAGTATGTTGTATTTTTTAATAGATCATATTTGATTTAAGATACTTTCTTAAATAGGTTCCATCAACATATATTTAAAGGTTGCACATGTTAAACAAGTTTGATGATAAATTAGATATTTCTATTGATTTTCTTGGAGGATGTTTTTGAAATATAAAGCGACCAAAACTAGGGGGTCGACCCCTACAAGCAAAAAGTTGGTAACCAGCACATTACCAACAAAATGTTAATGTACTAATACTATTTATATTTTTTGTGTTTTCCAAATATTCTCAATGCATATGTATATGTCATTTAAGAGGCATGTCTCTGTAGAAACATGTATCTTTAACACTCATTGGTTGTGAATAACATTTGTTTATTATGATTAAAAAAGTTTTATATATATATATATATATATATATTCAATGGGTTTTATCTGGAGGATGTTAATGTACTAATACTATTTATATTTTTTGTGTTTTCCAAATATTCTCAATGCATATATATATGTCATTTAAGAAGCATGTCTTTATAGAAACATGTATCTTTAACACACACACACGCGCGCGCGCGCTTCTTATAGAAACATGTATCTTTAACACACACACACACACACACACACATATATAATGGGTTTTATCTGACAGAGGCGACAAAACATTAACACTCCCTCTTAGCTAGGGAGGATAAACACAAGACATATATTACACCATTGGTAATGTTAAGAATGACACATAAAGGAAATCTTTGATTAGAAGGTTTTCATTATTCTAATATTGCATTTGACATCAAGAGTATTGGTCTTCTAGAATATCAACACAAGATATTCACCAAGTGCTCAAAAGGTTTGATATCACATCTGATATCATGATTATTGGTCTCCCAGAATATCGATATTCGATATTCACCATGTACTCAAAAGTTTTGATATCATGAGTTTTGGTCTCCCAGAATACATGATATTCACCAATTACTCAAAAATGTTTAATATCATATCTAATATATGAGTGTTGGTATCCCACAATACCAATAATATTCACCTAATACTTTTTTATTAATGGCCTTATAAAATGTTGAAATTCAAGATGTTCACCAAGTACCATAAGCAACATTCATCCAGAACATCAAGTCACATGATATTGACCAGGTACTCTGTGTAATGGCCTTCCAAAACATCAATTTGTGTAACATCCACCGTGTACTCAAAAAATGTTTATAAGATATGTGCACATGCATTTTCATTATGCTTACCATATAAACATCCACTATGCAAAGTATAATCTAGCATAGTGCAAGGGAGGAGAATCCCCAAAGGAGATGTCCAAACCCCTGGCGAATCACCACATAACAGAATACAACAACAAATAACAATAATGCAAGATCTAATACCAAGAAACAACTTCTTTATTCATAAAATGATTGATTGCATGCAATATGCCCGACTATAAGGTCTTCTGAGTTAGGGCCAAATACAAACAACAATTACAATATCAATTCTACAAGATCCAACTTACAACACAAAACCCAATCTCAGCTAGTCCAGATCCACCAGTGGATAAGAACACCAAGAAGAATCCACACTTGTACTCTCAGGTCCACCAAGCAATCCTCTGGTTCTTAAGCCACAGCTACCAGCTCTTCAAAGTTCGCATCTACCCTTCATCCTCTTTTCCAAGCTGGATGATCATGCCTAAAGACTCTACAAAACCCCTTACTTATACCCAACTAAGCCACAAGTCTGCTACAACAAAAATTAAATACCCATACATAAATTTTATGCCAAAAGTTGGCCAACAAACAACTTGGCACAAACAAGAATGAAGACCAAACCGAGAGTCAAAAAGACCAAGCCAAGTGTCAGCATTCTTCCAGACATAACCAAGGACCAAGCTAACTTGAGCATCACTACAACCCAAACTATGTAGACCAAGCCAAGTTTGCTAGTTCAAGCCGAACCAAAGAACACGCCAAGTCCTCCAGAAGCAACTCGAGAAACACTGTAACCAAGCTTCATCAAGATCCTAGTGTGTGTTGAGTTCCCACAAGCAACGTCAAGCACCTTCAACAACTGAGTGCCCATAGTACATGTCGAGCACAATATATGTTGAGCGACCATCA
This sequence comes from Cupressus sempervirens, assembly GCA_028749045.1. Lineage (NCBI taxonomy): Eukaryota > Viridiplantae > Streptophyta > Pinopsida > Cupressales > Cupressaceae > Cupressus > Cupressus sempervirens. The sequence continues at coordinate 644,450,868 of CM053784.1, read as the reverse complement.
TATGTTGAGCATACAATACATAGCGAGCACATAGAACCACAACTCTTAGCCAAATACCACCAACCATGCAGGATTTATGGCAAGTCTAGGATGCTCCTGCATCATAATCTATCATGATCTTCATAGACATTGTAAGATATCCATCATAATAGAGAATTTAGTTATTGTAAGATCATCACCTTTCAATAACTTATGCAAATATAAGTGACATCATTTGCAATTTGTCACTTCCTCTTGATGTACACAGAGGATAGGCCCATTAAAATCACACAGTCACGAGGTATATTCATGAATAATAGTTCTCTTGACTGGTACAATTTATTGATCACTGAAGGATCCATCTCAACATGGTTTGCTCCCTCTAAATCAATATGATCGAGATCACCTAAGCTTGGTTGAATCATATCCTCTATTCACTCCTTCTGACGGATGTGTCGAACTCCCTCTAAATCTCAATCTTTTGAGCTCATTTACCTTTGAAAAGTGTCAAACTCCCTTTGAATCCGATATCAATCCTCCTTTTCCCACAATAACATTCTCAGAGGAAAAGATTGAGGCACGTAGCTCTTATTGAAGAATAAAAATAAAAAAGAGAAACTACAATAATACTCATGGTTAATAAATACTCATGTGTGCACATCAATATCCCTTTTCATTCCATTAAACATTAATATTGTAATCGAAAATAATTGTATATATTAATTCATTCCATTATGATAATTAATTAATTTTCTACATAACTTTCCATAATAACCATAGGTCATAGGTATTGGAATGTTCACCTTTCATAATAACAAAATATGTTAATAGAACAATATTAGGAGATAAGCATACTAGTATTAATATTTCATAATAATTATATAACCTATATACTTACCTTCTATGAAGGGGTCCTTGCCATTTTCAATGGTATTTCTTCCCTTGTAGTCATTGTTGAGTCACATATTTAATTAAAGTTGAGAACAATATTCAAAGTCAATGCAATCCTAAAATTGCAATGATGATGTCCTTTAACACCCTAAGGGATATACAATCTTAACTTCCAGTGCTTTACAATATGTAAGTCGATATGTATAGGTGTACTATTAACCAATACTTCTACAACTGACGGAACAATAACTTTACAAGTGGCTGAAGTCTACAATACTTATGATTATTATCTATTTTCCAAGTTTCTTGGTAAGTCCACCATCCATGTGGAAAATCTTTATTTTCTACACTCCATATACTCTCTCCTTTGCATGTAGTTTATGTTACCTTTTATAAGTGAGTTAGATATCTATTCAACCTAACCCCACTCTTTTGTTTGTCACTTACATGCTTGGATTCGATATCTCCTTATCAACAGTCTTCCAGGTCCCACCTTTTAGTACTTGTCATGCATCTAAGTGCAATGGCCTTCAATCGTATGTCTCATTGCATATTATGCATTTGGGAATATTTAAAACTTCAAGGCCTGGTAATGAACTTGATATGGTACCATGTTGATTTCCTAGACGATGTAAATGTAGTAACATTGTTTGTAATTTTGTGTGTGTGTGTGTGTGTGTGTGTTCAATGAGATTTATTCAACAGAGGCTACAAGACATTAACAATTTCAAATCAAGTTTTGGTAAAGAAAAATATGATTGTGTTCTAATTTTATCTAGAAGTTGACTTCATATAATGTTCTAACCTTTGTAGATAAAATAAGATAAGATAAATTTATTAATGTTCAACAAGAGACTGCAAGGGTCTATGGGACTGAAAAGCATACAAGATACAAGACTACTAGCAGCAAGAGTGCCAAATGATGCCAAGGAAAGAAAGCAAATAGGAAAGCAAGGTGCTTGGAGCAAAATAGATTTGATCAAGAAAGGTCAAGAGGTAATGAAATCCCTTAAAGACTATCTTCAACATAGGTAGATCTTAAAATTGTAAAAACAAGGTGCTTGGAGCAAAATATGTAATATCCCTTGCCCAAACTGACTAATTTTAGTTCAAGGAATATTGTCAGACACTTGTATTGTTGCCTTTCAATGCTAAGAAATTTAGAATGTTCGCAAATGATATTACAATGCCTCTTACAATGAACTAATATGCAGTGCAGTTCTTTTGATATTTTCAATGCATATACATGGAAACTAGATATAGAATGCATACCTACAGCCAATTGGCATTTTGATAAACAATTGACATATAACTATTATGCTGATCATATATGCTATTAGACGAACATTTCGTCAAACAAATAGTATACAACATGTATCTCCTTTATTGAATTCATCTCATGTACAATGTTGCTATGAGTTTGCCAAGACAAATGGCTTACAATAATGACTACAATAATGCCAAAATCTAATTCTGAATTATCACAGCAAAATCATATGCCCTACAAAAAAGTACAATGTTAACTAGTAATAGCTGCAAGAGGAACTTGATAATAGTGATGCCCAAGGATGGAGATGAATCAAGCATAAGTATTGTAGTGTGGCATCGTTCTTGCGTACTGTAGCAGCCAACAATAAATGTATGCTCCAATTTAAACACAAATAGAACTCCTAAATTGAAGCTCTCATAAATACTAAATTCAGTGGATATTTCACCACCTCAAATGGTTGCAACACTGAAGAGTTAACATTCTCTAATGGCTGATTGAAATCGAAAACCTTAGTTTCTTCTCCCAATTTTATATCAAATGCAATTCACAATAATCAGATGATTAACAATGAAGCTCTCACCTTTATTTATTCTTTTCCTTCACCCTTCTAAAAGGAAATAAAATATTATTTAATTGCATTCTCTAAAAGTTTCCCTCTTTCCAATACAATAATTAGTTGTATTTCTAGAAAATGCACTCTCTAAAAGCTTCTCCCTTGCAATACAATAATTAATTGTGCTTCTATAAAATTAAATTAATTAAATATAAAATCACCTTTTAATTTTAATTTATTTAATCACTTTATAAGAAATTAATTTAATCAATTTTTCATTATTTCTCCACTTAGCCTTCGGAGAATGTAAAGGCTAAGAGCTCCACTGAGATGCTAAAAAGATGGGGACATTATAAAATAGATTTGATCAAGAAAGGTCAAGATGTATTGGAATCCCTTAAAGACTATCTTAAATGTGCATAGAAGCATAGATGCTCTATATAAATCAACATGATGCCAAAAGAATTTCTGAAAATAGCCTAAACCTATAACCCTATAGGTGGTTTTCATTGAAAAAGAAAGTTGTGGAGAAGTTGAACCCTAGATTCTATGGCCCCTTCAAGATTCTATGAAAAGTGCGAGATATAGTCTATGAACTAGAAGTGCCCAAGAATAATAGAAATTTGCTACATCTTTCATATTTCTAAACTTAAAAAGACATTGGGAAATATGTAGACCTATAATAAGACTTATCACTTTCGGAAAACAAAGACCCATTATGACTCCAAAATCCATTGTGGATGCTCAAGAATGAAAGTTAAAGAATAGAACCATTTGCAAGTATTTGTTGAGGTGAAAGGGTCTACCAACTAAAGATGCTACATAATGAGATAACATTTTGATGCACTTAAGTTTGATTTGCTTAGGGGGGAACAATCTCAAGGATCGAGAATTGACATGTTCTCTTTTCCATAAGACCACTAGACATTCCTTGAACATATTATTTATTTCTTAAGGACTCTTAAGGAAATGATTTTGTGATAATTTGGTGTGTCCTATTGTATGTATGTATTATTATATGGGGCTTAATCAGACCCAGAGGTTAATTTTTCCCCGCATTTACCAACTTAGTTTCCCTTGAATTTTTCAATAGGGGTCAAGTAGAAGTTTTCATTATGGGGCCCAAGAGAAGCGCCCTTAACGCACCCCCTATCATAGTACAATGCAAGGTCAAGGGATAGCGCCCCACAAAGCTCAAGAAACTTCTATTATTGTACAAAAGTGTCATGAGTTATCTTTCTATTAGTTGACATATTCTAACCCTATTTTATAACTGACATGAGTCTTGTTAAAGTGGCTTAGGGTTAAGATTTTTTAGATTAGAATTGGTAACATCATACAGTGATATTGAGTAGCAAGGGATTGCATATTGTAATCAATTTGATATAATCGATAATAAGATTGAACTCTTTATTTTGGTGGATGTAACTTGAGATTGGGTGAGCCATGTTAAGTTCTTTGTGTCTTCTTGCTCTATTTCTATTTGTTTTATTTCGTTGATTTATTAGTTAATTGTATTTAATTGTTAGATGTTTATCTTCTAAACCCTAACAGTATGTACACTTACATTAGTAGGTCCTTTGGATATCATATAATCAAGGTTTGATTTAGAGTGTTGACAACCAAGGGTGCATGCATAGAGTTTCATTGATTTATTGTTCAAGCAACTCTTTTTAATGTCTATTTGTCTAAGTTAGGGCTCTCTCCTAGTGCCTTGGGATTGTGATTCAAAGGTAGATTATGTAGTACTCCCTTGTATGTGAATCTGTTACAGCTTCACTAATCATATTGTTGTTATTGTTTTAGCACTTGAATCAACTATAAATGAGACCTTACTTTGTAATAAGAGGAATAAACAACTATTAAACCTTGTTATAAACTTGCAAGTATTTACATTCATTTCTATATGTTATGTCAAGCCTATTATCTATTAAGGTGGACCAAATTTGAAATAAGATCTAGTCATTGATTTCTCATGGAGTGAAATTAAATTGAAATATTGAACATCCCTAATCAAAGATTACATAAGATCATTGCCATGCCAAACCTAGACTTTGATTCAATTAGGGAGAAAGCTATTAACAAGGAAACTACCATTCCTAAGTCAAATGACAAGCAACTCTAAGGAGGATTAGGAGGATCTAAATGAAGATAGTGTTTGTCCCACTCGTATGGATTGTATGTGCATAAACATCTAATAACCCAATATGTTTATGACAAGTACCAAATTATTGAATGGCAATTACATTGTCATTCAATATGGTTTGAAAGCCCTATTCATATTTAAAATAGAGGCAATTATACCTATAGTGCTTACAGAATCAACAAATTTCTTAAATTTCACCCTTCAAATGGCCTAGAAATAAAGAAAATCATATTCACATGGGTATGGCTAATTATCAATGCTCCTTTTATAAGCAACACAACCCATTCAACAACTAGGATGATGGTAACACATGAACCCTCAACCAACAAACAATTTTAGTTTAATAACCTAGGTATGATATCAACAAATTTCTTCAATTTCACCCTAGAAATGGCCTAGAAATAAAGAAAATCATATTCACATGGGTATGTCTAATTATCAAGGCTCATTTTAGAAGCAACACAACCCATAAAACAACTAGGATGATGGTAACACATGAACCCTCAACCAACAAACAATTTTAGTTTAATAACCTAGGTATGATATGGTTTGCAATGAGAACAAGGTTGCATGCTCTTAATGTCATCAATTGTATGAGTAGTTCAAACAAAGTTCTCTTTCTTAAAATTCCACAAATTCACTATTTGAAAAGTGCAAATTCTAGCATTGTAGATAGTCCCTATAGATTTCATAATATCAAAATACAACTTCAAATCAACACTAGTGAATCCATTTAACTTTTTTAAAATTAATATCTTTTATTATAAATATGTTTCTTGACAAATCAAAATTTGTTCAAATACTTATTTAAAAATGAATAATTTAATTGTCATCCTAGTATTATCAAAAAGATACACTCGTACCAATCAAAATCAAACATACATTTTTTCTAAAAAAATATTAATCTTAAAAAATATATAGAAAAAGATACTTTAAAATTAGTAGTCCAAGTACAAGCATATTTCCCCCCAACTCTCACCTATCATTTATTTAAATAACCTTAAACTAAGTCATTTCCTCACAATATATTTGTTTCATTGTTGAAATAATATATGATAAATAGAGAATTCTCAACATCTATAATGCAATAATAAATAGAGAATTCTCAACATCTATAATGCAATATTTATTCTGTAAATATTTGTCATGGCTCAATCACCACTTACAAATTATTATCTATAACTACTATCACAAGTGGTGTGTGTAATCCACTTCAAACCCGTAAAACTTCATATAACATGTAACAAGCTCTTAATCATCATTATTTAGAATTTTTTTTTAAATGAAATATACAACCTCCTATTCAGCTTATTTTATAGTGGTACGAAAAGGCATTTGAATCCTTAAGATAATTGGATCATTCATTACCATCATACAAACTTTATATTTATTACAGAGTACCAAGGTTATAAATTTACGACATCTTTTTTTTGTTAGTTTTCTTATATATTAAAAAGAATCATAATACTCTCCTATATTTGAAGCATATTATATAAAAATAATTAATCTAACTAATAATTCATTAGTGTTCAAGCCTTAAAATATTCTTTAGTCAATCAATTTTGACAATTCTATTTCAAAAAAATTTTGAAGACATCAATTCTGCTTTTTGGTAATATATATAGTAAAGATTATAAAAACTCAAAAACAGATTCAACAAACAATTTCATGGGTCTACACTTCTTGCTCTTCAATTTTATGGAATTCATTTATGTATCAAAGACCAAAAAAAAAAGAAGTCAATTCTTTTTCAAATTCACGAAAACACAGCAAAATTTTCTCAAAAAAATATTGTTTTTATCACAAAATATACAGATGATGAAAATCAAATGCTGAAATTTTCTAAGGAAAAATCATTGCATTTTTGTTTTTTTGAAATTAAGTCAATGGTACAATTTGTAAGAAGGATAGCCGCATCCATACCTTATTGGTCTTCAATTTATATGAATTGCATCTTTCCCTAAGAATTCCCCTTGTGGTTTCGTCCTCTTGTGGTTTCGTCCTCCATTTGGTGCTTGGCATCTTAGCCTAAGCTTGATTACCCTTACATGACACTAACAACTCGAAACCTTATTTGCTAATATTATGCTTTTTTGCCTTTACTCAAAAGGTAATATGTAGGTTTCACTCTGTACTGCAAAAATACAATATAATGCATGATAAATTTTTTAAAGCTCAGAATTAGTAACTCCTACATTAAAATCAGCTAAAATAGCTGAAATATATTCAGTAATGACTTTGAAACATAACTCTAAACTGTTCTCGACTGATTTACCAAACCAGGAAAATGCTCCGCCTTGAATTTTTTTTTAAGTATAAGGTACTTCTAAAACTGTTCCTATGAGAACTCGATTACAATGTTGATAGGTAAAGTGAACTTGTTACATCATGTACGAATACTCTTTGGACAAAAACTGGCCGGATACTTATTCAAAGTCTAAACCCAACACTCCAAAATTCATTTCCGCTCAAAACAGTAACTAGTTAAACCAAGATTGCATCTTAACCAGGAGAATAATGCTTTCCCTTACATTAGACCTGTGAATCGTATCTTTATCTATAACCCCTTTGGACTGGCTTAACACCCAATTACAATATACTTGTTTGCCATGAAAACACCAAATGATTCCTGCAACCTGAAAACTATTTGGTACCCATATATTTGCAAGACATGTTCTCCCAGTTATCTTGCCAAAAATACTTACCCATAATATCTAGAGTACATCATTAGCTGTACATTTTTTATGAAGTTGATGACCTGAGATATTATGGAGAGGACCATATAAAGGCTTTTTAATATATGTAGTAAAATATACCAGGTCACAATCCTCCACATTTGAGAGAATTTGCAACCGCAGCATTATAGACTTACAATTTAAATAGAAATAGAACATTTTGGCAACTCTAATCCAACATTTCCAAATCTACAAAGGTCACTTTCCCCCTGAAATCTGGATAATGAAAGCATGGATCATTTGTGGAGTGTTTTCCATTTCTTACACTCCATTAACTTTCAGAAAACTATTTGAATGCCCTTTCAGGAATTTATCTGTGACCTGCAAGAAATCCCAACAAGATGAGCTTCTCTGAAAACCTAACTACTCAACTATCTTGGCTGTAATGCTCACTCCAACTTCCCCTGTAAAGATATGCATGAACTATTTTGTAGTCAGCTATTGGCAGAACAAAACAACTCACCCTCTTGTAAACTCTTAACAATGCTAAGAAATAACATCTGCATATATTAGTAAAACAATGCCCTCTTGTTGACCAGACACAAAACCCTCAATAGAAATCTACATGACCTGAATATTAATGGTCAAACCAGACAAGAGTAGAAAATACCTGTGTACAACCAAATAGGACAAGTTCTTGTAAACGAGGACAAGAATCAGCAAGTAGTCCAAGAGCCTCATCGGTCAATTTGCGGCACCAAGACACATCCAGCCTAAGCAAATTCTCAGAGGAATTACTTACAAGCGAAAGAATAGTATTATTATCGACCTGTTAAAACAGAAATCAGTAATAGGAAACATTAAACTTTACATTCTTATTCATAACCTTGCAAAATCCTGCTAAAAATTCTCCCACAAACACACATGTAGCAGGTAATTTTTATAACATTGTTATTTTTGTCTAAAACTCTATGACAATAATAACTTGAAATAGAGAAAGGTACAGCATGCATTTTCTGCAAGTTGATTTTGAATTTAAACATTCAATTAAAGCACCACATAAAATTGTGTCCAAATCATAAAATTGCAAGGTTTTACTACATAGATTTTCCTAAGAATATATACAGCAAATAGTTTCTACTACCTCATTTTTTGTTTGTTAGCTCTATGACCACGGTACATAATAGAAATGACCCAACATGTCTTTTGCAAAAGGCATTCGGTGAACAAAGAAAAGTAGATTCCAAAACGCTATATAATAAATGTGAAAAAATTTTGTATATGTTGTAAAGCATGTCTGTATGCAAGGTATATCTAAATAGAAATAAAAATGTCAGTTTTATCATTTCCTTCATGGGTTCCAACTATATATCACAGAGAAAATTTGCACCAAATATGCTTATGAACCCTGGTGCATGAGAAATGAACCAAAAACAGTTTCTATGCCCTTTAATACCTCCAATATGTTGCTCCTAGCAAGAATTTGTTTCAGATCCAATACAAGGATTCTAATAATCTCCACCAGAACTGTTTCTCTCAACTGGTCCATCTTCTTCCCAACCTCTCTTACCGGACATATTCACTCCTCGGGTGCTGAGTCCTCCATATTAATAAGGTTTACAATCCCTTTTCTACATTCTGTTAAGTCATAATAGGAGTCTCTCTTGGCTTTTTTTCCACCCATGGATATTAACCCACTTAGCTGTCTTCATTGACCTACCATTTTCATAACCAGGAGCTGTCTTTCTAGGAGTTTTATGCATCAAAGGTTTGTTCAAATGCATAACTTCTGTTCAAATCCTCAATCCCTTCCCCCACCTGACATCTTTCCTCCAGAACCAGCAACACAAGGAATGGTGACTGATAGAAAAGCGGCACAGGCCAAGGTTGAGGAAAAAAACAAGAAAAAAGACAACTCATTTCTTTAAAAGCTTTCTTTACAAATTGATATTTAATTTTGATAATGTTTATTAGTCTAGAGAGCAGACTTCAAAACATCAGATTTTATTATGGTCTGAATACTAGGGGATCTTTACGCCATTTTCATGCTTTCCACAACTTTCAACAGCATTACCGAGTCCATAACCAACAAATGGAAAGACTGTAAGCATCGATGAAACATCCTATCTTCTAAATTGAATAAAACAAGCTCCCACTCTACAGTCAAAGAACAAGTAAGCAGACTTTTTAGTCTTGCAATCGAAGGATATGGGCAGAACCCAATTTCTAAATGGAAATTCGTGCAAATGGTCAAAGAAGGGAAAAAAAAAAGTCATGTTGCCCCAACTGGATCCTACAAAGCTATCTTAAACTGATGCAAAATTAGAAAAGGCTAGGATAATCCTGCAACAGTTGGATTACAAATATCAAGACAAAAGCAAAGCTGCCAGGCAATTGCTTCAAATCAGTTAAGATTTTGCAAAATCTTAACCAATTTGAATATCTTGAGCATGAGGAGAAAGGAGCCCGCACCAGGACATTTGCATGGAAAGCAGCAACACCAAGGTCCTGTGCATAATCAAGCATGTCCAGGAGCAAAATGAAGAGTAGATATATCGAGGAAGGACAAGAAATGAACGTCCAAATATGATGTTGTCTGATCCTTCCAAACCTTAAGACATGAATCCTTTTCAATTGTGAAGCACATCTCAGAAGTGTAGAAGAATAAATCCACAAAGAGAAGCAGGTGATAAAAAGGGAAGAAAGGTGAACTTTCTCAAAAAAAAAAATCTATTAAAAGTAGCCGATCCCCATGCAACTCTGAGGGACACACATGCTACAATTAGTTAAAGGTATATGCTGTCGTAAACCCATTCTAGGAGATAGGTAATAAAATGCACTCTATGAAATATTATGTAATCTTAAATTTAATAATTTTCCAAGCTAACACATCTTTGTTGAGCTTGACAATCCATTAACTATAAGATCAAGGATGTCCTTCAAGGGGTGATAGTCACATATTTACAACACCCCCAACTTCCTTCTTCATTACTAAACACAACCATCACGGCTACCAAATCAAACATACTATTGCCTCTAAACTTGATATGCCAAATGCATATGTTGTCCAAGTTTTTGCTGTCCTTGAGGCCTCTTCTAAAGAATTTTTAATCCTTGCATCTCATATCCACTTATTCAAAGCATCAATTCATGAAAGAGGGAAAAACTAAAACTGGTTGTCTGTCCCAACTCCTAAATCATATAGCCTCCTCCAGCTGCTCCTAATTTTGAGTCTTGACTCGTCAATATTCAAGTTCCCTAGAATAGACCCTTCTAGTTAGCCACAGGCTTAATAATCCTATTTGAGCTCAATCCATCGTCAAGGAATTGAATAAGATACTTAGTACAGAGAACAAAGTTATCATGTGTATTGTTCCCTTTTTTAATCTGGGCACTAAACTGAATTTCTGTCAGCAAGTAGTTAGGAAATTAAGGTTCTCTCGGCCATTTAGTCAGATCGGAACTAAAATCTTCAGTCTTCAACTAGAATAAATAAAATCCTGTCAGCAGTTAAAGTAGATTAAGACAAATCTTAAGTCGTGAGTCTTCTGCTGGAACAATGCTAGGTAGTTCCTGTTAGTTGCTAGTTATCTTAGCAAATCAGTGGGGATTTTGTTTCAGTTACAACCACCATTTAGTGTGAGGGCTAAAGAAGCACTTGATGCACAAAGGTAATGTCTTTTAAATTGAAAACAAAAAATACTTAATTTTCAGCTACGGGTAAAAAGGAATGCTACTAAAACAATCTGAAATCTGACATTCACCCTCAAGTTTATACCTGTTGCAGCCTTGGGGATAAAAACACTTGTGTGGAACCTGTGGATACTCTGCAGGACATCAAGAACCAACAGGTAATGCTACCAGACTCACTCCTTTCCACTAAGCATATAGACTCTAAACTGCAGTTTGAACCAGTGGTTCCTCCATGAAAGCGCTCCCCCCCCCCCCAATTACCAAATATGTTCACATTCCATTCAACTAAATTGACTTATCTTTGATGGAAAAAAGATTAAATCTATAAAATCTACCAGCTGTTTGAACTTCTAGCTTATCTTTTACTTTGTGTGACAATGGAAAATATTAGACTGTCGAAATTGATGTGTAATTTTATGGAGAGGCGTGTCAGAATATGGGGAAATAACCATCAATACAGACAACAGACTAGAATAAACAACCCAAGTTGCACAAATTTATGTTGCAGTAACTATTTTCAGAACTAAGCAACTTATCATAATAATAAGATGATGTGTACCAATACATAATCATACTTTAGACAAAAATTTGAACTACCAAACTACCTCTTTTACGCTGTTGAGTGAAAGATCAGATAAGTTATTCCCAGAACCCGCAATGAATGCAGCAACAGCTTCATCACTGCCAAGAAAATAGTAAATTAAACATGGTTAAAACAACCAAGCTTTGCCTTAAAACTCATGAAAAAGACAAGCTTAGAAAAAAATTAGTCACCAAAAAAAAAACTCGAAACAGTATCTGACAATCAATAAGCTAGTATTAAATAGAGTGTAGTTATAAAGGCTTAGTAATTATTAGTTACACAAACATTTCAATTTCAAATCTACAAATTCCTTGGACAGCAGTCCGTCTTCACTTGCATTCTCCACAGAAAATACATCAGATACATTAAGTCTCAGTATACTAGAGAATATTAAATATCACAATCTAAATGTCATCCGACACCTCCTAAAGATTTGTTTTCACAGATACCTTTTCACACCTTCACCCTGATAAAATCAAGCGAACGATATCCCAAATATCCAACATACAACTTTTTTCAGAATTTCCTCGAATCCAGTGCAACAAACATAGATCAATTTGAAAATGGCAGACGGGAGGAGTGGCGGGAATTGTGGACAGCCCAAGGTTTTTGGAGGCCTGAATAAAGCCGAGGCTGATTCAGGTGATGAAGAGGACGATGGTGCTCCCTATCCTCTTTGGGGTTCTAGGTTGCAGTCTGATCCTGGCATTGGCAATCTCACATGCAAGGAAACTGCTCTTGTTCTCCTTTTGTGGTGTTGGAAATTGGTCTCATGTTCTGTGTGGATGGAGCCGAACTGCAGGTTTGCTGGTCTTGGTGTTAAAGCGGCATTGTTTGTCCCATGGAGAGGGACGTCTTTTATCAAGGATTTGATTCTGGTAGTTTGATGGGTCCCATTCTTTTCTTTTCAGATTTGGGGTTTTCCTGGGGGGGGACTTAGTGAGACTTAGCAGGAGTTTTGGAGGGTCTATGTGTCGCATTGTGTCAGAGTTTTCGGTTGCACCCACTAGGAAGGCTTATTTTGTACCCTACTTTTTGTGGTTCCTCTTGAATGTGATCCTTCTCCAGTCATCTCTATGACTTTTGACCTACTTTGTTAAGTGAAGATGCTCCGTGTTGGTGCTATCTAAAGTCTTTTGTTGTGGCCAGAGGCATCTTCTTGAAGTTTTTGGTTGGGTCCACTTGAGTTGGAGGGTTGGTTGAGAAGATCTTGGTCATTTCAGAAGGTGGGTTTTATTTGTGGGTGAAAGACGCAAGGTTTTGGATGTTTTTTGATGGAGCTCTTATGTGGGTGAGTGAGGCAAGGATCTGGTTGCTTTTTGATGAGCCACAGTGCTATTCTGATCCATTGTCTGCAGTTGAAGCCGTGAGGTTGGCTTCTATTACAGCATATACTTTACTTCAGTACCCTTCGTGAAGCCTATCTCTTCTAGTTGTGTATCTTCCCTGCACATGGGTGGTTTCCCTAAATGGTGTGAATCCAATTCCTCTAGTACCGTTGGTCCTGCTTTGTTCAGTGATGCACCGTCCATGCTCTATTTTTCTTTTGCAGGCCTCTTTGTTTCTTTGTTGGTTGCAAGATTAGCATGAGTCTTACAGCTGAAGGTAGATTTTTCCTTTCTTTGGTTGTTTGGTTTTTCTTGTTGCCGCCAGTTGGACACTGAAAATTTTAAAGGGCCCACTCTGGCCTCTGGGTGTTTTTAGTTAAGGAAGCTTTCAGGTTTTCGGGTAGCTTAGTCCCTGAATGGAGTCTCATGCATCTCTTTCCCGTTGCTTTGGTGGACTTGTATGGGCACACTTCCGCTTCTTCCCTTGGAGACTTCTATAAAGGTGAAGCCTCCCCTTGTTTTTATGAGGCTTCTTTTTGCAACTAACTGGTGGGCTGGGTGCTTTTTTGTTGTTTTTCTCCTTTGCTCTCATTTCCTATTGAGCTAGAGTCGTCATCTATGGAGGTGGAGTGTGTTTTGGGGGTGAGGTTGACCGTGGTACAAAGCGGCTTTCTTTTGTAGCTGGTTGTTGAGGGGAAGGGTGGTTTCAGAAGTGATTTTCAAGGAGGGCAATCCTTTCTTCCATCTATTCTATAGTGGTGGAATTCCCTTCTATTGAGGTGAACGGGAGTTTTGTTGGGGGATTAGATGTGTTCTTTTGGGAAATACTTGCTGCGCATAAATGGTTGCTTTGGGTTCCATGTTAAAACCCTATCTTCTAGCTGTTTTTTACAATGACCTCTGTTAGCATGAATGTTTATGATACTACATTGGGGGAGTATCCTGAGCATTGGAGAGTGTTGATAGGTTGCATTCATGACTGCGTTTGTCATTGATGTCAACATAGCATTGTTTCTATAAAGACTGGCAGAGTAGTAGACAGAGTTCTTGATGGTATGGACAATGGTTTGATTGTCTGGTCATGCGCAGTTATGGACATGTACAGCACAGTTCCCTGATGACATGATCAAGTGCACAGAGTCTAAGTCGATGGTGTACAGGAGTTGCACCTGATTTATAGAGAGCAGTTCAAAGACAAAGTATTGGGAAAGCAAATCCTGATGATTGTTGTCTATCTTACATCCCAGATGTAATGAAGTGATGCGTAGTCAAGCAATGATAGAGGACAGTTAGATGATGACATCAACGAGTGTGCAAGCCTTAGTATCGCACATGTGAAGTTTTGTATAGACTATGAGCCGACAGTGCTATTGGAATTGTAATTTATTTATCTCATTTTAATTAATTGGGAATACCTCAAGGCCGACTTAAGGAATTATTATGAAGATATGGTATAAAGGAAAGATGCTTTCGTTGATTGTAATGTGTGTGAAAGTATTGTGATCCTTATTGAAGTGCGAAGTGCGAAAAGGAGCAAAGTGCTGACTGAATGTGTATAAGCAATCCAAGGGATTATTGGATGCAAGATTCAAGATCTGGTTGTAAGATCTGAAGGAGCAGAGGTCTAGTTGACAGGACAAAGAAAGAGAAAGGAAGTATATTTCAATTCTAGATCATTTGGACAGTGGATTCAATGGTCTTGCCCTTAAAGCTGTTTGGGCAGTGGGTACAGTTGTCTTCCACAACTCCTAACAGGGTTGGAATCTCCTAACAGGGATTCAAAGTCTCCTAACAGGGACTCATATGTACTGAATGTTGTAACAGACTCCTAACAAAGTCTATCCTCTAACAAGGAAGATTTATATCAATACATCATCTTGTGGGTACCATCCCCATCAGGATTTTCCCTCTGATCAAGGGTTTCCCTAGTTAACATATCTGGTGTTATTGTGTATGAATATCTTCTTGTGGTTTCAATATACATTACTCATATGGTTAAGATTGTTTAAGATTGTTAATTGTGCTATTAGTTGGATAACTGATTCAACCCCCCCCACCCCCCCCCCCCCACCGCTATATTAGTGGACTATATATTCTAACAACCTCTTTATGTGGCTAGTTTTTGTTTGGAGATTCAAACTTTGTTATGGTTTTGGGAGCCATTTTGAAACCCAAGGTGGTTGTGGGAGGCAAGTGAAAACCCAATTTGGTTTGGCGTGCCTCTCTAAACCCATAGTTTCTACTAACTCTTTGAAGCTCTATCATTTGTGGCAGTTTCTGATCGTAGTTTTGGAAGCCGTGTTAAAACCGCATTATGTTTTGGGGAGCCTTCAAAACCCCATGGATATCCTTGATTAGGAGATTTTCTCTTTGATACAAGGCTTTGGGCTTGTATGTTCAGTTCTTGGGGGCGGCTAGTGCTTTGTATGCTAAATGATTTTGAGCTGTTGTCTGTTTGCTGGCGATCTGCAAATGCTCTATCTGTTGCAGCATCTCTTCTTAGTGGGGCTCCAAATCCCCCTCAAAATCTGTTTGTAAGGGGTTTCAAGGTCCCCTCAAAACTTGCTTTCTCCTTTATTCAAAAACATACAAGTTTTTTCATAAGAACAAAGATTTTAAAATAAAGTTATAAGGATAGAGATATAGCATAAGTAATTACATTAATGTCCAATACTGGCAAAATAAATCATTAAAACTTGTCGCAAATTCACCAATTCTTTTTAAAAATTTGAATTCATGCGGACAATATGAGAAATGTAGGACAATCTTCCAAGATTTGAAATCAGTGGCCAATATTCTTCCTATATTCATGATTCTCTTTCAAGCGTTTTGTATCAAATATCTCCAAAAACATGCAGGTGTTTCGGATTTTTTGAGTTTGGAATCTGAATAATACAGGTATTTTCGTTCTCTTTTCTGAACTTTGGCTTTTTGGAGTTTTATAAACCAATTTTCTAATAGAAAACCATCAAAATGACTAGAAAAGATCATGTGTGATTGCTTTGCATACACTTTGGTAGTGGGAGTGCACATTAATTATCTTACTAGAATACTGAACCAGAAGTCCTTTCATGTTTCAACAAACCTGAATGAACATCTTTTCAGTGACAGCTTTTTAAGTGATCTACAGCCATTAGTGAGGTATGCAAGTGATGCATCCGTCAAAGGGTAAAGATTATCCAAGATGAGGATCTTTAGTCCACAGCACACAGCACCAATTGCTTCTATAGCACCATCAGTCAACTTCCTGTATTCAAGTAAGAAATGAACATCAGCAACTTGCAAAAGCTATTAAAAAAAACTGATGTCCGCCACCACACCATTCATTAAGCTTTCAAGAAATCCTAAGTGTTTTTAAGGCATTAGAAAATAGTAAGGGCATTGTAATTCCAAGTTGAATCAGATTAAATAAGAGAAAATGTGGTTTAATTTACTGACCCACAATCTGCAACAGAAAGTTCTGTCAGATCACAACCTAAATAAGCAAGGATTTCAGTCACAAATTCATCAGTAACACTCGTTATCCCTGCAACTGAGAGTACCTCCAACTTATGCATCTTCTTTAATGCAGGCAGAATTTTGATTGCATCTAGCTGATTGCACTCCTCCAAACGTAATTCCCTAATCACCGGAACTAAATGGTCAGCTAGAGCATTAATGCTAGCTTCTGACAAGAATGAACAGCGACTTAAGTCGACGGAACTTAGTAAAGGAGCAGCCTGTATAAGTGCCTTTAATCCAACATCTGATATGCGATATGCACCATGTAATGAAAGACGGGTTAAACAAGGCAATCCCACGGAAGGGAGAGCAAAAGTAGCTTGTACTAAACGATCTGTTAAACCACGTCCACACATGCCTAACTGAAGCACCTGTTAAAAATAGAAATCCTGCCAAGTCACTAACAATTTTCCTCTTTAAAAGCCAATACATAATAAAGACCACAAAGACATAAAATTAGTCCATGATATTTCTACATAATGAAGCAACGGCCATTCACAACAATCTTCATTAAACTTTTCTGATAAATATAATAAAAAATAAAAAAATAATGATATTAAATAGACAAAAAGATTCATTGAAAAATTAATCCTGCAAATCTGGAAATCAAATGCCATAATTAGATTTACAAAATTTCCTGAACACTATTTCCAGTACTTCTCTGCCTATGGAATCAAAGTGCCGCCCTCAAAACAGGCATTAACTTCCATCATGGCCGGTGATAATATTCTACAGGGTACAGATAAAGTATACTATATCGTAGAGCCAAAGAAGTTGGAGAATATTAAGTAATACAACTTAGTACAGTATGTTTTATAAAAAATATAGGAATAAGTTCTAATGCCTGATACATACATAACAGGGTACCCAGATTGTGTTAAAAATGTAAGGTGTTAAGTAAACAAGATATATTTAAGAAGCTGCAATTTCTATTGGGAATTGAATCACAGTAAAAATGTGCATATGGTACAAAGTTTGAGGAGTTGACTAGTGGCCGGAAATATTTGTTGGTATAGGAATTTTATCTCCGCGCCAATTCGGACAAGCACTTTTCAGCTTCTCCTGATTGGATAGGAAGTCAAAAGGTTCATTTTGGGGGGAAACCACCTTTTGAGGGGAAACCAACAGTGAGCCATCATGAAAATACTGTACAAACTCTACTACACTAAAACAATAATCACAAGATTTAATAACTACAGTGTGGCAGGATGAAGTGTATAACAGAAGTACCAAACAGAAGCAGGAACCTGTGATCTCCTAATGTTGAGATTTGTGTTCACCTAAATTTGAACTGTGAATGACATTTCTTAGAAGCAGGTCATGCATGTAGACATAATCAATTGGCCAAGACATATAGATTCCAGGCAAAAGTGAAACAGTTATCAAGGTGCTCCCCATGTCAGCTACCCAAATAAAGAATCAAAGAGACAAGTTACTGCTCAAAAATTAAGCAATTGAGACAAAAAACTTCTAACTTGTTGTATCCAGATAGAGAAACTTAATCTCAAGGGAAAACCAAGCCTAAAGAGTTCCATCTAATGGATAATTTTGAAGTGAATGAAGTTAAAACCTTTGAAACAAAACTGCCATCAGAGATTATGTGAAATTAGAAAAATAAAAAATATAAAGAGACAGTAGCAAACCTCTAAATTAGTGGTTGAACATTGTGACATCAGCTCATTAAGCTCCGCCTCTGATATAAGAGAACAATCTGGAACACATATTTCTGTTTGTGACCCTGTGATGAACAATCGTAGAACCTGAGCAGTGACCTTTCGTGATGCACAGAACGCACGACAGATTTTGTTCTTTGTTGCATCAGGGATTCCTTCCAGTGACTCAATGAACTCAACATGTTTACACAAAACTCCTAAGCACAATTCTTCAAGTGGAGGTGGTAAAGTGTGGATTTTGAAATCATTATCTCGTGTAGGTGCCCACTCAATCAGAGAAGCAGATTTCCCAGTTGCAGCAAGCTTTTCATTCCGAGCAGCTAATACTGCTGCTCTTTCTTCTACTAAGCGCCTGGCAGTAGAAAATGGACCAGGCCAATCCCTTTTCTCTTCATGGCTTCTACCTTCAATAGCAGACTCGGGCCTTATCTGAGAAGCTGAGTATTGTTCATCATCAGGCTTGAAGAAAGCAAAATGTGCAGCCCTTTCTCTTGCTATTGCAAGAAATCTATCTCTGGCCAAAACTCTATTAACCGGTTCCTGAATTTGATTTTGGTGAATGGAATTCTCTTGCATCAGATTTTGCCCTTCTTGTCTCGTATTATGACCCTGGTTTCGATTTACAGAAGCTGCATTTTCTGCAACGTCAAGTTCCACATCTCTGTTATTACGATCCTGGTTTTCATTTTCTGGAGCATTATCCACTTCCATTACATCTTGCTCTGGAGGTTCATTATTTTGTCTTTGTTTTTCTCCTGTATTTTGTTGGCCATCTTTACCAGTTGGATGTGCTGGTTCAGCAAGAAAAAGAATTTTATCACCTACATGGCGTACTGCATTTGAAATAATTTCTTTATCCCTGTAACATTCATCTGCATGATTCCTCATTTCCACACTGTTGTTAGGTTTACCTCTGGAATTCATCATACTCTGCATATCAGATTCATTGTCTGAAGAATCTGTTTCTTTCTCAGACTCATCCTCTGAAAAAATCACTTCACTGGATTTCCCAGCAATTAATTTCCTTTTCCACTTGTCTCTTCCCACTTTACTCCCCTTGCTTGTCCCTGCAGTCTGATCTTCTTGAAAATCGGCAGGTGTGGTTGATAATTTTCGCTTACCCCTCCCTCTTACTTGACCTCTACTGCTTACATCACCCCTACCTCTTTTGGAGCTTGTTACATTATCCTTGTTGACAGGAGTTTCCTGATCCTCAACAGTATCTATTGTGATTCTGGGATTAGCATCATCTGTTTTTATGGCCAAGGAAGGTCCAGCTTCAGCACAATTATCTGGCACCAACGATGTGCCATTTAACCTATTACTGATTCTTGCGCTTCTCCTGATGCCGCCTGGAGTTGAAAAATTTGGACTTTCATTCTGACAATGCATTGTTTTATTAGATCTAACCAACAGGGTTCTGTTGTCAATTGCGGAGGGCATGACAGTTTCTTGCAGAACTGGAGAGTTGTGTATCCTGAGGTTTGGCATGCTGCTTCAAAGACCCTGGCCAATTAGTTCTAGCAAATTATCTTTCCTTTGCATTAGCACATGTGATTAAGATTCGAATTTTTCTGCAACATCGCACAGTTTCATAAACAAAACTTTATTATCCATGCAATGCTCCACAGAAACATAAATTTTCAGCGCTCCAGCATCTATTTAACAATCTCTTTCCTAAAATTTAAAACACTATTGTAAGTCCACATAAACAGTAAGGAATACTGTAAATATTCCAATATGTGATATGCATGGTAATTTACCTCAAAAAAAAAAAAGGTTCAATTCACAAAGAAGCTGTCGCAGAAACTCATAAATTTGGAAAAGTGCGCCGTCTTAATGCCTACATTGATCTACAAAATTTCTCACATATTTGACAAAGTTTCAAATAGATGTGAAGAAGTAAGGTCTCTTATGGACTTGCGTTGATTTCAAAAATATGAAGCGTGGAGAGCCGTAACCAGGTTAGCTTACATTGAATTTAAAACGAAACCTAAAAGATTAGACGTGATTTTGAGGAATTGCGTTCATGAAAGCTTGGGCAGAGTTTCAACCGATCAAAACCATCTGTGATGAAGATTTAGCTAATCTATTTTTGTTCATTTCGTGTAGATAATTCGTGTGACAATCCATATACAGCGCAACTCCAATTTTAAGCCGTATTAGACTTGGTTAATGATATTATGAATTCACTGGTTAATTTCAAACCAATATTTTTCAATTTAAATTTGTTGTTTAATAGGTATTTTTCTGTCTTGAGAACCTGGTCAATGCCCTTATAGCCAAAAACATTTTAACTGATGTTTTGCACATAGTCGAGAAAAATGTGGATTATTTGATAAAACTAGAGAGCAAGGATACATACGGAAAAACATGTAAAGAATTTCAAGAGTAAGAATTCATAGGTACACAAAAGGCTCGGAAAGACAAAAATCAAATTTTAATTCGAAAACAGAAAAAGCCATATGAAAGATAAAATCTGGCACGGATTATCTTTCCATAAATCAAAAACAGGAAGACACACAGTACAATTTGACCTCCACTTTACTTCATTGTTAATATTTAGCCTCGTATTATCAGATGCGAAGTATGCAATTGCTTAAAACTTCGAAAAATAAGTTGCAGTAAGGGAGAATAAAGGAAAACAAAAATGGGCAAAAAAATGTTGTACAACGCATCAAAAACGACTGCGTGAATTGCAAAAACCTGGTAGAGAGTAGTCTTACCTTCTGAAAGATCGTAAAATCTAGGGAGTCATTCTGAGCTAAATTCACATTAATTTTGTTCTACAAAAGTAGGGTTTTTAAGGGCCTAATGTTCGATTCCCGGGAAGATTTTGTTTCCCGCGTTTCGTAACGTATCTGGACCGTTGAGGTTGTGAAATCGACGGTAGAAATTTGTAGAGATTCTTTGCCGTAGGAAATTAAGATGAACGGGCGAGATTCCCCGATTAGATTGTCCGGTAATATGGGGCTTGTTCGACAAGCTTCCTATGTATAGTGTTTTGGTCTTTCTTTCTTTTTTTAATACGAAAAGGAAAATACCTAAATTAGAAACACTTCGATGTTCCTCATTGAAAATGTCTATTTATTTTCTAATTATTTAGGTTGATATATATATATATATATATATATATATATATATATATATATATATATATATCAGTCATTATGGATTGCTGATTGTAAGCTATTTTGTTACTAGTGAGACCATTCTGTAATTTACTATTATAAATCAGGTGCAAAGTGTTAAAGGTTATGCCTAGTTAAATGTTACTTGTTAAGCTAAATTGTATGAAATAGTGGCAATTGAAATATTACTTCTGAATACAAAATATATAGTAGAGTAGAGAATGAAACAATATGAAATTAATTTAATGTCACTAGTAACATAATGTATTTTAAAGATATGCGGGAAATGTGATGGCAGTACTGAAGCAATCATGAGCAGGAGAAGGATTTCAAACTTGTAGATTTGCAAAGAACGTTAGGCCTGGTAGTAGTTGAGTTTGTGCAAGTGTAATGGCATGGAATATTGAGTTGCAACAAGTCAAAAATATTTTTCGTGGTAGGGCAATAGTACAACCAACAAAACTTGTCTTCATTAATCCATAGTTTGAAATTAGAACTCACAAATGCCTTAGCAAAGTCAAGCAATTGTCATTTGACATTAGTGGCGATGAATTCAACTTGAAAATGGGGAACCACAAGCAGCTCAAGAATTAGGGAAAGATATTGTGTCTTCCCAAGGGAAAGCTATTAGGGATGCATGAGGCAATATGATATACGAGCTTGGTGAATCTTCACAAGTTGCTAGTTACAAATTTTATGTTCAAGATGTAGTAAGACAATCAGTTTTGCATGCAAGACCTCACTTAAATCAAAATCCACACATACAATGGTTGGTGGGGTCTCTTCCCAATGGCAAGTAACATGCCCCGACAAAGGGCAAAATAGGGTTCACAATAGATAAACATGTAAGGAATTGTCAATTTGGAGTGTTGAGAAGTATAATGTAATGATCCCATCTTTTGGCCTTCACGTTCTTTTAGTAGTTGACCAAGTGTGTGTGCGTTAGCCTTGTTCTACATGGTCCCGAAGGCTAACGAAGGGTTTAATGGGATCCTGGAGTGTTTTGGCTTAGTCATTTCCAGTTTGGACCAAAACGAAGTTGATTTACTCAGTTTCAGGCATACTTACTATTTTTTAGTAAGTCGGTAGGACACAGTGCAGGTCAATTTTGGTGATTGGATTCGATACTCTTCGGTGAGAGCTTTCCAATGAGCTATCACTCACATTATTCGGAGTCTGATTGCTAATACATTTTAATGCCTGAAGTTTTGTTAAAGTAACATCTAATTTAATTGTAAAATATTAAAGTGTTACTTTAATATTTATTTTATGGTGATGTGTACCCAAGGGAGACATAAGGGGTATTTTAATATATGTTTTGTATATTACACATCTTTTATCCCACATTGCCCATATGAGTTGAGCGGACCCTTGGAAATAGAATAAAAGGAAGCATTTGTGACTTCATTAGACAGGTTGAATATGAGAAGAAATTGGTGTGTGAGTTGCAGCTCCGTTCTTGGCATTTAAGGACGTCTATCCTCTCTTGTAACATTCTAGACGTCATTCCCTTGGGGTTTGGCCTTTGGAATTCTTTGTTATTGGCTTCATTATCAAGCAGTTTAGTTGCATTTCCGACTACAGGCAGATTTGGTATTTTGCTCGTATCTTCTTCACTACTTGTCCAACGCTTATGCTGATTGGAGGGAATGGTATTATGAAGGTAGTGGACTGATTGAAGGACAAAGTATTGTAGCAACAAGTTCGTAAGCATGGGCTGGAGTATTATGTCAATACTGTTGAAGTAATTAGTGAGTTGATAAATCTGCTATGTATTTGGTTTTATGAATTCTGAAAATAACATTTTATTAGCAGTAGTTCATTTCCACTTTGCATATCATTGTAGTTCCTTTCTTGTTTATGTTGTATGATACCAATTCCATGCACGAAACACAACAAACAATAAACGTTTGATTTTCGGAGTTATAAGGGGTTTAAACATTAAACGGAGAAATAAGAAGTTGAATGCAAACTGTTTGACATAATTCCTTTCAGCAATTTGGTTTAGTTTTTTAGGACATCCAGGGGTGCCCATTACAGTGGTATCAGAGCTTGCTTGCAAAGTGTTTCACGAAGTTATAACCAGTAGGTGGCCATTACAGTGGTATCAGAGCTATAAGTCCTGCCATCCTGTGGAGATCATATTGATAGCTAGATAAGATGTATATTAGTCCAGATCAAGATGTGATGTTCAGACAGTTATTGGGTACATTAGAGAAGGGGCAACATATGCAATAGGAGCAGAATAGGCGAATGGATATGATGTTGCAGCTTATGGCTAGACAGATGGGCATCAACATTGATGATTTGTATCTTGCTCCAGAGCAGAAGGTAGTCGATTTCTCAGGTGGGATCGAGAGACGTATAGAGCCAGCTAGCTATGATGTTGGTGATGTGGGCATTTCGGCAGAGTTAGTAGAGACATGCGTGCGAAGTCAGGAGACCACATATGAAGCCTTGTCAGGGGATGATGACGTAGCAATAGTGGAATTAGGAGAATGCGAGGATACTATCATATCAGCAGCCACTTCTATGTCAGTTGAAGCATCCAATGAGGAGTCTAATGGTATAAATGCAGTGGTTGATGTATTTTCTAATGAAGCCACACATGTTAATGATTATGAGTTTTCATCAACTACAAATTCAGTTCAGTTTTCTGTTGCAGCAGTTAATGTTGTTCCTATGTCCATATATTTCGATGCGGCAACACCTATTGTTGATACAGTTAGCATGAGTACATATGGTTCACCTACAACTACATCTTTTTCAATGCATGATGGTGATAATATGCATTCCAGTCCAATATATATTATGTGGATGGATAAAGGGAAGAAGACGTTTCATAGATCTTCTATGGAGTTGCCTTATGGTGACATTCTGACTTCATCAGCACAAGTTTTGAATGCTAGGCTATAGAGGTTGGTCCTGAGGATGCGGATTTGCAGTTGGTTTAACTTTCATATGGATATCACCTATTGGGATCCAGGTGGAGGTTGGAGTCCATTATGTTACTTAATTGCTTGAGGACAAGCAATTTCAAGGAGGGCGGATTTGTAATGATCCCATCTTTTGGCCTTCACGTTCTTTTAGTAGTTGACCAAGTGTGTGTGCGTTAGCCTTGTTCTACATGGTCCCGAAGGCTAACGAAGGGTTTAATGGGATCCTGGAGTGTTTTGGCTTAGTCATTTCCAGTTTGGACCAAAACGAAGTTGATTTACTCAGTTTCAAGCATACTTACTATTTTTTAGTAAGTCAGCAGGACACAGTGCAGGTCAATTTTGGTGATTGGATTCGATACTCTTCGGTGAGAGCTTTCTGATGAGCTATCATTCGCATTATTCTGAGTCCAATTGCTAATACATTTTAATGCCTGAAGTTTTGTTAAAGTAACATCTAATTTAATTGTAAAATATTAAAGTGTTACTTTAATATTTATTTTATGGTGATGTGTACCCAAGGGAGACATAAGGGGTATTTTAATATATGTTTTATATATTACACATCTTTTATCCCACATTGCCCATATGAGTTGAGCGGACCCTTGGAAATAGAATAAAAGGAAGCATTTGTGACTTCATTAGACAAGTTGAATATGAGAAGAAATTGGTGTGTGAGTTGCAGCTCCGTTCTTGGCATTTGAGGACGTCTATCCTCTCTTGTAACATTCTAGACGTCATTCCCTTGGGGTTTGGCCTTTGGAATTCTTTGTTATTGGCTTCATTATCAAGCAGTTTAGTTGCATTTCCGACTACAGGCAGATTTGGTATTTTGCTCGTATCTTCTTCACTACTTGTCCAACGCTTATGCTGCTTGGAGGGAATGGTATTATGAAGGTAGTGGACTGATTGAAGGACAAAGTATTGTAGCAACAAGTTCGTAAGCATGGGCTGGAGTATTATGTCAATACTGCTGAAGTAATTGGTGAGTTGATAAATCTGCTATGTATTTGGTTTTATGAATTCTGAAAATAACATTTTATTAGCAGTAGTTCATTTCCACTTTGCATATCATTGTAGTTCCTTTCTTGTTTATGTTGTATGATACCAATTCCATGCACGAAACACAACAAACAATAAACATTTGATTTTCGGAGTTATAAGGGGTTTAAACATTAAACGGAGAAATAAGAAGTTGAATGCAAACTGTTTGACATAATTCCTTTCAGCAATTTGGTTTAGTTTTTTGGGACATCCAGGGGTGCCCATTACATATAAAACACTATTTTGGCTGGAAGAAAATAACTAAGGTATTGAGGAAAAAGAAAACAACCACTAATATACTTGATGATCCAAACCCTAAGCTTGCCCTTGTCAATCCAATCTTGGAAAAGGAGGGCCAACATGAAATCACACTTCTAGAGATCTCCATGCTCCTCATATCTCTTTCCTTGGGAAAAACATCGCTCATTGGTAAGTTATTGACCTCTAATTTATAAATTGATGAGATTGGGAATTGGGCCAAGGATTGTTGGAAGGGATTTAAGAATGTGTTCCCCGTTGAATTAGATCCCTCTCATTTTATTATTCTCTTTTTTACCAAAGAGTGTAGAGATTTAGTGCACTACTACAAAGGTAAGGTTACACTTTGTATACTCTAGCATGGGTCCCAAATTTCAAGCCAGATTCGTACATCTATAACTTTATGCCCTTTTAGATCTATTTTCCACCCTTGCCTTTGAAATACCAAGACCCAAAACTTGTAGAGATATATGCTAATAAATTGAGCAACTTCATTAAACATAATCTCATCCCATTTGAATATTGCCCATTTACCACTTAGGTTTGCTACTATTAATCTTAACAAAAACTATTCCTACCTTTTTAACTATTTGGTCAAAATGGGTCATTGGAAGCCAGAGTTATCAATACAAGATGTACCTATTGTGGCTAAGTATGTGAAGTATTTGGTTCATTATAATACTCAATGCCAAAAACACAAGTAGACAATGATCTTAGTTTGTAAAGGCTTTTCCGTAGATCTAGAGCAATGTATTTTTATTCAATTGGAGAGAGGTAGTGATAATGTCATTCAACATCTTTCTATCCATCCTCCTTTTCAAATGAACAAGTTATCAACTTCAATGTTGGGAGAGAAAGAGCAAGTTCCAAGTACTATCTCTGAGTTGAATATTGCATTCAAGGGGCATTGGATGAACTCCATTCTTTGAGATTATCTACACATGTTGACCTCCCTTACCCTCTTTGCACATCTCGGCCATATTTTAATACACTTCATTCCAAAGGGGGAGCCTAAAAAGAGACTCACACTTGTAGATACATCGCATAGGCATCCATTTTTACAATATACAAATAGACTCTATACTTGTTCATTAATAACATACAATCAAAGTCTAGAGAAATTAGTAAAATAGATATTGCTTTAGAATTCACTAATTAACATTAGAGTTGACCTAGTGTATTTAGATACTTCTACCAAACTTTCTAATGAAGGGTTGGAGAGGTTGGCAGAAAATCTTGCCATTTTTATAGCATCAAGTTTGTATGATGTCATTGTAGAACATGAAATATTTGGGGAATTTACAACTTGTACTAATTGTTATAAGTTTGGAGAAGAGAATCTTGATGTCAACAATACATGACGTAAATGTAATCACCTATTTTTGGCCTAGTAAACTATGAGTCCCCTTTCTGAATAATTAAATCCAAATACTAGACCCTATTATGCATTCAATCAATTTTGCATAATTAATTAATCAAAAATCTTTGAGCAAATCATCACACAATCATTTATTTGATTATAAATTAAAGTTTGATCACTTATCCTAAGTTTATTTGATTAAAAGAGCATGTCCCCTTTTAATCAAATAAAAAATCCCCTTTCTCCTAAGTCCACATGAAAATGCATTTAAAAAACAAAAAAAAATCCCACCACTTAACGTGCACTTTCCAATGAGTGGAATCTTTGTCTTTGCAAAAAGTGTTTTCCTCTTTATCTCAACCACTTATTGTTTTGTCTCTTAACCATAGCATGTGCCTTTGCCTCTTAAGATATAAGCATATAGATCAACCAATAATCGATCTCCACCATTTCTCATTATTTTCCTCTTAATCGTGACTGTCCTCTCATTTCCAATCTTTTTAAAAGGAGATTCTCTTTTCATCATTTAATACTTGCTTACTTTATGTTGTTGTTATGTTTTGCTTTGTCATTTGAATTCTTGAGCTCTTGCATTATCATTTTAGCTTAGTTTTTTTATTTCCTTTCGAGCATTTAACATAGAGAATCTAGCTTAATTAGAATGCAATAATTTTTCATCCATGTTAGCTTAGCCTCTTGCATTCTTGCATCTCATTTAGCTTACTATTTACTTTGATCATGTATGCATTCATGGAGATTTCTTGATGCTTTCAAACTCATTGTTTGGCATCGTTTGAATCTTCCATTTCATAGTTCACCTTGTAAGGATCTATCGTAATCAGTTCATTTGAGAGCCACTCAAATCATCTATTTGATTCTTGGACTCTATAACTAGGAAGCTATAAGTTGCCTTTCAAGACTTGAAATCCATTGAATCTCTTGGATATAAGGGTTTATAAAAGTTTCCATCGTTTTTGGTATACATTCCTAGTGCCCACCATGGGGCTAAAACCAATTTTTAGCTCTACACTTTTGGATTTTTCAAATTTACATATTGCAGATTTGTTGTTTTAGTGCTTGGGTATGAAATATCATACAACATAATTTTGTTCTGGCTACAATATTTCTCTGGTTTGTATACAACATACTTTCATTGTAGTTTTTTGTTTTGCTTCTTCAAGATTATCACTTGGCTTCAATAGTTTTATTATTTTGGTTACAAACTTTTTTCACTTATACGAGTTCTTGTTACTAAAATTCTACACATGCTGAAATTTTACCTTAATAGTAACATTGCAAAAGAAATCATCCAAATCATTCACTTTCTATTCATCCACATTTCATAATTTTGCAATATATAGAAATCATGAGAAATAGGAATACAATGTTCATTGTATAAATCATCAACTGATATGTACAATTTTTAGTTTTACAAAGTATGGAATGAATAGCAAATGCTGGAAGTGAAAAATCTCACACAAGCCGTGAGTCTAACTATTGTCTTTCATACATATTGAGAATGAAGAAAAAATATAACACAGGAAGATAGAGTTAGTGGTAACTAGTCATTGCCTTTTCAACGTTTGACTGGTTATATGATCTTCGATGCTTCTCCCAGTTCAGCTCTCAATCTAACAGCTTCGGGTCTTCGTTCTCTTGCATAGGAAAAAGTGGGGTTAGATCTTAAAAGATCTAAGCAATGATTGATTACCTACAATTATGTACCCACACATGCAATATTTTTCCTATTCCAAATACATATCAAAAATAATAAAGTGTATTCTAAGTGCTCAAATAGTAAAAAAGTAGAAAATATGATGTTAAAGGGACATATTAATTCTGATATGAATAGGTACAGATCATAGGAGAGTAGTTTCATGAGTGTCATGAGTTCGTGCTCGAACCTTGTGAAATACTTTTTCAAATATAATGAAATAAATGGGTTTTGAAAGATGGAAAATCATGCCAACCTGCTAAATGCCATAGACAATCAAAATATAGTCTTGATTAGACAAGTGGAATTCATGAAACCGTCCCTTATAACAGTTATAGCAAAATGCATCTCCAAGAGCTTACACAACTAGATGGCATGGAAAGATTTTGTGGAGACAAGCTTTGGATTTCACCAAGAGAGATAAACCTTAGCAATGGTATCACCTTTAATGATGACATTGATTTGTTAGGGAGGGATGAATCTCGTGAAAAGCAAGTAGTTATGAAGACCAACAGTGATAGTTCTATAGTTACTGAATCGATACATAGTCAAAACAATGTTTTTAACCACAAACATGAGCAAGGAAAATAAAGAAATGGTAGAGGAAGTCCTAACTGACGGGAGATTTCCAGATTCCCAACTCGTGTGAAGATAATTTTGAAAACCATAGGGAAAAATATATAATGGACAGAAGGTCAAGGATTCTAAAATGTGTATGTAAACATTATAAGATTGGAATGGCAGATTGTGTAATGGTGTTTCAAATGATGTTAATCTTGACTCAAGTCTCTGCTTCCTCTCCAAGTTCCAAAGACATGCTCTGTGGTATTGAAACAATGCTTGGAGAATATGAGGGATTAGAGAATATACATTGTTCGCTACCATCATTGTCTATTTCTAATTCTAGAGATTTCTGTTCTAGAACTTGTGTAGAGTTTGACTCTAATGAGGAACCATTTTCTCACTCTGACTTATCTTCATGTTTTGGCTACTATTATGGTAAGAAAGATGCTACATCTACATGGGATGATTGAGATGCCAGATCCTCTAGCACAAAGATTCATCTTTGAGCTTTTTGTTGAAACTGATGACATTGTTGTCACACATAAAGTTCAAATGTGGGGAATGAATGACCCTGTTTCTTATATTTTATCAAAAGGGGAATTTTCTTCCAAATTGGAAATGTATGAAGCTATGTTTAAAATACATGGAAGGGAAAATATCCAAGCAATTCAAGAAGCTTCTAAATTTGGTGTAAAACAGTTTACACACATATCTGCTGCTGATTTTTGGCTTTGCAAATTTCTTGAAGTAGGGTTACTATGAAGGAAAGAGGGCTATTGAAAAAGTTTTACTTAACATATTTTCATATGGAGGTGTTATTCTAAGACCCAGATTCATCTATGGGACTTGTCAGGTTGGAAGCTTCAAGATTCCACTAGGGATTGTTGGTGCTCCCCTTGAAACAGTCTTAGGAAATGCAAAATTTGCATCACAAATCCCAGTCATAGGACCACTATTTGTGCCACCAAGAAATACATCATATATTGCTAAGGTTGTTGTGCAAGCAACGACAAATGTTGTATTTCTTCCTGGGATAATTGATGTATGGGGTATCAGTCATCTTCCCGATCACTGAGAAAAAATCTTTCCAACAGGAGTATTCATATTGTTGGGTTTTGCTAAAATGCTAGATACATTTGAAAGTTAATGGAACCATTGGAAAGTTTTAAAAAAGACAGTAGATAAGAAGGAATCTACAATCATTGAGCCTAGGAACTCAAACTCACACGGGCTCCAGAACATTAGCAGTGGGATAGAGGAAAGTGTTTCTTTGATTATTAGGACTATCAAGCTCTATTAATATATGGAAAAAAGGCAGTTAGAATCCAAGGTTGCAAAACAATAAGAGAAAATTAACAACTTTACCTCAATGCTGGAAACATTGGAAACATAGCAGAATTCTTTTGAGAAACAATTGAGAACCATGGTAACCTAGAAGGGAATGATTTGCCTTCATTGAGAAAAGCTCTCTAGGATATGTCTATGGAGAAAGATGTTGCAATTATTGCACGAGAGGATTTGTTAGCACAACTTCAAGCTATAAAAGATGTCTCAAGATAGTGGAGGAAGAACAATATAAGGCCGAAGAAGACATTGTTGCATTAAGAGTAGAACTACATTTTTCTTGCAATGGCAACAAGAACAACAAAAGATGCAGCAGAGAAGATTGGTGGCACAAGTTCTTTTAAAAGCAAATACTCACAAAATTACAGAAGAAACCCCACCTAGGTTTTTGCTAAAATGGAGTATAACTTCTAGAATGTGGTTTAACAAAAACCTTGTGTAAACATTTTGAAAATTGGAATGTATATGTTCCATAAAAAACAACAAACCCTTTTAGGCGGCTCAAATGGTATTCATTCAACAAAGAGTAAAGCAAGAAACCCATAAATGACATACCTTCCAACAAATAACAATGGCAACTTCAATACTTTGCCGCTTCATCCTTGAAGACCAACAAATCCTTCATAGTGGCAGCTACCAAAAAAGTGGTGAAACCCTCATTTTCCTCTCGACCTTTCCAGATTCTTCACAATATAAATGGGAAAATGCAAACCTTTTTAGGGTATTCGAACAATATATCTTGCCCCAAATTCCTTTTAATAATTTTTTGGAGTCTGTGGGTTGTTTCATCGAATTTTAATTCCCTTTGAAAGTTTTTGTATTTGTATCGTGTGAAGGGGGGAGGCTTCTTTGTTTCGCCTTAGGTTTTATGTGAGATTTTGTGTTTAGCTATGTCTTTTTTGCATAATTAAAATGATGTAATTATGAATCATTTAATATTTTTCTATTCTTAATGCAAAAGAAGGGTGAGTTAATTCATTTATGTATCATGGTCTTAAAGGGAGGAATCAGTTGGGAAACATGTGTAGAGAATATAGGGCTTTGGGGTCAAATTTGACTTCACCCTGGCAGTTAAAAAGTCTTTATAACCAGTTGGAGTGTTTTGGGGTGGTCTATGATGAGTCATGGGGGCAATTATGTGCTAGTGGAGTCTAATGAGTGATGAGACTTCACTTTTAGAAGTTCCCAAGTCCTCATTTCTAGGCTATTTTTTTTGCATTCGACCTAAAAGTTGAGAGTGTATTTAGTGAGTTTTTGAACTCATTATGAGGGAGTTCTGATTATGCAGAGAAGGTTTTTGTGACTTCTTAAGTCCTTATCTTTTGTTTGCAAAAGTTTGTAATTCACTTTGGAAGTTTAATATAGTTGACAGTAGTTGAGTCTATGTTATTTGTGTCTATTTTTTAACCGTCTTTTCTTTCTGCAATTTTGTGTGCAGTGTTAGAGTGATTTGATAAAAAAAATTACTGAATGGTTATTGTTCCTTATTGTTTTGTCTCATTCAAGCAGCTGGTTCTAGAGGAGTAAGTTTATTTGCAAGTTGTAATCTATGTTTTAGAAGGTGAAACTGAATAGAGAGAGGCATTTCTTTCCCTCCTTTTACAAGTTCATTTTTCAAACTTTATTACAAATTATTTATGCAAATATTTATAAAAAAGAAGTGTTTTGTGTTTACAAGTAACTGAATAATCCTTCTCTATCATTTATACCCAAACTTTCATATCACTTTTGGTGTATCACCTATTTATTTAGCTTAGACTGTAGGTTTTTAGGATTATTTTCAGTAATCTCTATCCTTTTTCCCACAAGTTTAGATTAGATTCATGGAAATTTCACTGATTATTTAATAGGAGTCAGCCTAGAAACTGGAGGTTTCACTTCATTTGCGTGTCTCACCAAGAAGTGATTCCCATGTTATGCTAGAATTATTGAACTCTTTGAATTCAGTATAAGGTGCAAATTCTGGTACTTAACAGTTCTATTGTGTAACTTCTCGAAGTCTATTGTGTAACGCCCTACCAGGGAACCCAAAAGAAGTTAACCTAAAGTTTCACTAAGTTTGCCAAACATTTTTTTTAAGATAAAGATACAACAACAATTATAGAATAGCAGAAGCAATTAACATACCCTCACACCTCAACAACACATAAACAAGTTACAACTCTTAAGGGTCTTATGACGATGAATCACATTTAATTTTAATTAACACTAAATCCAATATATAATAAATCTACATTAAAGAATAATTGCAAGTACAATTCATTTAAATAATATACAATTACAAGATGCCACTTGGCAATAAACATAATGCACAATCATCCATTGTACAAGTCATAGGGTATGAGAGGCTGAAATAATATACTTTGTGAAATATATTACATCATCTCTTATGATTAATAAATTAAAATAAAATATAATAGGTTTAACCATCCATCATAGAAATGCAAGATCAAATAAAAAAAGGAACATCTATACAAACACATCCAACAACGACATCCCACGGTCAGATCTCAAAATGCAGAACAATAATATCACAAACAAGGGTTTCAAATTCAATTCAATTCTGAAAATAGGTTTGCAAATATGAAGAAGATAGAGAAATCAAGAACGAGCAACTACTGCACAAATAAACCACTAGATCCTACCTGGATCTGATGCTAAAGCGACAATCGCACGAAGCACAAAAATAATCCCCTTTCTCTGAAATCCCTCTTCACCAAAACTACTCCTCCAAAACCTGTGTAATCGCAAAATGAGCTCTAGATCTCTGATAAATAGTTGTCCCCAAAATTTAGGGCTTTGATTGTGCAATCACACGAGGGAACTCAATGATCAGTTTCTTTTTAATTATCTTATTATCTTTTACATCTACATGCATACTTTTAGCACTTTAAAATATCTTTATTAAATTAATTTTCTTTCTCCCTTCAATTAATTTTTGAAGTGTTTCTAATAATATATTTATTAATTTAATTAATAACATCATTTAGAGTTTATTATTAAAATAAAACTCCTAAATAATTATCATTAAATTAAATAAATATAACTATGCCACAATTAGAACCATAACTTTATCTTCAAATTTTCATTCTTTTATTTAATTAATTCATGAGACATTTTTAATAATAAATTTACTAACTTAAGTAATAATAATACTTAGCATTTATTTAAAAATAAACTCCTAAATATATTATTATTAAATTAATTACATATCATCATGCCCAAAATTAGTATATAACTTTGTCTTTAAATTTTCATTCTTTTATTTAATTAATTCACGAGACATTTTTTAAATAATATATTTACTAACTTAATTAATAACATTATTTAGAGTTTAGGCAAGAGCCTACAACACAATGGTAAATTGTGAGCCTCTTGATTGGGAGGTCTTGGGTTCAAATCTACTCAAGCTTAACTAATAATTGAAATAATTAATCAGAATAAATAATAATAATTAACCTTAGCTTCGGCCTCTTACCGATTAAAAAAAATATTATTTAGAGTTTATTATTAAAATAAAACTCCTAAATAATTGTCATTAAATTAAATAAATATAAATACGCCTAAATTAGAACTTTAATAAAATTGTTAAATTTAATTCCTTTATTTAATCAATTTCTCAATTAATTAAATATTGAATTTTCTTATAAAATTTTCATTAAATTAAATCATTAAATCATCTTTTAACTTGATTTAATTATAATGAAAAATCACAATGGGCCCACAAAACCAAATATGACAATTCAACTAAAGACAAAGAACATAATCAAACTCCAGGGTAAAATCTCGAATTCACATTTCTTGATGAATTCGGATGGGTAAACTAACTCAAATACTTGTCCTACTTTCTAGGACAATTGGCTTAGGGTTTAGGATTCTAATTCAAGAGTTATCTTCCCACTTATACCATTGAAATGTTGTGATAGGGTATGCTCATCCTAACAATTCAGGGAAGTAGATACCTAGTACCTACAATCTGCATAAAATCCACGCATGTACAGACACAATATTCTAAACTAAATAGACAATGGCAGGAAGTGGTTCATCATGTATATCTCGACTAGCAGGTGACTACAATTCCCTTCCTCAACCATATCAAAAATGTCAAACATAAAGAAAACATACACACACACCATACACATGCAAGTATGGGCTAAGTATCCATAGAAACTGCATAAAAATCATTCATCTAACTAACATCATTAAATAACTAAAATAACTAACTAACTAACTAACTAACTATAAACTAAATATGAAGTAGTATCCAATAATCTAGAAAACAAATGTCACTGATCATCAAGCATAAACATAAAGCAACATTAATTAGAAACTTAACCTAGGTATTCTCAATACTTATGCCTCGATGGATATGTTAGTTTCCTACATCTTATCCAACAATGATCATATTCATGTCTTCATGGCTTCATTGGCATTGGTGATTATTGTGTGATTTTATGATTCCCTTTAATAAGACTCGATGAGAAAAATAAGGATCAAATAAAGATCTTTGCACTTACATTTTCATCCTAGATTGCGTCTTAATCTACATCTTTAAAATCTGCATCTAGTGAGGTTAGAGCCTTCATATCATCAAAGTTAGACATATTTAATCATCACTTCTCAGTGATCAACTGTAATGATCTCATTATTTCTTCAATCGTCTCTCATCGCTTGATCCTTCTTGATCGCACTTTATCTTGCGATTAAAGAGGTTAGTAAATAATGATAAGAAAACTATATGCAAAATTTCATATGATATAACCTAGAAATGTAAATGATAAAGTATCCTATTGCATGAAGAAATGTTGAAACCCACCTAAAACATGCAATAGTCTAGCCAAAAATGATAAAATTGAACTCAAGTTTCAATTACTTATCGATGGTCTATAGTCTTTAGGTTGATTATTCCTTTGGCTCTACTCAAATAAGTAATCTCACATTTGAACCTGTATCTTGGTTCTTGAGGGCTCCACACTGGCAAAAAGATGAATGAAAAACAATTTGGAAATGACCATTTGGGGCCCCTTATATAGATTTTGACCTAATTTTCAACTGTATCAAAATTTCACAAAAAATACACCCATTCCTACTTTTGATGCTCTAGATCCATTTTCATAATCAAAATCAAAATTCAAATTCATCCCTCTTGTCAAAATCATGATATAAAATTCATGTAGTCAAACATAGTTCACCGATCTTCTATGGCACATAGTTTCATCAAAATGAGGCAAAATCGTTTGAATTTCTTCAAAATCACCTAATTTGACCCAATACCAATGCTATATAATTCCAATAAACCTTGGTTGAACTATTCAAATAGGGGCAAGTTCTAATAATTAAGTGATCAAACTTGGTACAAATGTTATTATAATCTCTTTGAATTGATTATCAATCATCTTGGACCTTATCTAATCTTAATTTGATAAAATCTATCTCATGTTTGCATCTCCTCAAAATTATTTTTATTTTGATCTTGAGGAGGTTGGAATATCCTATCTACAAATTGGTTGTGGTATCATCGCTAGGGCCATCTCAGCTTCATCGCTTCACATCAAGTTGACATTCTTCAATCTCCTACACAAGTGATTTCATCGCATCACATCAAATTGTTCAGGACATGTTATTAATTCAATTAGGGATATATTAGTTCTCATTGCACCACATTAGTCTGGTGTTGTTTGATTACCAGTCTGGTCTTGTCTAATTAATCAACTAATTCCTAATATTCAGTTTCATCCCTTCATATCAAACAGTGCATTCTGACATTACTTTCTAGTTCAATGTTTAATCAGGTTCAAAATTATTCAATCTTGATAACTTTCATTCAATTAGGTTTAGAGTTAGTTATCTTATAAAATCAACTAATTATACTTCGTTCAATTAGGTTCAGAGTCAGTTTTCTCCTATAATAGTTTATAGCTTCATATCAAACATTTGACATGATCATATTATTTGACTCAATGTGTTACTCGTATAATAAATCAAAGAGAGGCAAATGTAATCACTCATTTTTTGCTTATTAAACCAACATCCCCCTTTCTAAATAATTAAATCCAAACACTATACCTTATTATGCATTAAATCAAT
Source organism: Cupressus sempervirens (assembly GCA_028749045.1). Classification (NCBI taxonomy): domain Eukaryota; kingdom Viridiplantae; phylum Streptophyta; class Pinopsida; order Cupressales; family Cupressaceae; genus Cupressus; species Cupressus sempervirens. The sequence goes on along the minus strand of CM053784.1, from coordinate 644,414,138 downwards.
TTCACATAAGTAATTAATAATTTTTTTAATCAAATTGCCACATAGTTATTTATTTGATTATATCCCAAAGTTTGACCACTTATCTTAAGTTTATTTGATGAAAATACCATGTCTCCTTTCAATTAAATAAAACATCCCCTTTTTCGTAAGTGTACATGAAAAGACATTTTAAAAAGAAAACTAAAAACCTACCACTTAGGTGCACTTTCCAATGAATGATATCTTTGACTTTTACAAAAGGTTTTTACCTCTTTCTCAAATACTCATTATTTTTCCTCTTAATTGTAGCCTGTGATTGTTCCTCTTAAGATGTGAGCACATGGATCAACCAAGAATCAATCTCCACCATTTCTCATTTTCCCACCTCTTACTCTTGAATGTTTGCTCATTTCTAATCCCTTTAAAAGGATGTTCTCTCCTAATCATTATACATTTGCCTACTTTGTGATAGTATTATGTTTCTCTTTGTCCTTTGAATTATTGAGCTCTTGTATTATCATTTTATCTTAGCTTTTTATTTTGTTTATTGCATTCAACATAAAGAATCTAACTAAAGGAGTAATCTTTCATCCATGTTAGCTTAGCCCCTTTCATTCTTGTATCTCATTTGGCTTACTATTTACTTTGATCATGTATGTATTCACGAAGATCTCTTGATGGTTACAACCTCAAAGCTTGACATCCTTCAAATCTTTCATCACATAGTGTACCTTACAGGGATCATCCTTAATCGATTCATTTGAGAGCCACTCTCATCATCTATTTGATTCTTTTATGCTATGACTAGGAAGCTATAATTTGCCTTCCAAGAATTCAAATCCATTTGATCTCTTGGATATAAGGGTTTAGTGTCCAACATTTTTGGTGCATAGTAAAGAGGTGATCACACAATGGGAAAACATGGAGATCTTGGGGTGTAAGGTTCATGAGCCTTCACAAGAAAATAGATCTATTGCCCATGCTAGTGTTAGACACCAAGATTTACATAAAAATTAATAAGTCCATTAGATTAATGGAGAGAGTTGTGGTAGTCAGATGAAGGATCATAATTATCTTGACATTAACTTATTAATATCATTGGGTATCAACATACCAACACAATATTGTGGTCATCTCTTGCTGTAAGAGGAAAATTCACGCACAACCCCACCCCCCCCCCCAAACCTATATTACCTTCATCTTATTGGAAGAATTTGACCTTTCATAGAACCTTTTGATTTCTCAACCTCCCTATATTAAAACAATGGGAAGTAAACTCCTAAACCCAAAGGTAGAAAATATAAAAGCACAAAAGGAAAAGAGGAAGTAGAGGCAAGGTTATACTCTATAATTGAAGAGAAATTCATAGTTTCAAAAAGAAAGGCTAGGAGAACTAAGTCTTCTCCTCAAGACTAATGAAGATAATATCATTTAAGGTTAGAGGTTTAAATGCCTCTGATAAAAGTAATGGAATCAAGGAATAAATTGATTCTTCACTAGTAGACATTATTCTCTTACAAGAAATAAAACTTTCAAATGATAACTATCAAAAGACAATAGAAAAAGGGGCACAATGGAAATTAACTCACTCTCCTAGTGTAAGTGCATTAGGTAGCCTTACTATTATGTATAATTTGAAATAGTAAAAGGGAAGATGGTTAAGCAAGGAATAAACTCACATCTTGTAAAATTTGTACATTTTTACTTGACATTTCATCTATTGAATATTTATGGGCTTTATTCCACATCAAATAAATAAATATTATGGTCAAATCTTACACACCTCATCCAAGAGATAAAAGACTACAACATCATCCTTGGAGGTGACTTCAATGCAATAACCTCCTCTACTCAAACAAGGTGAAATCTCCCTCCCACCCTCCCGAAAACTAAGGAAGATTTATGAGCTTGCTTTGATGACAATAACTTGGTTGATGTTTGACCACAAATTGGAAAGTTTAGATGGATTAATGTATGGTTTGGCTTTCTCCAAAATTTTGAGAGACTAGATACATTTCTCATCTCTCATTTCTGGAAATTTCTCAGTTATAACATGCAATCATTCATTTTGGCTTATATAGGATCTTATCATTTCCCCATTCTTTTATATATCGATAAAATTTCTACAATATCTATTAGAAGACATAGGCCCTCCTTTAAATTTGAGAGAATGTGGTTTAGGCATCCTCATTTTCTATCATTACTCAGATGATGGTGGGTTAGTTCTCCACCGCTAAAAAGCACCATGATGTTTCAATTCCACACAAAAATGTACCATGTCAAAACCTAAATCAAAGTGAGGAATGAATAGATATCTTCCCCCAAAAGGAATTGATTCAAAAGCAATTAGTGGAAACTAATAAGCATATTATCTCACATGGGTTGGATGCAAATACATATGTCAAACAAAATAGTTACAAGAGAAATGGGAGGAATTATACAAAAGAGAAGAGGGGTATTGGAGACAGTAATCTCAAGAGTTACGGCTTAACAAATGAAATAAGAACACAGAGTTTTTCCATATGCCATCAAGGAAAATAAGAGCAACTTCTATAATCTTTTCAATTAAAGAATTTACATTAGATAATGTAGTCTTGGATCCCCAAGCCATTCAAGAGGAGGCAATTATTGTAGGAGTTGATGAAATCCAACTCTGCGGTCACCAAGATCACCTGCAGTGCAAATAGCTTACCGAAGAGAAACCTAAGGAGCAAGAGGTTGAAGGAAACAAATCAAGAGAAAATATTTCACAATAGGAAAATAAAATTGCTATGTGAATGGATGAATTTACAATGTGAGAGAGACCGAATATAAAGGCCTCAAGGAAGCTTGTAGAACAAGCTGGAAAGTGGTAGAAGATAAGGTTGACAACTAAGCACACTTCCACAAAAAGGTGGAACATGCTAGAAGGGAACAAACTCCCGTGTTGTCAACAACTAACCACTACAACTATTAAATATTAAATATTAAATAAATGCATTAACCTAAGTAAGCTTAAGTAATATAATAAATAATTACTTATTTACTTTAACACCCCCCCTTAAGTGCAACTTAGGGGAATGCCTTAAGCTTGCAAAACTAAGATGAAAATGCAGAATGGGTCCCAGCAACGAGGCCATGATAGGTACCCATGTACAATGCAAAGAGATGCAACCTCTGAAAACAGGGAAAAAGAGAAAACCACATGGGAAAAACCCTCCCCCCAAAAGAGGTAAGAACCTAGTGAAGAACCGAAGAAGCCTCTAATTGATGAAATCCAACTCCACAGCTTGCCAAGATCACCTGCATGTAAATAACTTGTCGAAGCGAAACCAAGAAGGAAGAGGTGGAGCTTGGAAAAACCCTAAATGAACATGAGAGGCCTAGTCATTTGTGCTTTCTAGGTGTGATAATTGTGTGGTGTGAGATGGGTCATAGATGGATCCACCATTGAGAGAAAGAAGAAGACAGAAGTAGAAGGGTCTTATTTTGAAGTAAATTACAAAAAAGAAAATGCTCCCCCCACAATGTATAAATTCGGCACTCTTTACTTAGTGTAATTATAATAGCCAATTTAGGGCCTATTTCTGAAAGTAGTATTTCTATCTACAAAACCTATAATCTAATTGTAGGTCTGGAAAGCAGACTAAAAAATATACACTTTCAAAAAAAATAGAACCTAATTATGTGTCGAGATGAGCCTGTACTAAGCATTTGAAGTGGCAAAAATTGGGAATTGCGAGTTGCAGAAAAATTCGGGAATAGAGATCTCAAACCATATGCACCAATGTGTAGATCATGAAATCCTACTCCAAAACAAAAAAAATTTGCTCAAAAAAATGAGTCCGTATGAGGGAGATATCGTTGTTTGAAAATCACCTCTGTAGTTATTTTTTTTGAATCACCGCCATTGCACCTCCACAAAATAAAGAAAAAAGCTCAAAAAATGATAGATCTGTTATGTCAAATCCTCTTTCTCATTTTTCTCCAAATACTAAAAAAATGCTCTTCCTCTCGATTGAAGAAAAAATCACAAACAAACTAGGGTTTGTGTCTCCGAATCGCGGCTTCAAAAATCCTTCAGACCAAGAAGTAGCAGGGAGGCTCTGATACCATGTAGGAGTTGATGAAATCCAACTCCGCAGTTGTCAGGATCACCTACAGTGCAAATAGCTTGTCGAAGAGAAACCTAAGGAGCAAGATGTTAAAGGAAACAAAGCAAGAGAAAATATTTCACAATAGAAAAATGAAATTGCTATGTGAATGGATGAATTTACAATGTGAGAGAGACTGAATATAAAGGCCTCAAGGAAGCTTGTAGAACAAACTGGAAAGTGGTAGAAGATAAGGTTGACAACTAAGCACACTTTCACAAAAAGGTGGAACATGCTAGAAGAGAACAAACTCCCGTGTTGTCAACAACTAACCACTACAACTATACTAAATATTAAATAAATGCATTAACCTAAGTAAGATTAAGTAATAGAATAAATAATTAATAATTAATTAATTATTTACTCTAGCAATTATATTTTTCAAAGATATCTTGCCCCACCCATAGGTAACTCCTCCAAGTATAACAAAAGAAAACCAACTCCTTAATAATGTCCCTAAATTAGCATATCATCAGGACAATCAAGGTTTTGTTGGCCCCCTTCACAATCAAGGAAATTCAAAAGGTTTTCTTCTCATTGTCATTATATAAGGCCTAAGCCTAGATGGGTTCATGACTTTCCTTTCAAAAATGTTGGTATGTCATATGTATTGACCTTCTTGTTGCATTTGAAGAATCAAGGGAAAGTGCATCAATTCTTAAGAACTTTAATGCCACAAACATTACATTGATTCCTAAGGCTAAGGACCCTAATACATTTGCATATTTTAGACCAATGTCACTATGTAATATAGTTTACAAAATCTTTACCAAGGACATCTACTTAAGACTACAACCTCTCATTAAGAAAATCATTTCTCAAGAATAGGGTGGTTTTGTGCTAGGAAAAGAAATAATGGAAGACTCACTAATAGCTCATGAAGTAGTGCACTCCATCAATGCAGATCAATCTACAATATTTGTAGCTAAGTTGGACATGATAAAGGTGCACAATAAACTCAATTGGTGATTTCTTTTCAAGGTTCTACAATGTTTGGGTTCACTAAGAAAAGGTGCAAATGGATTAGAGCTTGTAGGTTGATTTTACTATCATTGTACAAATGGTACCTTGACTAGTTGCTTTCCCTCAACACAAGGAGTTAGGCAAGGAGATCTTTTGTCTTCCTCTAAGTTATTTGTGATAATGGCAAGAAAAATTAGAAGGATCATTACCTTTAGGCATAATCAAGGTAGATGGTATGAGGTCCTCATTAAAGGTGATTCACTTTATATAATACACTCTTTATTTGCAGATGATACTTTTCTATTTGGCAAGTCAAATATCAAAGAGGGTAAAGAAATTTAGAATACTCTAGATTTGTACATAATGGTCTCAGGGAAAAAAATAAATGCTCAAAAATTGAAGATTTACATATTCAAGATCAATGTGGTTATTTCAAAGAGAATAGTTTATATCTTAGGCTTCTCACAAGAAGTGCTCTTTCTATGTACCTAGCCTTACTTTTCTTTGTAGGTTTGGATAAAGCTAAACATTGAAAGACTACCATAGATATAATTAAAAATAGGATCTCACCTTGGAAAGTGTGTTGGTTCTCTTTATCAAGAAGAACTCTACTCATCAAATCAATATTATCTGCAATTTCAAATTATGACATGTTAATCCTTAAGGATCTAATAGGGATAATCCAACAAATTGACAAATTGATTAGGGATTTCATATTGAAAGGCAATATGTTTGAAGAGAATAAGATTCAATTAGTATCATTAAATGATATGGAGGCATCTAAAGAGGTTGGGGGAGTTGGACTTCATTACTTGTCAAAAAGAAACAAAGCTTTTGGTGGCAAGTTGGGATGAAAAATGTATTATAAACCATACAATAAATGGTGTAAAATAATGCAAGCAGAATATTTGGATTATTAGTTCATGCTAAAGGCGTGAAACTATTGGAATCCTTCAATCTAATTCTACAATGAAATCAACCAATTATACTAAAGAATGAAAGCAACTTCTATAGTTCATATTTATTTTTTATTTTTCATGAATATATAAATCTTATTTACTTTTCATTTGATTGGTCAATCCTATTTTTTTAAGGAGAAAATTCAATTTTGTCTCACAAAAAATCTTCTTTTTTTTACAAAGTGTACTATACAAATGTGACAAGAAATAAATTTGATGAAACAATGGTGATTAATACTGTCAATTAATAAATGTGAGAAGAAATAAATTTGATGAGATTAATAATGTCAAATAATAAATGTGACAAGAAATAATTTACTAACAATTTCATGCATTTTGTGGGATTATCATTTTTACTTGAGAACAATAGTTATTTTTTTGGCACCTTTCAAGTTAGATAGATTTGTTGGTTTTAAATGTGGATGTGAAATGATTATGAATCAATTGTTGTTTTTATCAAGGAAGTTTTTTTTAATGATTTAATGATTTTTTTTTCAATATTAAATATTTTATGTTATAAAAAAAATATTTACTATTATTTAAATGGTTAATAATAATTGAATGTATTATTTAAATTTTTTAATTTGATTTTTATTGATGAGTGATATTATGTTTTATTTATTTATAATTGTTAATATAAGATAATGACATTATGTTAATCTTACATGAATAATATTTTTTTAAATCTTGAAAGAGTTAGTTTTTAGTTTTTTATTATTTCTTTCTACCATAGATAAAAAGTTTGAAGAAAGACAAGAGCTAACTTGTGAGCCTATCATCTGGGAGGTTGGGGTTTGAGTCTAGTCGAGCTTAACATGTAAACTTTTATTTTGTTATGTTATTTTTGTGACAAAAATACATACAATCAAATATAAAAAAACAATGACTACAATTTAAAACAAAACAAAGAATAATAGATCAATATATTAAACAAAATGGAAGTAAAATGGTGGTGAACCTTTTATATTAATAATTTTAAATGCTCTATTACCTTAATTCATTCAAACACTCTTTCAAGTCAACATTATTATTTTTTGTTTATTTTAAATTGGACATTATCACCCCTTACATTAACCCATGTGATTCACCTATCGCACCATATACTTAAAAAAGAAAATTAAAACTTGTCAAGTATAAATATTTAGTAATTTAATTCTTAACAAATATCAATTAGTTTATTATTTAAATATTTCATATAATTTATATTACATTTATTTGTAAAGTTATTTTATTTTAACAATATAAGCATATTGATTTCACCAGATCTATATTTAGACTATTGGCATGAACTTTGATGCTTTGCATCTCTTGTACATATTCTTTTTGGATCATAACCATTTTAGATCAACCAAAAGGTTTGGATACATGGGATTTCATGATTTCTTCCTGAGATGTGAACTTGAAATATGTTTCTTGGGAGGTTCACAATGGTGAAAAAGTTTAGTTCTAAGACTCTTAGAATGTGCTACCTCCACTGATCCTATGTGATACATTGACAGATACTTTTTGAATCTTCAAAGAATGTTGGGGAAGTTATCTAATAGATTATGTTAATTTAATTTAAATAGTTTAGGCAAGGTTATTTGGAAGGACCATTTAGAACTCCCTATTAATATCACCCAAACAAATTGTTTTTGCAAGTTGTTGACAGATAGAACGATAAACATTACTAATCAACATGACAAATTAGTTTAGGATCCTTTAAAAAATGGGTAATATTTAATTAGTGTAAGAATTTGCCTTATAGAAAAATTCACCCAAGAACTAAGAACTCAAACACAAGCACAACTGTAGACTAGAAAGGAGTATGATCATAATAACAATGTATTCAATTCAATATGTGCATTAGAGTACACTAGGAGTGCCTATATATAAAGGTCTCTGAGATGCATCTTGAATGCCTAAGAATCAGCTACATGATAAGTCATACAACCAAGCACATGTCCACCAGTTATGGGTTGTCCTCCATTAAGCACGAAAGTAAGTGCGATGATGAGAGGATAAGCCTACAAGGTGTAACACAAATCAATGTTGTAGACAACATGTGCTAAAATAGAGTTGCGTACTTCTGTGTTGTCAACATGACAACTCAAAAAGGTACACAAACTCCTAAGTGTCTCACAAATAAAATAACAAAATAATGCATTAACCTAAGTAAACTAAAGTAAGTGTAAATAGTAAATACATATTTACACCAACACCCCCCTTAAGTTCAACTTAGGGGATGCCCTTAAGCTTACGAAAACTAGGATGAAATGCATGATGGGTCCCGACTAATAGGCCATGTTAGGTACCCATGTACATAATGAAAATGCAATCTCTCGTAAAGTAGAGAAAGAGGGAAAACCTCATGGGAAAAACCCTCCCCCAAAAAGAGAGATGAAAAAGAGCAAGATGCATGGATGGATGGAGTAATCAAGCCCCCCCATTATGACATACATCAAGTATATACAATAGTGACGAATGAGAAGAGCAAGAACTCATAAGAGGAAAAAGTTCCCCCGATAAGAAAGAAGAGGAAGAGAGATAAGGTAGTCCCCCGCCCCACCCCACAAAAAAGAAGAATAATAATGCCAACTAGTGAGTGTTGTTCCAAGGAAGAAGTTGGTCTAAGAGTGTTGAATGATGGTACTCCCCTTTGGAAGAAACAAAGGTGAAGGTACAATCCTAGAGATGTATGGTGGCCCTGAAACTTGCTCAAGTATCCCTGTGTCGATTCTAATGGTTGCCCCTTCCAACTGTGCTAAAAAGAACGAATGCAAATCTGGAAAGGATGTCTGTTGAACCTGTTCCAATGAACCATTTGTCTCCTTAACTGATAAAGAGACTTCTAACAACTACTATTCATAAGGATCCACAATCATGCCAATCTGTGAAGATTGATCATGTAGAGAATGAACATGAGGGTTAGAGTAAGCCCTTACAACAATTGTAGAAGGATCATCTTCGTCAAAGAGAAGATGTAAATCATCAAGGTTGTCTCCCAAATCTACAGTGTGTGATTCCATGAACAAACCTGCAATGTCTGCCAGGAAGTCATCAACTAAAGCTGGAGTTGGAAGATGAGATGTACTTGTTGTGTTGGACCTTTCATTGTGGCAATATAAGCATGTGGACTATACTGATGCTATGACCTCTCATTGCAACTGTCGATAGAACTCCACGTGTCTAAACTTGTTGAAGCACTATCATTGTTGTCATTATCAGTTTCCATAGTGTATGAAATGCGAAGAGCATTAGAGGATAAGTTGGGTGAACTTTCCTCAAAGTGAACATCCTTTTCCACAAAAATCTCATGTTTCTCAAGATCCATAAGTCTGTAAGCCTTAGAACTATCTTCATATCCAATGAAAGTACAAGGCCTAGGTGTTGGTGCCTTGCATCCTTTAGAAGATAGGTTTTCCCATGCTAGACAACCAAAGACTCTGAAGTGACTCACAACTAGTTTTCTAGCGCACCATGCCTCAAAAGGAGTCTTCCCATCTAGGGCATTATGAGGAGACCTGTTAAGTATGTGAGTGGCACTGCTAATGGCTTCAACTTCAAGTGTTGGATCAAGAAACTTGGCTTTAATAATGTAACTTGCCATGGTTTTGAGAGTCATAATCCTCAGTGCTACAACATCGGTCTTGTGTAGACTAAATGCTGGTGAATTCTGAAGATCAATTCCCTCAAGTTTGCAAAAGTCTCTGAGTCTTCTGTTCACATATTTTTTCTCATTGTCCATCTGTAGAACCTTGATGGCTTTCCTTGATTTGTGTCTAACATGAGTCTTAAAGGCTTGAAGCTTATGAACCACTTCACTCTTATGATGAAGGAAGTAGACCCATGTGAATTGTGAAAAGTCATCAACAAAAGTAAGGATGTAGCAGCCTTGGCTGACTGAAGTCACTATAAAAGGTCTTGCTAAAACCATGTGAATGAATTGGAGAACAACTAGTGCTCTAGAAGACTTTCCTTTATCATACTTCTCCTCGAGATGCATATCCACTAAACATGATGAACGCTTACGCTTAGAAAAGTTGATGTTAGGTAGACCTTTGACGATGTGTTTAAAGCAAAGTTGTTGAAGATGGCAGAAGGCAAGTTGACCAAACCGCTCATGCCATAAAGTGGTTTGTGAAGTAGAGTGAATCAATAAGGCTTGAGAAGGAGACTTCGACACAAAGTGGGAGAAGGAATAAAGCCTCTTGTCATGATTGATTTTTCCCACTACAACCAATGAATCATCTTGAAGACTTCGCACCATCATTGAATCTAGAAGGAACTCAACTTTATTGCCATCTCCAAGGTGAGTGATTTGGTAAACTAATAGGAGATTGGAGCTAAGGTTTGGAATGTAGAGAACATCTTTGAATTCCCCATTTTCCATTTCCACATCTCCTTTTCCTTCAACTTCTATTTTAGTATCACCTCCCACGAAGATGTGTGGTACCTTTGACTGCTTTAATGAAGAAAAATATCCCTTTGAAGAACCCATATGATAGGAGGCACCTAAGTCAAGTATGCATTCCAATGAAGAACTTGAATTTTCCATAAGTGCTTGCCCTTTTCCCTTTGAAGAGGTTGGACTTGAATCCTTGGAAGTACCTAGCACTTGAATTTTTTTCTTCTTGAGTAGGTTTTCCAACTCATCGATTCTTTTAGTCTGCAATGATACTCATCATGATTTGGCTTTTTGCAGTATGAACAAAAAAATTTGTCCTTCTTTTCATTACTTCCCTGCTTGTTGGAAGAAGAATTGCCTTGCTATGAGGAGGATTGTTGTGTCTCAGATTGTGATTTTTGCTTTCACTACTTGTTGTTGTTGTTGTTAGAACTTCTCCCTCGTTGACTTGATTGGAGCTCATCGCTAGCCACCAAGGCTTTGGTCTTTGATGTTGTGAGAAGTCCTAAATCCATGAAGTGAGATTGTTCAACAATCAACATCTCTATAAATGCATCAAATGTAGGCTTCTAGTAAGCAATTCCCATGGTCAATCTGTGAGTATTGAAACTTGAAACAAAGGAAGCATACTATGAAGGTAGCCTCTTCAGGATGTGATGAATCAACTTGTCATCCTTCATGGAATTTTCACAATCTTTAATTAGTGCCCTATACTCATTGGCTTTGTTGATATAATCTTGAATTGTGTCAAAGTTCTTTGGATCCAAGAGAAGTAGACTGTCCTTAATATAAAATCACTTTTCCTCATCCACTTTACCATACAATGTTGCAAGTTTATCCCAAGCTGGTTTGGATTTTGTACAATTGGCAATGTGAAAGAAGAGATCTCTATGTACACAATTCCTAATAGCTCCTAAAGCCCGTTGGTCTTGTTGTTTCCAAGTAATGAGTTCTTTAGCATCAGTGGGTTTGGGTATTGTACCATCAACATAAAGACTATAAGCTTTTTCCATTAATCTACTCCATGCAATTTATTTCCATGTAGAATAATTATGTGAAGTTAGAAGTGGACATTTAGGTGAACCCATGATGCAAAAAATGAAAAGAGCACACAAGAGAGACACAAAAACATAGTACACACCCCCACTTTTCACTCAATCAAAAGACCTCCCTCAAAAAAAGATGCTTTTGGTACTTTATAAGTAGTGCGTGTACAATAGGCCACTTGTCAAAATGTATAAAGTGGCCTTCTGACTTTCCTTTTTACAATTTCCTTTTGAGGCCAAAATTTGGAACTAAGCACTATAGCTTAGATATACAACAATTCTAAAAAGTAATCAAAGCTTTACAATGCAGAAAAAGCCCTAGTTCTAAAAGTGAGATTTTTGTCCACACAACCTTAGAATTCAACCGTCAATCTGGAAATTAGACAAAAAATAACACACTTTCAAAAAAAATGGAACCTATTTTTGTGTCCAGATGAGCCTGTATGGAACGTTTAAAGTTGCAAAATGCAGGATTAAGCAGGTATAGTTGCCAAAAAATGCAATTTCTAAAAAATACTTGCACCAAAACTAGAAATGAACACCACTACTAAAACGTTCAAGAAATTCTACCCAATTTCAAAAAAAATTGCACATGAATAGGAGTCAGGATGACCAAGTTATGGGCTTGCAAAGTTAAGCTGCCAAATCAAAAAGCAATCTAGAGAGGGGTCTGGAAGGAAAATTGCTAGCTTACATTTGATGGTCAAATGACTATCATAACAGTTGGAAATGGCCTAGAAATGACGGTTAGACAACCATCAAATTTAGGCTCACATAATGATGACATCAACAAACTTCAAGCCTTTGATGATGTCAACACGATGTCAACATTGTACAAAATTGTACAGATGCACCTAATTGTGCAGGGTATGACTATCGAGTTGGACTGTACAAAAAATCACTTGTGTATGTGCTAACATGGTACTGTCAAGTTGGTTGCTACGTGGCGTGACAAAGAGGCATTGCGTGTATAGGGTTTCCACTGCACGTGGCTTGCGTGGCGAATGAACACAATGTTGCGTGGCATGTTTGTCGTTTATTGCCATTGCCAAATTTTTCTGTTTGTGCGGGCTAGAAGTTGAAAAAAGCTACCAAAAAATAGTCTATAGGGGGGCCTGGAAACCCTATCACAGCCATGAAAGCGTGCCAAGAAAGTGTATTTTTGTGCGAGCCAGGATGTATTTATTATATATGCTACGTTAGTATGTTAGAAACACTAAATTAAACAATCAAAAAGCATTTGCATACTAATTTAACATAACTTCATGAGATATAAAGTGAAGTCCTCAAATGAGAATATGAGCCATGGATAGGCTCTCTCAATGAGGATGATCACTTGATATAGAGGTGTGTTTAATAGCTAAGATGACTTGATTATGTATGTATGGTCAAATGCTCAAATGGGCTTCAATGGAGGATTTTTGACAGATTTTGGTGAATGGATTTGATGTAAAAATGGCTTCTCAAAATGGCATTATGGCTTTACTTTCTAGATTGTGTTAAAATGGCTTGGGAGAGGATTCCTTAAATAGGCAAAGGGCTTGAGGGACCAAGGGCTAGGATGTAAGGATGGGAGAAAGCTTATGGAAGGTTTAGATTGAATGAGAGGAGAGCACATGGATTGTGCTTTCTTACAGCCAATCAGGGAGTGACACATGTCACTGGGTCATTGGTTAGAGCAAGAGGGGTTGAGGGGTCAACAAAGGAGGCTCAAAGCTCATAAAGACCCTCATAATGGCTTGTAAGAGCAATGAATGGGCTTGTAAGAGTCATTTATGGCTTTGTGGGCTTCATAAAGTTTTATGGTTGGGATATTTTGAGGGGATAGACTTTGGCTTGGCTTAGGAAAGTCTTAAGCTTGTTTAGGATTGTGCAAATGATTAAGGGTAGGATTAGAGATGGCTTAGGATTAAATTAGGGATGTTAGAGATGGGCAAGTGGATGGCATTTAATGAGAGTGGGTGAAGGAGGAGATATTTGTTAACTTTGGCTTGGGTTAGCAAGTCTTAACCCATGTTTAGGGAATGTGACAAGGTTAGGAGGGGATCAGGATTATGATTAAAGATAAGGATTGACATTTTCTAGAAGAGTCTAGGCTTTGGATGAGGATGAAGACTTTTTAGAAGAGTCTAGAACTTCCTAGGATGAGGATAAATAAGGTTTTTAGGAAATAAATAAAGTTTGATTTATTTCAAGGGTTTGGGTTGAGGAGATATTTATTAAAATATTTTTAATAAACATGAGGATTAATATTTAATCTTAATTAAATATTTTGAGTTGGGAGTAGGGGTAGGAAATGATGGGATTAGCCTTTAATCAAAATTAAAGAAGGATTAGAAGATTTTGGAAGAGGTTAGTGGTCTTAAAGAAATTGGCCAAGTTTTGGGAAAAAATAAATAAATAATTTATTTTGGGATTTTTGGTCAATTAATTAATTAATTAATTAATTAATAAGAAAATAATGTTTAAATAAGATTTAGACATTTTTGGGAGGGATTCCTTAATTAAATATTTTAAATTAAGATAAAGTGATTTAATGGCATAAAAATAAAATTTTTAATTAAATAATTAATTAATTAATAAATGATGATGTCATCAGGGACTTTTTTCAAAAAATAAAAATATTTTATTTTCTAAAGGATTTTTAGGTGTCTACATTTATGGGTGGCCAGAAACTTAAATGCATGGCCTAGATTTTGTTTTGGCATCGCCGAACTTAGAGTTTATAATCCCACATTCATGGGGAAGCAAGCTTGAGAAATGTACAAAGGCCTGCTTGCACGGAGTTCAAACAACGAACTGCCCTACTATGCCAAAAATAGGAGAGTGGGCCACCAGTTTTCGATGGATTTTATGTCTACCAGATTATTGGGCTCTTGTTGATTTGCTGTGAGTTGCTGAAATTTATGCGTAGACTCGTCGAATTAGAATTGTGTGGTGCCCAGTTTGATGTAAATATCAAAAAAATGGAGAAGTAATGCCCGACGAAAGTAGAATATTCCTTTATGCAGGCTCGGGATCTGACAACTCGATTCTACAAAAAGAAAATCTCTACTAGCTTGATTGGGCAAAAAAAAAATTTGAAATTTTTGAAATAATACAGATGAAAATTTCAAAAAATTGCAGAGAATAAAATTAATTTAGATCTGAAACAAGAGATTAATAGATCAATTAGATCATACCCAAATTTGTAAATAAGGGCCTTCGAGTGCCGATTTGCAAAAAAAATTTTGCCTCGCGGTTGACTTTGGACTAACGTAGTCAAATTTATAGTTGATTTGCACCGAATCAACATTCTAGATGCACTGGCGAGGTCAGATCTAGCTCTAGACACTCCCAATTTCTATAGTACTCCAGATTCGGGTCAAGGTGCTGAAGCAACAATGGTCTCGAACGAATATGTGAAGAGAAAATGTCCAAGCTCTAATACCATGTAACAATTTGTCTTAGGGAAAAATTCACCCAAGAACTAAGAACTCAAACACAAGCACAACTGTAGACCAAAAAGGAGTATGATCAGAATAACAATGTATTCAATTCAATATGCGCATTAGAGTACATTAGGAGTGCCTGTATATAAAGGCCTCTGAGATGCATCTAGAATGCCTAAGAATCAATTACATGATAAGTCATACAACCAGACACATGTCTACTAGATATGGGTTATCCTCCATTAAGCACAGAAGTAAGTGCGATGATGAGAGGATAAGCCTACAAGGGGGTAACACGCAAATTAGTGTTGTAGACAACATGTGCTAAAATAGAGTTGCATACTTCTATGTTGTCAACATGACAACTCAAAAAGGTACACAAACTTCTAAGTGTCTCACAAAATAAAATAATGCATTACCCTAAGTAAACTTAAGTAAGTGTAAATAGTAAATACGTATTTATACCAACAGTTAGATTGGGGTATAATCTTGTTAGGCAAATGGATATACAAGCAACTAAGCATATAGCATTTAAGTATTGTTGGAATAGTGTTGTCTTAACCAAAGCAGGTTGTTTTGCACAACTAGCCTTATGAAAAAGGGTTCTAAAGTTAGTGATAGGTTAGAAAAGTTTAATATTTCTCAACCATTTTGATGTTTTCTTTGTAATGAAGAGTTTGAGATAATAGATCATATATTCTTACATTATTCATTTTCCCAAGATTGTTAGTTGTTCATTACTAATAAATTAAGTTTGTCCATGCCATTCCCAAACTATTTATGGAAAAAAATTCAATTATGGAATGTTCTCATTCATAATTCATTTTTTTGCATGTATCTACAAGTGTATTGCAACAACAATAACAGGGTCAATCTAGTGGGAAAGGAACAAGAGGATATTTAGACAGACTGCTTCATCATTGCTTAAGGCTATTAAGGTTGTTGAGGGAATTGAGAAGTCTATATCAGAATTGGCAGTTACACTTTTACACAATGGGATAGCTACTTGGTTAAAGAATGGAAGCAATTATCTCTTTCTCCCTTGACTACCTCAACGTCGGGGTGCCATATAAGTGCCAATGATAGAATGAATATTAAATGGCATCTCCCTTGATGGTTTTGTTAAGATTAATTTTGATGGCTTTTGATAAGGTAATATGGATGATTCTAGAATATGCACTTGTATCAGAGATCAACAGGGGTGACTTGAAATCTTTTAAGGTTGCACCTATCCCTCGTGGGACAAACAATGTGGGAGAGGCTTGGGCTTTTCTTTGGTCTAATTTTGGAAAAACATTTTAAATATTCCAAAGTACAAGTCGAAGGGGATTTAAACATGATAACCTTTACATGTATACATAGAACATCACACAATCATAAAATTGCTTACATTTTGAAGAAAATTTGGAAGATTATAGATTCATTAGTTGAATGAAATATCTCACATACATTTCAAAGGGAAACAAGGTAGAAAATCTTTTGGAATGCATGGGTTATGACAAAAGAGTACTTAACTCATTGCAAGGGAACTATATTACTACCAACTTTCCAACATTACTTGAAATCATACAATTGGAAAAGAATAAATAGGAGAATCAAAAGGAAGATAAATAGATTCACATGTAATCATAATATGATTAACATTCTAGACTGTCGCCATCTTTAGAGATTAATATGATTAAAATTCCCAAAGTACGCATGTATGCATTGTATGAGATCACAGTCAAATAGAATCACTTCATGTTATGGGACATGTGGGAAATTGTATCAAAAATGTTACTAAGTTATCTTTTCAAGCACCGGCTATAGTGCAACTTATTTGCACTGGATGCCATGCTTCTCATCATTTCCTAACATGCATGGATTTGTCAACAGCGTACTCAAATTGGTCTACCATCTAACAATGATTGTCAAATCAGTTGCAATGGGTAAAAAATGTTTTTTTTTTTTAACTTTCCCTTTGTATATTTTAAGGCCAATACCTTTCTAAGTCAAACTTAAAAAAAAATATCCATATATTTACTCAGTGTCTTTCACATTATTTACTTAGTATATAAATATTTTAAAAAAATAATTTAAAATTAAAATTTATTTTAAAATTTTATTATTTTAATTTAAAATATATTAAGACACTAATTTAACTTCAAAAAATAATATTAAATATATAAGATAAATTAGGATAATGTGATTTCTTAATTTATTTTGTAATTGATTTAAATAAATAAAAATATATAAGGTAGGGTTTCTAAATTTTATTAACATATATATTATTTTAAATATATACACTTATGGTAACTTAATATTTTATTAATTCATTTCTTAATTTAAAAATATAAGATTAAGATAATTATAAATTTACTTATTTTTTATTGTTGACAAGCATTATTTGTATTAAATATTTTTTAAGTTATTTGGTTTAGTATTGATTTATATTGATTTAAACCTATATTTTATGTGAAATATAACTAGAATTTTGGTTTTTTAAAAATTATAACCAATTTAATTGAATTAAGAAATGTTGAAAATAGAAACAAACATGACTAAAAATGATATAGGAGCACATATATTAGGCCTCTAACAAAAAAATCATATAGGAAATTATTCTTTTCAAAAAATTAAACCAATCAAATTAATGTAAACTAATTTTAATAGTTTTAAAACTTAAAAATCTCACACATAAACATTGAAAACAATTAAAACTAAAATAAAAAATAGAAATACTTACATTTAATTGATAGATGATAGTAATCACCAATTAGCAAATACAATAACACTATTTTTAAAGTGATCTATAATGTCAAATCTCTATGTTAAAATCATAATGAGAAAAGTATATTAAATTGTTAAAATTAAAAAATGTAATAAAAATCTATATTAATTTGAGCCCAATTTTTTTATTACTATATCTCAATTCATTAAAAAAATCATAAAATTTATATACAAAATTAAATAATATTTTAGAAACAAATAAATAATACAATATAAAAACTATATTTAATAATATGTTTAACAAATATAAAATATAAATATTTAAATATATTATACAACAGTACATATAATAAATAGTATCATATACTAAGTAAAAAAATTTAAATATTATTTTTAAAAAATATTTATATACTAAGTAAATAATGCAAAAGATACCGAGTAGATATATGGATATATTTTTTTAAGTATGACTTAGAAAGGTATCGGCCTTAAAATATATAAAGGAAAAGTTTTAAAAAAAAAACATTTTTTACCCATTGCAACTGATTTGATAGTCATTGTCAGATGGCAGACCAGTTTGAGTATAGTGCTGACAAATCCATGGATGTCAGGTGGCAGCGAGAAGCATGGCATCCGGTGCAAATAAGTTGCACCATAGCTGGTGCCATCTTTTCATAAGTATGGTAAGTCTTGTCTAAATAATGATTAGTCCTAGATTTCAAATCCCAAATTGAGGTTTACTAATTGTTCATACTTGGGGATTTTGTGCACCAAAACCAACATATTTCTACAGTTGGGCTTTGGGTTTTCAATTTGTGATTGTCTAGTAAAATATGGATGGACCCAAAAATTACTAAGTCTACCTCTAATTGGAGGCCTAGGGGTGATCATTTGAATTCCACTTTACAAATATTAATCTTCGACAAGCATAAAGATTGACTACCTACATTGCAATCACAACATCAAATGAATCCTTGGAGACAAATCCTCTACCCCAAGGAAAATAGGTTCATCTTCCCATCTCAACTCATTTCTATTTACTTGTCCAATATTATAGATGTACTACAAGTGTAGGTTTGTTAGAAAACATTGCTAAAATAACTATAAAGGGAATTTTTTTTAGGGGAGACAAATTAATGGGCATTATTAAAACTTATGACCTGTGGTATGGGATAGTACCATTGGGTGGTATACTTACTAGATACTATTTGTAAGAACATCATTAATTTGTTACAATAATGGACAACATAAAGAGTTATCTCAAACAACAGACAATTTGGTCCTTCTAACAAGCAATAAATAGAGTAGGTATAGCGCTTTAGTCAGAAACAAAATAAAAATTTACTTTAAGATCCACATCATCTTTGCAATCTTAGTCCACAAGCTTGTCATTGCCAACCTTTCATGCCCATCACTTCCTCGCCACTAGATTCACAGTGTTTCACTACCTGTCCCACCCTCTGTACATGATTTTGCAATGGCACAAGAGGTAAACAAAGGAGCTAGATTGACATTGTCATAGAATTTTTACTCATTTTGAGTACTGGAGATAATGTGGAAGAAAATGGTGCGTCCCTAACCATAGACAATGATATGGATTTAGCACCCATGGAGGAGTGACTGAATTATGCCATGCAATTTCAAAGTTTTTTAATTTTTGGATGTCATTTTAACATGAGGAGGACAAAGTTTAATATTACAATGATAGATTTTTGTGCGGGAAGCTACATTTATTGTCAAGACATGTCGTGGAGACTTGGATGTAGGTATTGGGTTCTAACATGGCTCTTCAATGAATATCAAGCATGGTTGTCCCATGCCACATAACTCGAGAATTTTAATGTTGTAATTTTGATGAGACATGATGCATTCCTTTAAGTGTTTTAAAAAGTTCTCGTTAATGTGTAATTATTGTTCATATATAAACATGTTATGTTGTGTATATTGTATTTGAATACCATTTTGTTTTTATTATTATCATTAAACAACCGAACCCTTTGTATTATATAAAGGAGTAAAAGAATAAAATCGTTTCAAATTTCTCCGTTCAAACGGGCACTGGTAGGAAAGAACAGAGTAAGAAAACCTCTAGTCTTGCCTGGGACCGAAGTCCTATATTATACAATTTAAAAGGGGCACCCCAATACAAATCTTTGTAAGCTTGTCTTTCAATGTTTATACATATTTAACATCATTATACTTTCTTAAGCAAGAAAGTGAGACTGATTGTTCGAGCTGATACATGATTCCCAATTCCAAACTTCAAATGATCCAATTTGAGTTAGATTTAATAATATGCATGACAAAACTCAACACTTCCCTTTGGGTATTAGTTAAAACATAAAAGGGGGATCGACAAATCAGTAAATATAACTAGGCATTCATTAACCAACTTTTTAAGAACTACACATGCAGATCTAAAAATGGTTAGATATTAGAATCACATCTTTTTATCCATATTTATTGCTTCTTAACTCAAGTTAATATTTATTTAAGCCATAAAGTTACTTTTTTTTTTAATGCAAATATTCTAACCGACTTATATTTGGATTAGTTATAATATCAAGATAGAAGAGAAACATTTTTAAGACTATTTAGTTAATATTGAAAGTAAATGAAAATCTTACTAATTTCTTGATTCCTAGCTACCTCTAAATCTTATTCATGGTAACATATCTTCTTCTATGCCTATTCTAAATAATCATTAACGTCTATTCTTCTGCTAGTTTATTTGGGGCTTAAAATATTATATTATTCGATTATCATAAGTTTGCAGGGGTGCTAATAATATAGGTGACTAAAATAATCTATAATATCTCCTCTTCGGGACATGTGTTAATTAATAGTGTTGCCAAGTACTAATTGCAAATGTCCATATTCCTAAATTTAGTTGTAGAGATCTTTAGAGATTATAAAATTGTAAATATGTGCAAATTGAAAACCAGGTGATGCTTCTCCAAATGCATACAGTTGCTTCCCTGTAGCTCTCCCTTAGTAGAATACATATGGTAAATACAAGTTTAAAGCTTAACCAATAGATCAACCAACCAAGATTTTCATGTTATCAAAGCATTTTTAATAGCATTTTATTAATATATGAAAGATATAAATAATTTTTACTGCACTACATTCAGGGGTTGCCTCCTAATAAAACCAAAAATGGAAACAAAATGGTCATTTCTAGGGCCGAAGCAAGCCATACAAAACTACATGCAACAAGATATTTACATATTGTATCTAAAACTTGCTAAAGGCCAGACAAAGACAAAGAAGGCCCAAAAAAACCTAAAACATAAAATAACAGAGTTCAATGTTCAACATTCATCTCCTTCTTCCAACATACCTTTAAAATGTCTTTAGCTTTTTCCACATCATCAACTTGCGAACTCGATGAAAATACATAAGCTAATAGCTCTTTGCTGGATTTGATGTAATTGGGCAAAATGAAATCCAACTTATCTAGGTCCTTGAAATTGATATCTGAATCAACATAGGCTTCTAATGCTTGCAGAAAATCTATGAGCCACTCCTTGTTGGGATCCTCTCTAATTCCTTGCCATCTAAGCAAGAAATTAATACAAGCCTCCATTTTAGGCCATGCGTTATAGAATTAGATATTATCGCTAATATACATTGAAGGTCTCCTAACAGCATTAACTTCTAGAATTTCTCCCAGCTCATAAGCCATATAAACCTCAAGGAGTGGGATACACAACTTCTCATCCATGTTGAGTACTACGTTCTCCATACCTACAAGCCAAGTTGGATTGAAGATGTTATAACATAACCTAACAATTTTCCCTTTCGCTAAACTTTCCCTAGCCATGCAACCTATAAAGGATTCGATGACATAACTATTTGTACGTTAGGTGTAGTCATATTTGAACACATTTTCCCCACTTGCCCAAGAGATAACAAACCTAGATACATCATCTACAGGGTTTAAGATCCTATTCCACCTCTCATAATTTACCGAGCCTCTAAACATCATATTCCTCACTTCCAAAGCATGAAAGAGGGAAATAACAGACTCCATCCTAATTGACGGACTAACAAAATACCAAAAATCTTTAAAGATCTAAAGAATGCCAATCCTTAAATAAGCGACGACTGCACTTAAGGTATTAAATAATGATTAATACCAACTCACTAAATTTTAAAATAATCATGATTTGACATTTTTGGGAATGGCTTTACATAAAAACCATACTACTTAATGATATTAAATGTACTTTTCCAACTAAGAGTAATTATAATAATGGTTCCTATTTAAAGTATCAGGCTGACACCCAATTTTTCTTTAAATCTAAGCCTTTCTCATTGTATCAACAATTTAATATATATTGCTTATCCTAACTCTGTTATTCTAAGGTGCTATAAGCATAATTTCTTCACCCTCTACTCCTTTATTTGCTATCTTATCTATTTCTACATTTACTTCACAATAAATGTGTTGGATTTTAATTTCTTCAAATCAATCTATTAGACAAAGAACACTCTCAAGTTTCATAATCATCACCCAATTTGGAGTCTGACATTTTCTAATTGCATTCAAGATATTGCAAATCTCCTTCAATGATTAACTTAGTGATCTTATTTTTTAAACTTAGTTTTAAACCTTCCGCTAGTGCTTCTAGTTATGCTATATTATTTATTGCAGTGCCCAATGGTTTGGCTCTTTTTATTATCCAATCTCCAGTTTCCAATTTCACTATACATCTTATTCCAGCTTTCCCTGGATTCCCTCTAGAAGCTTCGTCAAATTTTAATTTCTTCCATCCTCTCAGGGGTAGTACCCATTTGTAATATTTCCTGGCTAAACTGTCCTTTTTAGGATATAATAAGGGGGGATTAATCAAGTGTTGCCAATTTTTCTTTATAATCCCATCCTATTCCGAGAAGGTCCCTTTGATTTTTAATGTTTTCTGAAGGTGACAATTCATAACTTCAGTGATTATGCTTCTACTTTATTTAGAAGGATGACATGCAAGATTCTATGTTTTGGAATATCTACCTGTTTCTTTCCTTCCATATCTCCCACAAAAGGATTGTTGGTGTTATATTCTAGAGTTTGTCATAGATACTAAGTTTATTCTTAGTTAGCCATCCCCATATGTGGCCTTGGAAGTCCAAGGGAAGTGGAGAAGTCCAGCCCAACTTTTTCTTGCTCCAATACCAACACTCTTTTGTAAAGGGGCAATTAAAGAGAACATGCTCCATGGTTTCAAAGTTGGCCTTGCAAAGGCTACATCTAGAGGGACCTTCAAATCCCATTTTGGTAAATCTATTTGCTATTAAGATCTGATTTTGGATTGTCGTCCAAAGGAAAAATCTTGCCTTAGGTAGATAAGCCACATCCCAACATAAATCCAAGGGGATATTCATGTTTTCCCATCTCTATAAATTGATGATGAGATTGTATCCTAACTTTACTTAGTATTGTCCATCTTTAGATGCTCCCCATATGAGTTTATCTACTCGATTTTTATTATTCACTATTCGCTCTTTGAAGATGTTTTCAAGAATGGTTTTGTTCGTTGAAGGTATGTTTACATTATCCAGTGATTTCGACGCCCATGATTCTTCCCCATCAATCCTTACCAAAGTTTTAAAATTTTATACCTTTGAACCCCATAAGTTGGTTAAAACATTTATGTTTTTTTTAGATATTTCTAAGTTGTTGATCAGGTACAGACCATCCTAGGAATCTTCCCAAAAAAGTGCCTCTTCTCCTCTACCTAGATCCTAGGTAAGGTGCTTGCTAATTAAAGGCCTACACCTTATCATAAAATTCCAACTTTAGGGGGTTACAGACTCTAAAAAGAGAGGAAGAGTCTTTCGGATTTAAATATTTGTTGTATAAAATTTTTGCCCATTTCTTATCTTTTTCATTATACATATGCCATATTAGTTTTGCTTCTAGTGCCTCATTTTGCCAATTGAAATTTTTTATGCCCAAACCACCTTGATCTTTGGTTAGTAGATCTTATCCCATTTTATTAGTGCTTGTTTCTTTTTTTCTTCTGTTCCACTCCAGAAGAAATTTCTAAATTTTCCTTCCAAATTTTTATTAATCGCTTTGGGTAGAGGGCAGCAAGAGAGAGGGTAAGTGGGGATAACTGTAAGAACGGATTTTATTTTAGTTGCTCTTCCAAATTTGGTTAGCCATTTTCCCTTCCATGTCTCTGCTTGTTTATCAATTATTTCAAGAATGTTGTCCCATCCTTTTTTATTTCTAACCCCTTTCTCTAGATAGATCACTAAATATTTACATGGGAAGTTACTTTTCTTGTATACCATTTGGTTGTTGATGTATTCTTCCATATCTCTTGACATATTAATAAAGAAATTTTTTGACTTTTTTGGATTCACTTTTTGACCTAATGCTACAGTATAATGTGATATAATTTGTTTTAAAATGTTGGTTTCTTCCTTAGTGCTTACTCCAGGGAGAATAGTATCATCAAAAAACTATTGATGGGTAATGTTTGATACATTTTCTGCTACCCTAATTCCTTTAATTGTGCCTTTAGTTTGAGCTTTTTGGATTGATCTACCAAAAGCTTCTACCATAATAATGAATAAAAAGGGTGAGATGGGGTCTCCTTGTCAAATTCCCCTAGTTATATTGAAGATTCCTTCTCGGGTTCCATTTAATAACAAAGATATTTTCGGGGTGGATATACAATCAAAGATTCTATCTATCTATTGTTCGGAGAATCCAAATGCTTCAAGACATTTGCATAAGAACCTCCAATCCACTACATCATAAGCTTTTTGTATGTCTAGTTTCATAAACATACATGCTTCCTTATTGCTAACAGCTGAATGAATTGTTTCTTGTATAATGGAAATCCCATCCAAGATTGATCTTCCTGGTACAAACCTAGTTTGCTCCTCAGAGATAATCCTTGGGAGTAGAGTTTTGATCTTGTTTGCTAATGCTTTTGAGTAAATTTTATATATTGTATTACATAATGCTATGGGACGAAATTCGGAGGGTGAGTCAGCTATTGATTTTTTTGGAATTAAGGCTAGAAAAGTGTGATTGATTTTCGTCAAAATTGATCCACCATTCCTAGCTGCCTTGATTGCCCTCCATAATTCTTCCCCTAAGATATCCCAACTTTTTTGAAAGAAAAAGGCTTGAAGCCATCCGACCTTGGGGATTTGTCTGGACTGAGTTTAAAGAGCGCTAATTTGATTTCTTCTTTAGTAAAAGGTTTATTAATATTTGTGTTATCAACTTCTGTGACTACTTTAGGTATATTTTTTAATACTTTTTCTTGTGCAGTTAAATTAGAGGAGTCATAGTTATTTAGTAAGTTTTCATAATATGTAACAAAGGTTTTAGTTATGTTTGTTGGATTATTAGTCACATTACCATCCCTATCTTTAATTTGAGTAATATTATTAACAACTCTATTATGAATAGTGATATTATGAAAGAATTTTGTGTTTCTATCTCCCTTTGCAAGCCATTTCTCCCTCGATTTTTGCCTCCAAAAGACCTCTTCTTTTGCTAAAATATCCTCTTCTTTGGCTAGCAATTCTTTTTTATTATTAAATTTCTCATTGTCCATACCATATTTGATTACTTCATTATTTAAATTCGTGAGTTCTTCTTCATTATCTAGTTTTTCTTTGAATATATTATTGAACTATGTTTTGTTTCATTTTAATATTTTTTCTTTTATCATTTTAAGTTTTGAAAACTAAACAATAGATCTTAGATCCTATGAACTTACCTTCTTCCCACCATTGTTTGATGTTTTCCATTAATTTTTTGTCTAAGAACCACACTTTTTCACATTTAAATGGATTCCTATTAGGTCTCTTAGGTTCAATGAACTCAATTTTCACCGGATAATGGTTTGATCCTACTATTGGCTCTATAGTAGTTGTAATTGATAAATCCAATTTTGCTAATTCTCCTTTAAAGAAGAACCTGTCTAGTTTTTATGCTATATAAATGAAATCTTTCCTTCTATTGTTCCATGTAAACATTCCATTGCTAGTAGGTATTTCTAACAATTTATTGACTATGACCCATTCCTTGAATTATGTTATTGCCCTGGAAATTGTTTGGGATCCTCCAAATGTTTCTTTGAGATCTAGTATTGCATTGAAGTCACTGCCTATAACCATGTTAGTGTCAAGATAGAATCTCATGAGTATAGTGATTTCATCTCATACTTTTTGTGTATCTGCTATTTGTATTGGTCAATATACATTAATAAGTATGAGTTGGAGGTTATGTTTATTGATGGATACCTTGCTCCCCATCGAATTAGTATTGGATGCTACTAATTTGATGTCTACTATTCATGTATTCCATATGACTCCCATGCCTCCTGATGCTCTACTTGATTCTTTCATTTCTACTTTCCATCTACCTAGTTTTTTCTTTAATTTATGCTCTTCTTTATTTAGCTTGGTTTCTTGTATCAAAATTATGTCTCATTCAAATAGGCCAAGGTTACATTTTAGAAACTATTGTTTGTTGGGGGCATTCGGGCCCCTAGCATTCCAAGTAATGATCCTCATTGATCATTGTGAAGGCTCTTCCCCTTCCCTGTATTGAGAACTTCAAATATCTTTTTTTGTTCCTCAGCTTGACCATCTACTTCTCTTCATTCCTTTAATGATTTTTTCCCTCTCTTTGATTTCTTTTTGCCACATTTTAGAGTTCTAAAACCTTCTTGATTAATGGAAATACCAAGATTGTTTATGATTGTTTGATCATTGATCTCTGATGTAATCTCTTTTCTATCTGTAGCCTTGTCTATTAAATCTTTGAAAATATGTTCTACTACTTTAGAATCTTTTGCATCTGTCTCAATTTCATTCTCTATGCTATCCTTTTTCTATGTTATGGGTGTTACATTTAGTAAATCAAATTCTTCTGAATTCTGCATATCAACATTCTGCTCTATTTCTATGTGATCTTCTGATTTTTTCCTTCGTTCCTGAACTTTTAGGAAAGCTTCTACTTCTAGAGGTACCAAATATTCCTATGGTTTATCTAAATATTCATAAGTTTTTATGCCAAACATGTCTTTCCCATCTATTGGTGTCTCCTAGAATTTGTAGCTTCTTTTCTTTTCTTTCTTTCTGATTGTTATATTGCTCCAATGTTTTGAGTCTACTACTAGGATTGATATTTCTCGTTCCACTGGGATTTATACTAATTTTATAAGTTCCTCTTTTATGATCTCAATTGTTGTGTTTGATTGATTATTGATATTTCCATTATTTGTGCTATTCTTTCCACCCCTAGGGTTCTGATTGCTAACCTCTCTTGATCTTTCTGCCACTAAGTTGTTTGTCAAGTAGTTATCCAAATTCTTTGCATTACCTATTTCTTTACTATTACACTCCTTTTCCTTTTCAATTTTCTTGTGATTCTCTAGATTCATGTTCCATATGGTATTGTTCTCCTAATGTAATCTGGTCTTTGATATCCGTCTGTAGGAGCTTAATGTCATGATTCATTTTGTACCATTCCTGGATGCTTCTTTTTGTTTCTTTCAATATATTGTTTTCCTTTTGACATATTTTGCATTCCTTTAGGGCTATAACTATTGATAAACTCTTATGAATCTCTTTATCTCTATTTTCTGATTCAGTCAAACATTCTCGTCTCCCTTATTCTACAATCTACCCTTCTAATGTTTTCCTTTCTAATTGAGTATACCGCCCTATGACATTTTTCCTTACTTTTTCTTCTTCCTTCTTATTTTTTCCATTGTATGATTCCTTTTTCCTCTGATCCTTATTTTCCTTGGTGCTGATTCTTTTTATTGTTTCTTTTAAATTCAATATGTTGGAATCTATGCTTAGGTTGGGTTTAATAATACCTTTTATATTTCTTTCATATCCCATGAATTCTAAATCATAGATGGATCTATTTGTAATGATCTTTTTTTATTTTAGTTTCTTTAGATCTAATTCTACATCTATTAAGAATTTAACACCACCTGGTATTATCATAAGCTGAATCGATACCTATCAATTTGCCAAGTGATTTTCCTATATTCGTAAGAGTATATAAATATTTAATCTCTACTGGTAGATTTTTGCATTCAAACCAAGTAGGTGTTAAAAGTTCATTTTCCTCATTCCAGTTAGGCACTCATACTTAGAATTTAACTACATATCCTTTATAAAAATAGTTTGATAATGAAACTATTTTATTCCTTATTTCTCTATTTTTGCAATGTAAATAAATTGATGACTTTGAGGATGTTTTGATACTTACCTATTGCTTTCAAATCTTCTCTAATTTCTTTATCATATTTGCTAGATACTTACTTGGCCTGCTCCAGCACACATATATTTTGAGTTTTGAACATTCCTCCCACTTTTCTTCTATGTACCTATCATCGATGATTAGAATATCGAAAAAATCATTGTAGTTAAGTTTTGTTACCTTGGATGATGATGAATTTGTATCTATGTCTTTCCTCACGTAATTTCCTTTATGTAGGATCAACTTAGGAGACAATCCTTTTATTGTGTTGTCTGCTTTTTCTTTATTATTTTATGTGGCGAACTGTAAAATTTTCAATTTTTCTTGGAAACCCTAGCTTCATTTCCTACCAGTTCTTGCTAATGATTTTGCCCTAGTGGATGTAATCCTTACCAATTATTGTTGCTGAAGATATCAAATCTAATTGTCATGCTTGCGCCTTTGTTTATCTTATTTTTTCAAAGAGATGCTTCTACCTATTAGTATGTTTTTTCATTTCCATTCTTTCTTTTTTATCGCATTTTGGGCCAAATTTTCCTTTCTCTTTTTGTAGGATAGTACTTGTTGCTAGCCATCATATTCTTTGGTGTTCAGACATGTATTTTTGTACTATGTAGCGATCTTCTTGTCGCTTGCTTTATGTAATTTGACCATGGTGCCAAAAGTGTTTGTCTTCAGTTTTTCCTTTGCAAGAACATCAAATCTATTGCTGATTAGAATACAAGAGATTTCCTATCATCCTCTCAGTCTTACTTCTTGGTTCTATGGAATTTGAATGGATGTTTTACCA
This sequence comes from Cupressus sempervirens, assembly GCA_028749045.1. NCBI lineage: Eukaryota > Viridiplantae > Streptophyta > Pinopsida > Cupressales > Cupressaceae > Cupressus > Cupressus sempervirens. The sequence continues at coordinate 644,385,489 of CM053784.1, read as the reverse complement.
GGGGTTCCCTTGTTGAGGCTATCTTTTGTGCTTGCTTGAGTTTCATTTTTGTAACTTCTTTCTTTATTTGATTATCTCAAAATTCTTACTTTTTTCACCATTTTCGCTCGTGTTGTGTATTTGAATACCATTATTAGAGTTAACATATATGGTGTTTAATTCGGGGGTCAATGTTTAATATTGTTAGACTTACATTTGGGTTGTGTCTCATTCTAGGTTAGTTGGGTTCTTAGCCTTTCATCGTCAATAGTGATCAATTTTGTATTGTAACAACATATATCTCTCATACGATTTGGGATTTTCATCCCATTTATATATTTTGTATTATTAGTAGGGAATGAAGGTTTTATTTATTGGTTCTTTCCTCTAGGATTCTTTGAACCAGATTTCTTATTAATAAAAATATTAGAGGCTTGCCACTTTTGCCTTCAAAAAACATATTGTATTTCAATAAGGTTAGATATCAACAGAGCATGCAAAAAAACATGTTACAATTATAATCTTAAATTTGTCCCATGGTACATTGTAGTAGGATCTAGTAGATATAGAGCATCACATAACACATGGTATTATTGGCAATATGATTAAATTTGGTTATGATATAATGAATGTAAACTATGAAAGTACACATCCTGTTTGATTGATACATATGTATGTTACAATTAGCATAACTTGAACCTTGATATACCATGATAGCTATCCATTAAACCTACAATTTCAATATTGTGAATGTTAGTGAATTGTAAATATGTTTGAGAAGACATCACTTTAAAATTTATGAATAAGAAAATAATTTGTAACTTGTAACATTTACCTTTTGGTTCGAGCCATTTTTCAGTCTTTAATTATCATGGCATGGTGATTGCATTTTTGTGGTCAATGGTGAATCAGACTTTGTTAGAAAAATCAAGTATATAGATGAACTTTGACTTGTCTTGGGTGCAATCTTTAAATTTTGTATCTTTCAAGCTTGGTATAATTTGTTCAACAATGGACTTATCAATTGAGCATTGGACAATTTATTTGTTGTCGGTTGTGAGTGCATTCTTCAGGTAAAGTGAGTAGACATATACAACTTTTTTATTGCATCTATTGCAATGAGTTATTTTCTCTTCTAGTATTCCATAACTTCCAAATTTGAAGTTGCACTGGGAATAAAATATATAAAATGGTTTGGAAAATGCATTGGCTACTATGAGAATCTCATTAACCTACAACATATGTTTTGATATTAATGTGGTTTGTCTAAGCATTCATTACCAATTGTAGTGCTAAATTATATGGATTTGGTTACCTCAAGTGTTGTTTACAATAATACATTTAAAACATCCATTGTTCTTCTTTCTTTTAGTGTGTAGATGAATGTAGCAATGCCTATGCAAAATGTGGTTTCCATGTTATTCCATAGTACAATATTTCTGAATAACATTGTAGGACTTTCATCCTTTTGCAATTACTTAACTATTTGCTCTTCTTCAAATATAGAATTGATGTGGAGCTAGTTATCGAAAAGAGGGTTGATTTTATGTGATTTATAAAATAAAATAATAATAATATAGTAATTTAAATATTTTATTTTTACTAAGTTGAAATAAGTATGCATTCTAAGGTTTATAACTGAACATTATGATGGAATGACAATTGTGAAATAATACATCATAACTATATTTTAACAATTAAAAGCATTTCATATGATGATAACTGAAATAACTTTCTATACTAAATCCTACGATAACTAAAAATAAATATATTCATTTTAATCTCTTCTATGACTATACATTAAGTAATATAAATGTACTCGTAAGTAAAAGATTCAAAATATATAATGAGCTAACTAAAACAACTGACAATGTTGTTCAAGCCTTGAAATTTGGTAAAAAAGAGAAGCATTGACATAGTCTTAACCTCCCAACCTTGGACCTTATAAATCCTCACACAATCTTTTAACAAGAAAGACCCTCCTTACCCTAGGTTAGGCTTGGGGCACTATAGCCCATTGATCTGAGCATACTAGTGTTTAGAGTGTTTGCTAAGTAATAGGAGAGCATGCCTCTAATCAACCTTGGCCAAGGATTTAGATGGCTATTAAATACCTAATCACCACTGCTCGACTTGACAACTAAGTACTATTTGGACAATCATGAGCTGACTTGGATATTTTTAATAACCATCTTAAAGTTAAATGTTCATACATGGAAGTTCTAATTTTGTTGTTACTTTTTCCTTCGCAGGAATCCTCTCCTCTCCATCCTCTTTCATTGGCTTCACTAGCCCAGGCCGAGTCCTTGGAGACTATTACATCATACTGAGATTTTATCACATGTTGATCTTGGAATGATTTTCAATAGCTGATATACAATGAGTACTAATGTGTACATTTGCATATCCTTCTTTGATAATCAAACTTTGTTATATATTTCTCTTAAATAAGATACTCAATTTTTAGAAAAAAGTAAATATATGAGGTCTTTGTTTATTAAGCCTTAGAGATGGACAATTATAAAGCTTGAAAAAGATGTTTTCAACATAGCCGTAACATATTCACATAGCTAAAACATGGTAAAAGAGACTTAAAATGTAAAGAAAACATAACCTAAACAAAAGAGTCAATGTCTATGGTAATTCTGGTTCTGTAAATGCCACCAATGTGTGGCTCTAAATGTCCCGATATCTAATAGAAATGTGAGAAAGAAGAATGAGGAGGATTCGATTGGTAGTATTTGCTTGGTCTATTGTATGCACACAAGGAATTCCATCTTATGTGTTTGTATTGCACAAAGCCTTGTAGCTCCAAACTTAGTTTCAAGATGACAATTCTTTTTTAAAAAGATCATCAATTTTATAAAAGGACTTCAATTTGAAAGGAGGGCACCAACTAGAGATGGACGCCTCTCAAAAAATGAAATTATATGGTTTAAATTTATCATAAGTTCTATTTCTTTAAGATGTTACACACACACACACACACACACACACACACACACACACACACACACATGTATATAAAGTTTAAATATAAGATATCATCATGCCATTTGTTATATCTAACATTGCACCTATAAGTATATGTACAACTATATACATGTGTAATTTAGAGAAATATTGTTTATTTCTAGCATCATATTCTCTTTGTATATGCATGCATATCCACACACATACACACACACACACACACACACACACACACACACACACACACACACACACACACACACACACACACACACACACACACACACACACACACACACACACACACACACACACACACACACACACACACACACACACACACATACATACGTACATACATACATATATTAATAAGTACTTATTAATATATGTATGTATGTATGTATGTACGTACGTATGTATGTACGTACGTACGTATGTGTGTTTGTGTGTATATATATACATATATACATATATATACGTGATAATATTTTCGGTGTCTCAGAACAACAAAGAAGTAATAGTTTTAAACAAGCATTTTAGATTTTTTTAAATACTTTTTAAAAAATGTTTGACCAAGTAACTCATGATTTTCCAATGGTGTACTCTATTGTGAAGTTGCTAAATCCTTATCAAGGTAGTTAGAGGTTATACCTGGCGATTGGACAATGGACTAGGATAGTGCCCCAATCCTTGAATCTCATTTAGCAATGATTTCTCCCCTTTGTTTGCTCCTATAACCACTAGGGCAGCATTTCCACAATAATAACAAGTTCCTCCATTTAAATCAACATTAAAATATATTACTAATCAATTTAATAATGATTAACTACCATTATCATTAAACAAGTAAACATGAAAATCAATTAACCAATTTCTAATATACAAAATTATAACAACCATTTTCACATGAAATAAACAGTTAACTATAATTTCCCTTTTCACATGATCATGACAATGCAAGTTTTAACTAATCATCTCAATGACTATAAATTATTTTAATTAGGTCAAAATTTTGGGATGTAACATACCCTCCCCCTTATGTTATGGAATTTCACAAATAAAATTTAAAAATAGTACTTATGTAATCACAGAATGTTTTAATCACATCAAGAAAAATAAATGTTTATGCTCCGATCTTGGAGAAAAGATGGGGGAATTTCTAGAAAATCTCATCATAGTCTTCCCAGGTAGCATTCTCTTCAACATAATGGTCCCATTGGACCTTGCATTGGGATATGTCTTGATTTCATTAGCGGAGCTTACGCACCTTGAGTATTCTGGGTGGTTCTATTTCCACCACCCCTAGGTCTCATACATGCAAAAGATTCCAATCAATTATATGTTCATGATGAGTGATATATTTCTTAAGATATGACACATGTAATACACCATGCATCCTAGCAAGGGTTGCAGGTAGTGTGATTTTGTAGGCCACCGCACTACTACATTTGAGGCCTTTTTTTGACCATTATTGGTCAAAATTTTGACCCAAACTTTGACCAAATTTGACCAATAGAAATTTTTTTGGATGAAATTTTGACCAACCTACTAATTGGTCAAAATTTTGACCAATATGTTGGTCAAAAACCTTCCATAGCCATGGTGCAAGTTCTGCTAGGAATTGGTCAAAATTTCGACCAATGAAGGTAGAAAATTTTGACCAATGAAGGTAAATTCAACCAATGAAGGTAGAAAATTTTGACCAATGAAGGTAGAAATTTCAACCAATGAAGGTAGAAAATTTGACCAATGAAGGTAGAAATTTTGACCAATGAAGGTAGAAAACACCCAGGCATTGGTAGAAATTTCGACCAATGAAGGTAGAAATTTCTACCAACGCCTGGGTGCAATTTTTTTCAAGCATTCTATAAAACAATTCACATGCCTTGTGTTTAAGTTGTGATTATCTTGGTAGACACGCATGCAAAATTAACAATATTAGATTTCCACAATCCATTTGTAATGCAAGTTCATTTTGGATTTGATTGTGTGTGTTTTTTAGCATCATCATTTCAGATCACTCTTTGTAATCCATCATCAACCAGATGAGAGAGTGCAGGATGCATTCAAAATGTCATATCATATGCAAGGCATGTGAACTATTTTATAGAATGCCTGAAAAACATCAACAATAACTAATCAAATTGTCGTAAACACTGACAATAACTAATATGCATTTTCATTAATATGCTCGATACAATAAGAAAACTTGGCAACTATGCACATCAAGTTATACGCTAAAAGAAAATCATTTAGGAGATACATAATGTGAACAACCACATGTTAAGATTCTACAATTTGTATCACTTTCCTGAGTTTGACAGTTGAGAATAAGTTCGTCATCCTCCCTATAGTATGTTCCGATGGCCTGCACATCCACAAAAGTTCCAACATCTCGAATTTGTAGAATATGAATTGTTTGGTAGCGAATGGACATGATTGACAATAAATAATCATATAAAAAGACTCCCAAGATAGAAAAATGAGTCTTTATATGCCAGTGTGACTTCTGATTGATGTTTCATACTACAGTAACAGTAAATTTGCAATTCAAAATATGCACAACCTCCCGGTCATCCCATCTAACAATATTTGGTGATCACCAACCAACATGCTGAAAAACATAAAATTAAGAAATATATATAGAAATAAGTGTTTGAAAATAATCTAAATAAAATGGAAATCAAATTATACCTCTATCAACATGATAAAGAGAAGCATACAGTTCACTATCTTTTCAAGTTCAACATCTTTTGAGATGTTGTACATAAATGCAACTATTTTATGTACTATTGAAGCATTTAATGACATATTACCAACCTCAAAAATTCCAAAAAATTCATACCCATCAATCTTGGTTTTTATCCACTCATTTGCAACAAATGGCCGGGTTATATAGAGCATTCCGCTTAACATATAGTTGCTAAAATCTACAATCACAAAAGCTCGATAAATATTAAAACCTAAGATATAATAAATAAAAAAATTTGATGAAGAAGGTGTGTGCTATATGTCCAAAATATAAAAGATAACATGGACATGGAAGTTTCCACAACAGTTTGATGGAGAATAATATCAACATTGGGAAAGTGGGCAAAATCACAATCCTAACATATCAATGTGTTATTTAATAATGTGCTTGCAATATCTATGGTGGTGACTTAAACAATTGAAATGTTGAATATCATCAACAACTTGTCTTCCATCCCCATTCTTATAGATCATAATCAAAATTTAGATATTTTATATAAAAGAAGCCCAAAAAAGAACATACAAAAAGGGCCATAGCATAGATAATCACTATCATCAAATGCAATTGGAATGGTTGGTACAGTAGAAAAGGAGAAACCCCTTACCAATTTGGAAGATGCAAAGTGGCATAAGGGAGAGATAAGTTTAAAAAATTTAAAGCATTGTCGTAGATGAATAAGTGAAGTTCAAGACAGCAAGGCTAATTTGGATTATGTACAACACAAAGAAAACCAAAATGTAATAACAATTTTTAATAGAGAAATGAACTATATAAATTATAAAGCTCATAATAATAATAGGCCATAAACAAGAGCTAAATTATGAGTAGACAAAGTCTAGACACATGAAGCATACCTGATTGATCAAAACCAAATCACTGCCAAGCCTTTTAACCACTCCTTAATAGCATTTTCTCTATCACCAAGTTTGCAGCAAGGTTTCTGTTTATTTTTGGATCTAACGTTAATATGGCATCTCCATCCAAAAATTTCTTCAAAGCCTGAAAGATTTATACATGAAGTGATAAAAAACTCAAAATTTGTCATGAGAAATAGAGCTCCAACACTAATAGTTTATATATATATATATATATATATATATATATATATATATATATATATATATATATATATATATATATATATATATATATATATATATATATATATATATATATATATATATATGTATGTATTTAGAAGCAAGATAAATTCAACTGAATATTCAAGATCAAACAAGTTCTTCAAAATATGAAATTTGAAATAAAACTATAATTTGTGCATTTAATATCTCTATTTCATAGTTTATAACCTTAATGCAAGTTGAATTTTGTTCATTAATTTCTTTCTAGGTAATAATTTGCATGTTCAATCTTTGTGAGCTCCCAAATAGAGTGAAGTGTCTGTTAATGGTGCTTCATTTTTTATTGGCTCTAAAAAATAGAGTGAAGCAGTAGAGTCATCTCTCTTTATCTGTCTTACAATAGAGTGAGGTAGTAGAGAGGGCTCCATGAAAATGAGTCTAGAAAAGCCAAACCAATATTATAATAGAGTTAAGTGATAATGAATGCAAGTATATGCCTAGAAATCATAGCAACGCAAACTGTTGTCACCATGTTTGAAATTAATGACAAGAAATGAAGAAACTTTGGAATTTACTTGGTGCTTGGTGGCCCCTTCAACAAAATCTTTTCCTAGGAGCTCCGTAATATACCTACATCACTTTGTCTTTTTGAAGAAAGAATACCTTCTTTAGCCTTGAAACAATTATCTCTCTGCAAAAAGTGAACTGTCTCACAATGGAGTGATGTAGTTGAGAGGGCTTCATGTCATAGTGAATACTACTATAGAGAGCCTTGACAAAATGAGTCTAGGAACTAACCCTATCTTATAATAGAGCATAACTCATAGCAACATAAAACCACTTAGAACAACTCTAGCCATCTTGATGTACCATCAATCACCTTTATCATATGTTGTTGATGTCTCTTAAACAATGTTGTATGGTAAATTTCAAAATCATATCCAATATGACCAACCCTCCTCCATGATGCTCTTGATTTTCCAATTCGAATATTGCCAATTTTTTAAACACAAGTTGACTACCATTTAATCACCTTTGATTACTATATCATCCATATTAAAAGCATCACCTTTATCATATGTTGTTAGTGTTGATCAATGTGAATGTTAAATAAAAATCGCAACACTACTGTCTCTAAAACAATGTTGTATGGTAAATTTCAAAATGATATCCAATATGACCAAGCCTCCTTCATGATGCTCTTGATTTTCCTATTCGAATATTGCTAGTTTTTTAAATGCAAGGTAAATACCATTCAATCACCTTTGATTACTATATTATCCTTATTAAAAGCTTTGATCATTTGGAGGACAAGAAGCAGAGCTTCAACACCTATTTGTCTGGGACGAAGTACTTTTGTTGCTTCTATCAACAATTTAACACCTTATCAGAAGAATCACAAATGACATAGCCAATAAAATCCAAGTCTCCTCTAAGATGTTCTTGATTTCTTTAACACCAAGTGACTACCATTGGCATTGATCACCTTTTGTTACCATATTATCCATATTACAACTTTACTACTCTAAAATGATGTCTAACCAATACAAATTCAGAGCTAGTACTTTAAAATGAAGTTAAATCAATCTAGGAGTAAATGCTTCTTGTTTAGACTGAATTATTATTCAAAAATTAGCTTGGTTAAAAATTATTAATTTTTGAAATTCCATAGATCAACATCCTTTGGAATTTCTATACACAGAAGAGCTTTATTTTCATTCTGGATTGAATTTTGGTCATCTCCCTTTTCATCTAGCTCCAACAAGCAACATATTTTTTCAAAAGTTATTTTAAACACTATTAATTTATATAATGATTAATTATTGAAAAAATAAAAAATAGTAAATCAACTTTCAATTTTAATAAAAAATGTTGCCAAAGTGTTAAAACTAAAAATGGGTGTTAGCCGAGCCCATGCATCCTATTTTGCAAATGGTGATTCCATTAGTTGTTTACACATTTAGTATGGAAACCCTAATTTGTGTGAGGAGGCTAGATGAAATCCTTATTTACCTTCATTTCCATTTTCACCTCTATTATACAGTTTGTTTATTCCATTATATACCATCCCTATGTAGGACTGAACACTTGTGAACAACATTTAGTGGTCAGAATCCACCTTAATGAAGGCTACACCCAAGATTTTCAAAGTAGATTCAGGTGCTAAGAATGAAAAATAACTAAAACATAACTATTTAGGAGCTTGGAAAACCTTAGGAATAGTTCATTACAGCTTGCAAGACCAGACATGACCATCTTCTTGCTCACATCTAAAGTTTATTAGGCTAGAAAAAGTAGGAAGATTCATATTAGACCATGAAACTCCTCTTAGAATTGGCTTTAAGAGTGCAATAGTCTAACGTCTCCCCATCATGTGCTGGAGAGAAACTAGGGCTTTTTGGCTTTTTGGCCAACTGTGTGCAAAAGTGCTTCAAGTTTGCTACAAGACTCCTACTATCTTCCCCTAACTTAATCCAACACATGCAAACTATTTTCAAAGTTCTAGGTGTTCATTTCATTGGTAAACCCAACTTGCTGTCCTACTAGGCCTAATTTGCAATTAAGTCTCTAGTGAGCATTTTTTTCCCCTCCCAAATGTCCCATAAAACTCTCATAATCACATATTCTTATACCCAGTTGGATATTTCAACATATCTCAAAATTAGATATTGGTGTTTTGGATCAACTGTCCCCAATAGATGATCGTCATTGGTTTTTTGCCTATTTGAGCCCACTTTTACAGAAAAAGTGTGTGACATATGTGGCTTTTGGCCCTCAAGCTTTCAACAATGTTGTTTAACCCCAATCAAAAGAAATTACAACCAATTCGGTCTCATATACCTTGTAACTACGAAAGCCCCAAATTGCTCTTACAAACCCTCATCTAACTAGGGCTTGCTCATTATATGACTCTCCAAAAAAGTTTCAACTAAATGAAATATGTTTCAACATTAGATTAACATAATATACTCATCCCAATCATAAAAACATAATGTTGTTCAGGTAGATTGCTCACTGCTGTAACCAAACCTCATAATTAGTGTTCCTTCGATCATAACAAGTACGGTGATCACCTTGCATAGTTTGTCTTTCTGCATTCTAGTGGTTAGGATAGTATGATACATGTTAGTTTGAGACCATCCTATGAGGGTTAGGGCATCACCTTGCATAATTAGTCCTTCTGCACTGTAATGGTTAGGATAGTATGATACATGTTAGTTTGAGACCATCCTATGAGGGTTAGGGCATTTGCTTTCATAGAATGGTCATTTACAGTTAGTCTTTCTGAAAATAACAATGAAGCAAAGACTTTCATGGCTTTGAAGGGTTCAAGAGAATTTTTAGCTCTCTAATGCAAGAAGTACAGACCAAGGGTGACTCCCTCGTTATTGTTACAGCCTTATGAGAAATCAGATTTAAGATTGGTGTTTAAGCGATGTGCCCAACCCAAGATGTGCCAACCCTTGCATTTTGTTAAATCCATTCTAGGTATGTATGTGTAGATACAATTCCAAATGTGACTTTTCTTACACTACTATGGTGAAAGATAGATACCTACATCAACCCTATGTCCAAGAAGTGGACGTACAGGCAAACTTGCCTAAGAAACTTCCCTTGCACTAATGTGGTGAAAGACAAAACCTACATCACTCTAGCATCCAAGATGTTCCAAGTAGGAATAGATTTATGAGCACAATTCAAACTGAAGTGTCTATTATAGATGATTTCTTCATGAAGCTTAAAATCAAGTTTCAAACAATGTAGCATGTGTATGGATCTTAACTAGGTTCATCCACAAGTGAATGAATTATTGCTAGTATATAACTGCAAGAATGAAAAGTTAAAGAAATAATGAGAAACCATGGAATGTTGTATTTTAATCTCAAATTGAATATAAAAAGTTATGGATATTTATATTGTTATATATGCCTAATAAATAACAATACATTATATATAAGCCAAGAGCCTACAACACACCGATAAATTGTGAATATCTTATATGAGAATTGATCACAACACATAATAATAATGATCTTGACTTCAGCCTTTTATCGATAAAATATATATCATTAGTAAGCAATAAGACAATGGGGATTGTGAAAAAAAAGAGGTGAGCTGCAAAGGCTTCAAGGCTCATACTTAAGTAGTTTCACTTTTATACTGTAGAGTATTGACCAAACCAAAAGGCATAGCAAGGGAGAATTGAGCATGCACATCCTATTAGTACTGACCTCACCAAGACTTGGTAGATAGTGACCATTTCTCCCTTCATAATGATCTCAACAACACTTCCTTACTGTGAAAAATAATAACCCAAATAATGCATTTTACATATTTTGCTAGTGTGCCATATTGAAAATTGGAAAAAGGTACCAACATAAAATGTAGATATATTGTTAAAGGAAAGCTAAAATTTAACAAACATCATTATACAAATTGTAATTTGATTTATTCAAAACCAGAATTCCTATGTTTCATTCAGCATCACATTCAAATTCTTAGTGGACATCCTTAAAACAAGATATAATCCTTGCAACATTATCTCTATGATTAATGTCCATCTTGTGTGTTGCTCTACATAATATGACACAAGAATAATTGAAAACAATATCAATCACTTGATCATCTCAGGCATAAGAGATTCAATAAGATTTTATTTTGCCCATGAGTCTATCATGGACACTTCAAAATAAAATTGAAAGAGGAATTCCAAAAATACAACTAGAAGTTTGTTTGGACCAATATTTAATACAACTGCCATTATAGAAGTTGCAAACATCCATACAAAACTAGAGAATATACCTAATTGAATAAGATATACAGTTCAAGTCACATGTTGAGACACAGACCAAGTCACTCACAATGTGACTGAATATCTAAAGCCTAACTTGATCATTAAATCTGATTGTAACATCAACTAGAAGTAAGATCCAAAACATGACCCAAACCAAAATACTTGTAATTAATTTCACAGAAAAATTTCCATTCCTTGGTTAGAATGTGCATTGGATTGTACTATCTAAAGTGCTCAAATACACAAACCATAAATATTACATTAGTGATATATTTAGTGGATCTCAACTGCAGAAAAACTCCAAATAATTGCAATATCAACCAGATCACCTTAGCTTCAAAAGATTAGAGAAATTGTATTGTCCTCTCAACTACAAAAATAGACAGGCAAGCATGAAATTTGCAAGCATAAATGTAATCTTACTCTAATTAGCACTTAATACAATATATGTATAGGCATGTCATATTACAATGGGATGCAACTATTTTCCATATAAAAATGGGATGCGGCTATTTTCTATACAAAATATACTGTTGATCAAATTTTTAAAAATGAAAAATGTAATAGATTTTCACAAAAGTTTTAATATTTGTTCCTCGAGAAAAAAATGAAACATTTGAGACAAAGTATGAATAAGCATGAAGGTGAGACTAATCCTAATTGGTCCATGAAAAAGACCTAAAAACAAACTTGCCTCTAAAAAATAACACTGCAAAAGAAAATAGAAAATATTTTTGAATCATATTGATTGTCTCACCTCTAGATCCATCAACGGGTTTATCTCAATAGCCTAAATGTATGTTGCCGAGGTTTATTTATGCAACCCATCTCTGACTATGCTTAGCCCATAGCCTACTGAATGTGCTCCAACAGGATCAGATGGTTTTGATCTCCAAGTTCAGTCTCCATAAGTAGAGTTGATGTAACTATCAGTGTATGCACCTCCATTGGCCCTTGTTGTTGAGCTATATGTTGCCACTTCAGTTCCATACCCACTATTTTGTGCTGGATAACCACAAGCACTTGAACCATAGATATTTTCAGAGCTTCCATAGCCACTTGCATACCCAACAACACTTCCATTTTCATGGTTATTACTACCTTGACTTAAGCCCCATGCTGCACCTCCACCATAACCACTTATGCTCCCATTTCCTCCAACATATGATATAGTTCCATTACCCCACATAGTTTTAGCCAGAGTTACTGTTGTTTTTTTATTGTACTTTTGACAGACCCATAAGGGCAAATAGGATAGTGCAAAGAGAGCTACTAGATTGTTGCTTGTAATTTACCAAAAAGCATAAACCTACTGAATCCACTTCATTTCTAAGTTTCCACATATCAATATTATCTCTTGTATCAAAATTTATATGGACCATAACTATTTAATTACTTTAAAATTTGGATGTTGTTTGTGAAAAGAGGATTTAATATAATACATAATTGTGCACTAATTCCATGTTTCCCATAAATTTTGTCCTGCACATAATAACAATTTTTAAAGACAATAATAAGGAGGTCCTGAAGCTACTTGTGAGGGTTTAACAAACAATGTATAGAGAGGGATTAACAAAAAAGATTGTATTAAGAGGGATTGGACTTAAAAACAAAAAAATAAGCATTTATATCTCTAAGTTATCAGAGGATTGAACAAAGCCCATACAGTTTTGGAGCTTCTGAGATGGAATTCTAAACATATAAAATACAATATCCCCACTTCCATTAGCAGATCTATGCACAAATATAAATTCATGCCAAAAAAAGCAGATTTTGAGCTTCCTCTATGATAGAGGTAGATCATAGAATCACAGTTTCCAATACTTCAGTGGTTTTGAATGAGCTTGATCTCTGCACCAAACTCAAAAATCCAAAAATGTTGTGATGAAAGAATCCAAATTTCTTTGAATGTAGATTAAATTTTCTTGAAAGTTGTGGAATGCCCTTTCAACAAATCCATTTTTCCTATATCATGCAAATCTGCTATACACATTCCCTGCAAGCTATGTTAAGACCAGTTTTCCACATTTTGCACTTCAGCAAACTGTGGATGCAAACAAGATCGAAAACAAGGTAAGTGGAAACAAGATGAATGGGAACTGCAACATGATAAATGGAAAGTAAATAAAAATTTTGGTTGGACGAGAAAGGTCTGGATGTAAAAGGAAACTAATCAAATGGTCCTCAATCAAACTAGTCACACTGAAAGAACTTCCAAATAAGATATTATTAACCATTCATCAATTCCTTTTGAGCAATTATTTTTCATCATTGAGCCATTTTATTTTTAAAAATGGGTATGTCCAGGTCAAGATATTGACATATCAAGATGGAATATTCCCTTTTCATTTAACAAGCACTTATAATAGACTAGGAATGTTAGCCAATCCATCTAAGCATATGGGTATTAAGGGTCGAGAAATGTGTAGTGGTAGTAATGAACATTGTTTTTTGTTTGTATTTTTTCTACATTTGATACTTTTCTTATAGGTGGACATGTCTATCACAAACATCCAACATGTTTGTCCTTAGACTTCATGGCAAAAACCCTACAAACAACAAACAAAAAAAAAAAAGGCCATGAACCATCCAAACATCTCTAATAGCTTGTGGATATCCCAAAGATGCATAAGTGCATGACTTGTGAAAACCAAAAAGATAAGACTAACTTGTATAACAAGCGAATAACTAAAATGATTTTATGTCTATTTTATGTTTGACAATGATAAAAATATTTGGATTCAAGAATGAGGTACCTCATATAGGACTGATCTATTTGGTTTTGAACATATACATTCTCTCTATAAGACACAATGACCATATGATAAAATGACTGATTATATTTGAAAATTTGATAAGACAATCTGACTAGTTTGATCGAGGACCAGTTGATAAGTCTATGTTGTTTAAAGCGTCTAGTGTGTCATGTAAGTCCAGCCACAATGGGAACTTGCAAAGAATGACAACTTGCCAGAGGGAATGGAGCCTTCCTATTTATTCATAGAATCTCAGTATAGATGAAAAAGCCATTCCTAATTAAGAAGGAATGTAAACCTAATTTTGTTATTCTTGAGAGAAAGCATTCTAAGAAAAGCGAGATTATTGAGACAAGAAGAAATTGGGCCTCACAATGACATACTAGTGAGATTCAAAGAAACCATATGTTGATGATGAGAAGAGAAGACAATAACCATCCAATTGTAGTGCGATTGATGAGTAGCCCATTGAAAAAATAATTTAGAGAGCTCACAAAAAAGGCACGCTTGAAAGACACAAGGATTAAACTCCCACACGCTATAGTCGTGTGCACAAAAACAAAATGAACAATGTCTTGCCCTTTTTTATTATCACATGATATGTTCAGAAGGTCAAAATTTTGATTGTCAATTTAACCATGGTTGGAATTTCGATGATATCAGGCCCATCTTTTAAAAAATTGAATTTAACAACCCAAATAGGCCTTTGGTTGAAAATGGGAGCCTAATGTACTAGTGGTGTACACAAATACCACTCTTGAAAATGTTCCCTACGCTCTCCCCAAATATAGAGCTCCTAACCTTGTCACTTTACATCTCACAAATGCAAATCTTGTGTCATCTACTGAACTCTCTTTTTTGTGTGTTGTTACTGCCCCATATGTATCAGATATCCCATGTACCACACACCCTTGCACCAACAAATATAATATTGAAATGTGTGTTTAGGGATTAAGTTCATTTCGACTTGTTTAAGTGCTTCATCTGAAACCTATCTATTAATAGACTTGTATATGGACCAAGCTCACCAAAACTTAACATGTTATTCATATGAAATCAAATTAACTTCTCAATAATACCCATTTATTGGTCCAGGCTCTTCAATAAGACCTATCTATTAATATAATTTCAAATTTCCAAATTAATCTAATTAATTGAAGAGTATAATGTTTAACTTCTCCAATACTATCCATTTATTGGTATAACCTCTTCAATAAGACCTATTTATTAATATAATTTCAAATAGTCCATAAAGAGTATGATGTTCATATAAACCATAATAGTTTATGCATAGGACTTAGTGTGTTGTTCATATAAATCACAATAGTTAGTACTATTTTAGGTTTACTACCTCATCTATTTATGATGTTCATAAGAAATCACTCAACTTTTTAAATAAGATTCATCATTACTACGACTTCAAATGAATCACTTAAAACAAATAAAATGTTAGAGTATACCTCATGAAACTTTAGAATCTACTGTTTAAAATGGCCAATATGAAAAATTGTTTTAAGAATCTTTCTCACAAATTACAAAAAGGGTATGTACCTCATAGAGTGAAAGGCCACTCCCAAAGATAAAATCCATAGAACCTTCAATATAATAGTCTTTGTAATAGTGGTGTCCAGTGTGATCATAAAGGGTGTCCTAAGCTCCAAGGAAGCTGCACCCAAAGAAAGCTGTTGTGTCCCTTGTTATTCTCAGAGCTACTACTTGCCTCCCTATTACCCCTAGTGGAGGAATAAGTGTTGTATTCTGTGTTTTCAAAAAAAAAATTCAACATCAACAAATGTTCTTTCATAGATTTTGAACTTTATTAATAAGAACAACACTACAATTTAGCCATCAAACCATACTAATATCAAACTGAACACCCACACATATATTCAAATATCTATTAAAATTATCACTTATTGAATCAATTATACATTGTGATATTTCTCAAAATCATCCAAGATTCCAAGCACAAAAATTAGATACAGGCCAATTTTGAATAGAAAGCATTTGAAGTAAGAAATCCCAAATCTCACCTTAAAAGTAATGTTCTTGGCAATGAAATAAGGAGAATTAACTGCTATAGTGGCACTATTGTATGTGCCCAATGGCTTTCCATTTGGCCCTAAAGTTCCTGCCATGTCTCCCCATTGTATGACTGTGGAGTCTGCCCCTGCCCCTTCAAGAGTTACAAATGCTTTTGTCATCAGTATGTTCACCTTCTCCCTGTCAAACACCAAAATAAATACCAAAACCAAATATTTTTAGCTAACTCACAAGGTTAATCTAATACAAATTTGTAAACTACAATCTTAACAAATCAAAAGATAAAATTGTGCCATTTTATCCTTTATGAAGTAAGCCAACTCTTCAATCTTCAAACTCAGCTAAATTTTCAATCTTTAAATTATATTTCATCATCTTATTAATATATCACTGAGCATAAGCATTGATGCAAAGAAACTCACACAATTATTTTCAAAACCACATTAATTTACACATACTTACTCATACTTTTGCATTGATTTTGATAATAACTCTAAAAATATTGAAGAGAGGCAGAGAATCAATGGCTTCCTGAATAGATGTGAAGTCCCCTACGCCATCTATAGGATCCACCACAAGGTAAGAGGAAGGAAGAAGCTTGTTATTTGCTGGTTTATACAATGAATGACTTAGAGTACCCATCCATCTTGTCCATTTGGTGTACTCATTCTCTATATTCAATGCCCTTGTATGGATAGGCTTTTCTTTGTGCACTCTTGCATTGCCTTCCACTATAGATGTGAATAACAAACCAAGAACAATAACAATCAGAATTTGTTGTTTCAACATTTTTCAGTCTTGAAACCCAATTGAATTTAATTTAATTTTTTGGGGGGAAACTGCATTCTGCTAGAAATCTTCCAGATTTAGGGGCAAAAGTATTTGATTTTCTGGTTCAATTTTAATTAAATATTACAAGTTTTAATGTAACATGTTAGATTCAGTTTAAAATTACTTGTCAAAAGCATCCTCCTAGCATCTTTTGCTTCAGATTTGGCTATCTATTACTTCTACTAGCTAAAAGGATGCTCCCAGCCTCTTCTCCTCTAGTTGTCCATTGTCACTGTTGAGTTCATGTGAAGACTAAACCTGCTCTCTGCTGGAAATCTTTTAGATTTGGGGTTAAAAGCATTTAATTTTATGGTTCAAATTTGATGGAATATTAATTTTTTTATGTGACATGTTAAATTCACTCAAAAATTACTTGTCAAAAGCATGCTCCCAGCATCTTTTGCTTCAGACTTGATTATCTATTACTTGTCAAAGGCAGATTATTTGTGCAGGGTAGGCTCCACTTGTTCTATGAATCTTTACATGAACTCAAGAGTGCCAAGGCATAGCTAGAAGAGAATAAGATAAATAATACAACATCAAAATGAATTAGATTGATATGGATTATCGTTCCAATTGGAGAGCAAAGTATCAAAAAGGAATTGTCAAATATTCACTAACATGTGGAACTTTAAGAAACCCCATAATAGAAGGGCAATCTTTTTTGCAATCTAAGTAGGATGCAATTATTGTTGATTTCTGCCTACATGGAGGGCTTGAACATCAAGAAAGCATCTGACTATTCTGTGGGCTTACATTGGTGTGACGTTGGCAATCATCAAGGATCCTATATATTACCATTTTCTAGGTCTCACTAATGAAATCTATGGATATAGTAGTAAACAAATTTTGGTGACAAGAATTTTTAGGATATTTGTGGAATAATAACAAACCAGATTCTCAAAAGGAAAATGCTATGTCAAATGCAATGTATCCAATGCACCCCCTCTTTCCTCCCCAACAAACCCCACATCCCTTTCCCCAATGAATTCAAGAGGTGTGTCCCTAAATTAAGTAGTTTCAACTTTCAAGTTCCTGCATCCTGTATATAATGTGTGTACACACACACAACACACACACACACACACACACACACACACACACACACACACACACACACACACACACACACACACACACACACACACACACACACACACATGTATACAAAAAAAAAGAGAAAAAGCACTACACAACATAGGGAAAATGTCCACATCATGGAAAGGCGTTGTGCTCTAGAGCTATTGCTGGCATTGCACCAATGCTGGAAGGTTGAAGTCTCTTGTATGCAAATAATATGTTTAAGTGCAATTAAAAAAAATTCATTATGTGCATGATTCAATATTCTAGTTGAAAACAGACAAACTTTGACAAGCAAAAAAAGCATTTAGAAAAATTGTTGTCAAAAGCATGAATTTTAAATGACATATAAATATCAATGTTTAAAAATAGAGTTAGAAAGAAACTATAGAACATAATGATACTTCCATTTAAGTAGAAAGAAGATTTTTCTTCCATGTTTTTAAGTTGATAACTATTTTAGAAGTGAAGAATTATTGCCCATTAAAATAATTTTCTTAAGGAGTGTCCTAAAGATAAAACTTACAATAAACAGACAATGTGTAACATTGCCATTTGCAAGAGCACAAATTTTAGATGCTATTCCTTTCTAGAAGATTATCAGGTATAAAACATCTCATTACTAAAGAAAATGAATCAGCCATTTTTAAGAGCATAATTTTATTTTGTAAATGGATAATTTTGTCCAAATTCTGTTATATATATGGTTTTCCATTCTAGTTGAAAACAAAGCCTAAGAATCAAAAGTGGTTTTAAAATAGTTTAGTCACTGAAAGTGTGCTTAAAATTGACATATTACAAACAAAACATAACGGTACCTAAAATTAAGCATAAATAGATTGTGTTGCCTTGTTTTAATATTGATAGTTGTTTCAAAAAGTAAAAAGTTATTGCCCACTGAAATAATGTTCCTTAGGGAGAACCTAATGATAAGACTTCAATATTAGACATGGTAACATTGCCAACTACAAGAACACAAATTTAGATTCCATTCCTTACAGGAGACAATATCAGGTACAAAGCATCTCATTGGTAAAGGAAAAAATAGCAACATTTAAGAGCATTATTATATTCAAATATAGAAAAGCAAATGATTTCGATGCATGCTTTTGACAAAGTAATTCTCTATTATGAATTAACACTTTAAACCACAATTCCATCTAAATGCAAAGTTTCATCCTAGGATCATCAAATCTTGTGCCAATAAAATAAGAATCAAACCACAAAATGCTTTTTGAAAAAGCTTTTTAGAACCTAAGCATTAATAAATTCAAGGTCTTAAAGGTGAAATTGAGAAAGAATAATGTTAGTGAACAAGCATTTATGTCACCTTGCATATTTAATGTCAACCATAGTTCCTAAACTCGTACTTGGCGCAGATTTAGTAAGGCTAACTTGACTCAGGACTTGGCAAAAACTTAGCAGGACTTAGTAGAAACTCGGCAAGACTCGACAAAAATTGTGTTTCTAGTAGTCTTACCTAAGCTGAGTTTCTAGAGAGTCCTAGGGCCCTGTGGCTCAGCCAAGGTCATTCAAGTTGGAACTCACCAAAACTCGAGTCCTAGAGAATGTAGGAACTATGATTGCAACAGACTAGCTTCTAGCTATTTGTGGGGAGAAATGAAATTGACACAATTTCAAACATTGACGAATAAATTTCCAAGCCTATGTTTAAGTAAAATTATTTCATAGTGTCATGCTTATACAATAAAACATAGATGCCACTATTAAATTAGGATGTATTAGATAAAAGAGAACTGTGATGCCAACCACCTACACTAATCAAAACATCAGTGGCCTTGAATATAAAATTTGCAAAACATAGGAAAAATGCCAGCCATGGAAATGACTTGAAAATTATGTGGTGTAATCTGCGTGCTTCAATAGTGTACATTAACTTTGTGATTGTACACTAAATCCTACAAAACTAGCAATCACATGATGATTGATCAAGGAGGATTGAAGTAATTTAAGATAGTGGATACCTGGCCTCTATCATGGCATTGCCAAGGATTGATTCCATGCACCTCCTACTACCCCAAGTAGCTCAAATGAAACCCTTTCTTGCATTGATCACAAAACTTCAATTCTCCGAAGCCCTCACAAATCGAACAAACAACTAAAACCTCGTCCAAATCTTTTCTCCTGTCTCTTGAGGTCTACACGCCATGTTGTTTTCCATTGTTAATATGTTCCTTAACACTCTTCTTCCCATTTTCTATTTTGACGATCCTTTTACTGTCCCATTTCACCATTGCTCCTCTACTATAAACTAAAATACACCTCCTTGTCCAAATGCATAATACAACTATAAATAAATTTGATAAAATCTATGATAAAGAATTAAATGGACTAAACAGAATCCAAAAAAGATTCAAATCCCTTCAAAAGGTTACAAATCTTCAAGCTAGATTTGTAGAGCTTGACCGTGGAAGAGAAAAATCAAGCCACTTCTTTGCATGTATAGGTCTATCTTCTTTTGCGCGTGTAAAAAACTCCAACAAAATGCAAATGATCTTGTGCCTGCTAAAAACAACAAACATGAAATGTTTCTTTTTTTTACATCTAAGCCTTGGTCAAAATTTTGAAACACATTTCAACCTACATGTGTTGGTTGAAATTTTGACCAACATGAGGCTTAGATGTAAAAAAAAGAATTTTTTGCCTTCTACATTCCAACCAACCTAAACTTTTTTAGTTGTTGGTCAAAAAATTTGGTAGAAAAATGAGGTCAAATGTAGTAGTGCCACGTTTACAACTTCTAACACCTCAAAGGGTCCCACATATTTTGGGGCCAATTTAGTATTCTTTCTTAACTTAATGGTACTCTTTTGGGGTTTCACTTTTAATAGGACCTTTTCCACTAAGAATTCTCTAGGTATTATTTTTTCATCAGCATAACTTTTCTGTTTATCATTTTCTTCTTTTAGTCTCTGACGGATTTGAATTACTTGTTCTTCCATATCCTTCAACATTTCTGGCCCAATGACAATTATGTCTTTAACATGGTTCTATCTTACAGGGGTTTTGCATTTATGACCATGTAGAGCCTCAAAGGGTGTCATCTTAATAGTAGGTTGGTAGGAGTTATAAGAAAATTCTAAATGGGTAGATACATCTCCCATTGATATTGTCGATCCATGCAATAGACTCTTAGAAGGTCCTCCAAAACTTGGTTTACTCTTTCTGTCTAGCCATTAGTTTCCAGATGATAAGAAGAACTAATATTTAGTTTACTTCCTAAGGTTGAGAATAATGTTTGCACAAATCTAGATGTTATCCTAACATCCCTGTTAAATGTAATCTTTTCTGGAATTCCATGGAGTCTAAAAATTTCTCCCACAAACTTGTGAGCAATTTTTGGTGCTCCATCAGCCAAGTTATTGGGTATGTAGTGGGCCACTTTGGTTACTCTATCAACTACTACTAGGATGGTGTTATGTTTTCTTTGGGTCATAGCCCTTGTACAAAATCCATTGTGATTATCTGTCGTTTCCATTCAAGTACCTCGTTTGGGTGTAGGAGACCAATTGGGTAGCGATGCTCTGCCTTGACTCTTTGACACTCTAGACACCCATCCACGTAGTTCATTATTTCTCTTTTCATTCCATTCCAAAAATATAATGGTTTTATATCTAACATCATCTTGGTCACTCTAGGGTGTCCAAAATAGCGGGTTGTGTAGAATTCTTCTAAAATCATTCTTCAGATTTATGAACCTTTGGGTATGTACATCTTGCCTCCGTATCTCAAATAACCCATCCTCTTCCACTCTAAAATATTTATACTTGGGATCCTGTGGATCTCTAAGAAGTGTGTGGTTGATCTCTATATAAAAGTCATCTTGTGTCAGATGTTGTAGTACTTGATCCTTAAATATGATATTTACGATGGCCATAGCAAAGATATGTCTTCACCAGCTTAAGGTGTCTGCTACCTTATTCTCCTTGCCCTTAATGTAGTTAATTTCAAAATTGTAATCTACTAGAAATTCCAACAATCTCCTTTGTTTGACATTAAGGTTGGGTTGAGTGAAAATATACTTCAAGCCATGGTGATCTGATCAAAGTTTAAAAGGTTTCCCTATCAAATAATATCTCCACATTTGGAGGGCATGCATAATGGAGGCTAATTCTAAATCATGTATGGCATAATTTTGTTCATAAATTTTCAGCTTCCTTGACTCATATTCAACAACTTGATCTTCTTGCATCAACACACCTCCTAATCCTTCCCCATATGCATCAGTTATAACCACAAATTCCTTTTGGGGATCTAGTACTCTAAGTATTGGTGTAGGAGTTAACTTCTCCTTCAAATACTTAAAGTTTGTTTGACATTTCTCATTCCAAATTAATCTTTCCTTTTCTTTGAAGCAAGGTGATATGGTAGGCGATCTTAGAAAAATCTCTAACAAACTTTCTATAAAATCCTGCTAGACCCATGAAACTCCTAACTTTTGCCACATTCCTAGGTATAGGCCATTCTTTGA
This sequence comes from Cupressus sempervirens, assembly GCA_028749045.1. Taxonomy (NCBI): domain Eukaryota; kingdom Viridiplantae; phylum Streptophyta; class Pinopsida; order Cupressales; family Cupressaceae; genus Cupressus; species Cupressus sempervirens. The sequence goes on along the minus strand of CM053784.1, from coordinate 644,362,703 downwards.
TTGCTTTAATCTTTGTAGGGTCTATAACTATCCCTTGAGCTTACATAATATGTCCTAAGTACTGGATCTCCTTTTGATAAAATCACACTTAAATAACTTTCTGTATAGTTTATGTTCTCGTAACCTTTGTAGAACTATTTCTAAAAGCTCTTGACGTTCTCTTTCATTTTGTGAGTAGATAAATATGCCATCAATAAAGGCCAATAAAAATTTATCCAAACAATCTTGAAATGTGTTATTCACCAAGTTTATGAAGGGTACCAAAGAATTGGCTAGCCTGAAAGGTAGTACAATAAATTCATAATGTCCATATCTATTTCTGAACGTAATCTTGTAAATGTCTTCCTCTTTGATGTAGAGGTGATGATATCCTAATCTTAAGGTCATTTTTTTGAGAATACACTTACCCATCTCATTTGATCAAATAGATCATCTATTCTAGGAAGCGAGTACCAATTTTTAATGGTGACCTTGTTGAGAATCTTGTAAGCTATGCATAATCTCATGGTCCCATGCATCCCTTTTCCTGAAAAGCAACACCAGGGCTCCCTAGGGTGAGACACTGGGTCGAATAATTTTCTTATCTAGCATATCTTGTAATTTTATTTGTAATTCCATCAATTCTGTGGTGGTCATTCAGTAAGGAGCTTGGGATATAGGTTATGACCCAAGTACCAAGTCTATAGTAAACTCAAACACTATAGATGGAGTTAGTCCTAGAAGTTCTTTTGGAAACACATCCTGAAACTTATTGAGGTATGGATATGTCTCCTTGAAGGATTCCCTCAAATTTTCCCTAATTTCTCCATCTTTAAAGATGTAGTCATCACCATAAGTAGTATCTATAGGTTCTCTCAAGTCTTTAATCTAAATTGCAAAAATATCTCATCCTTTTCTTGCACATCTCTTGAGTTGCATGATAGATATCTGACATGGTTTGATTTAATGCAAAACTCCCTTGATGCTTACATGATTGCCTTGGTCATCCAAAAATTCTACTATTTTGGTGAGACAATAAACCTTGGCCCCGTGAACACTAATCCAATTGATGCTTATGATGATATCATAGGATCCAAGAGGTGCTACATATAGATTCAATTCTATAGAGAAATTTGGAAAGTCAACCCGAGGCTCAAACATACACTAGTCTACCTTAGCCCTTGAATGGTTTGCATACTCGATTGTCCATGGTTTTTACATTAAACTAGACCTTTTTGGAAATCTACTTAACAACTTTGGGGATATAAAACATTTTGTGCTTTCGATATCTATTAATATGGAAATCAATTTTCCATTAATCTTACCTGGAGTTTCGATTGGACCTAGCTGTTGTTCTACTTGTCGATTGTCTAGTGCTACATGAATTCCTTGTTGGTAAATGTTATGTTGTGGCAGTAATGGAGGTTAGGGTGGCTGGTTGGTGCTTATCTTGTTAGGGAATTTTTTGGCATAGTGATCCCCACCACAGTTGAAACATCTTGATGGTCGTCCCTTCTTCTCGTTTCTATTACTATTCCCGTTTGCATTGAAATTGCCTTTGAATTCTTTATAATTGTTTCCTTTCGGTTATGGTTTATTGGGTTTGAAGTTCTTAAATTCATTTTTTTAGGACCCTGAATCTATTCCCTCTAAGTTCCAATTAGTTTTCCTTTTATTATCCCAGATAGAATCATCTCTTTTCACTTTATGTTCTGATGAACAACATTTTCTAGGGCTTCCTCAATGGTTCAAGGAGTAAGAACATCCACTGCTCCTCTAATCCTATTATTTAATCCCATGATAAACTTTCTAAATTTTAGGTTCTTGTCTCGCTAATATAAAGGTATGCACTCAAAAAGTGAGTGAATTTTTCCCAGTATTTGTGTATAGACATATCCCCTTGTTTAAGGTTCTAGAAGTTTGAAAACTTCTAGTCATAGAAGGTTTGGGGTAACCATCAGTTGTCTTGATATTTAGTTCCACCTTGGTGTTTCCCCACCAAGTAGCTGCTTCACCTAAGAAATGATATATTCTCCAAACCACCTTAGAGGTTTATGAGAAATTCCTAATCTCAAACTATTGTTCCATTTCTATTAGCCAGGCTTCTACATCCTTGCCAGATTCAGAACCTTACAAAATTGGGAAGTTTGATCTTTTTGATATTTGAGAAAAGGTCATTAACTATCTTAAGTTTCTTTCGGTTCTCAGTTTGTGTGAGTGAGGCTGGAGCATTTCTCTCACTGTGTTTAGATTTTTAGGTTCAATCTGGGAGGAGGCAAGGATTGCATTTCTTCTCAACCTTTCCCTATCTAGGCTGCTAAATCATTCATTCTCTTTTCCATATTTTCTAGCTTTGTTTGTGTGTCTTGCAAAACCTGAAGCAATAGATCCGAGGGAAAGGGTGGATTGCTTTCATTAGCTATTTCATGGTTTGCAGTGTTCCCATTGTTGTTCATGTTTCCTATTTAATTTGCCTGAAACTAAATACAAGCTTTGAGTCAATTTCATGTTCATGTTTTTTTTTGAGAAGAGAAGAGAAGAAAAACACAAGAATAGATAGGAATTCAACTAATTATTTATTTATCTTATTAATTTCTTAGCTACATTTGTAGCAGATTTTATTTACAAAACTCCCTCTTCTAAGGGTAGTACAATGAAATACAAATTTGATCATTTCGATGTCTTATTCTGGGGTTTCTTCTTTAGTTTAAGATTTGTGCATATCCCACACCATCCAAGTTTTATGGAAGAGCATAAGGGGGTTAGCCTGGTGGGCATTTCATGCTTGGATGAGCTTGTCCCTATAAGTTGCCTTCCTGGCAAGAGTCCATCTGACCCTTTCCTTCTTCATTCATTGCAGTGCTCATGTTAAGGTTTCATCATCCTAGGGCATGGAATAATAAGAGTAGTCATACTTTGGCATGTTCTTAATCAAGTAGGAAAATATGGGATGCTGCACTTTTTTGTGAGGAGTATTCTGTATATACATCCTACTACATTTAGATCTAAAAAATTTCAAGTTCATTGATTTGCTAATTGATGAGCCCAAGGTTCAATGTTGAAACCAACACTTTGATACCATATGAAACATACCATTTTTTACTAAGTTAAAATTAAGTACATATTTTAGGGTTTATAACTGAACATTATAATGGAATGATAGTTGTGAAATAATACATCATAACTATATTTTAACAATTAAAACCATTTCATATGATGATAACTAAAATAAATTTCTAAATCAAATTCTATGATAACTAAAAATAAATATATTCATTTCAATCTCTTCTACGACTATACAATAAGTAATATAAATGTACTCACAAGTAAAAGATTCAAAATACATACTGAGCTAATTGAAATAATTGACGGCGTTGTTCAAGCCTTAACATCTGGTAAAGAGGAGAAGCATTGACATAGGATTAACCTCCCAACCTCAGACCTTATAAATCCCCACATGATATTTTAACAAGAAAGGCCTTACCTACCCCAGGTTAGGCTTGGGGCACTATAGTCCAATCATCCAAGAATATCAGTATTTAGAGTGTCTGCTTAGTAATAGGCAAGTATGTTTGATTAACTGGCACCACTAACATCTTGTGATCAAAATAGGAAATCATGTCTCTAATCAACCTTGGCCAAGGATTTAAATGGGTTTCAAATACTCAATCACCACTGCTTGACTTGACAACATAATACTATTTGGACAATCATGAGCTGACTTGGATTTTTTTAATAACCATCTTAAAGTTAAATGTTCATACATGGAAGTTTTGATTTTGTTGTTACTTTTCTTTTGCAAGAACCCTCTCCTCTCTACCCTCGTTCATTGGCTTCACTAGCCCAGGGCAAGTCCTTGGAGACTATTACATCATATTGAGATTTTACCACATGTTGATCTTGGAATGATTTACAATAGCTGATATAAAACGAGTACTAACATGTACATTCGTATATCTTGCTTTGATAACCAGACTTTGTTACACAACTCTCTTAAAGAAGATACTTAATTTTTAGAAAAAGGAAAATATATGAGGTCTTTGCATATCGAGCCTCAGAGATGTACAACTATAAATATTGACAGAGATGTTTTCAATGCAACCATAACATATTCACATAGCTAGAACACTATTAAAGAGACTTAGAATGTAAAGAAAACATAACTTGATCGAAAGAGTCAATGTCTATGGTAATTTTGGTTCTGTAAATGCCACCAATGTGTGGCTTCAAATGGCCTAATATTTGATATAAATGTGAGAAGGAAGAATGAGGAGGAGTCGATTGGTAGTATTTGCTCAGTCTATTGTATGCACATAAGGAATGCTATTCCACAGAGCCTTGTAGCTCCGGACTCAGTTTCAAGATGATAATTTTTTTTAAAGGATCATTGGTTTTATAAAGGTTTTTGATTTGAAAGGAAGGCACCAACTGGAGATGGCTGCCTCTCAACAAATGAAATTATATGAATTAGATTTATGATAAGTTCTATTTCTTTAAGATATATATATATATATATATATATATATATATATATATATATATATATATATATATATATATATATATATATATATTCAAATTTTAAATATAAGATATCATCATGCCATTGTTATATCTAAAATTTTACCTATAAGTATACATATATCTATATACATGTGTAATTTAGAGAAATATGGTTTATTTCTAGCATCATACTCCCTTTGTATACACACACGTATATGTATATATATAATAACTCTTGATGATAAGATTGTTGGTGTCTCATAACAACAAAGAGGTACTAGTTTTAAACAAGCATTTTAGATTTTTTATATATTTTTAAAAATATTTGACCAAATAGCTCATGACTGTCCAATGGTGTACTCTATTGTTGTCATGCCCACTTTTTTCCTACCAAAAACATACTTAAATTTAAGATATAGAAGATAAGATTTAGATTCAATGTTTTAGATCTATAATAGATATTTTGATAACATGATTTTGAATATTAGTTAATAGTCTCTAAATTAAACCATCTGCAAATTTTACATCCAAAACAATTTCTTAATTAGCAAAAGATCAACTAAAAATATCATAAATAACAATAGCTTTTTTAGAAAAGTTTTACAATTCCTCACATAACAATAGCATCATTTCTATATTTTTTTTATCACAAACTTCTCCTCTCATACACAAGTTTAGATCTATTAATAAAAACTTTAAGATCTAATCTCCATTCATATTTATTTATAAGATTACAACAATAATTATTAAAACCATTCATACAAGTCCCTGTTTCCACCCTACCATAATGGCATCATGAGGCCTTTTGTGCCCTAGCCATACCCTCGGGCAAGAGACTCGTTTCAACCAAGAGATCATGGATGCAATCCTAAGAGTTCTCTCTCTAAAACATTATGAAATAATCCATCTAACATTATTTCATCTCAATCAATAAAAACTACTGTAGATGCATATAAGTTACTTATCTTTTCAAGAGCTCTCTCTTTAGATAGATCTTCATCTTCAATCAAGAGCCATTCCTCCTCCTCCTCCTCCATCTCCTTCTTCCTCCCATATTTCTACCATTCTCCCTCCCATCAAAAATATGAATCCCCCCTTCCATGTCTTCCTACCTTCTTCTTAAAATCCTAACTATCACTTTCTATCTCTATTATTTTAATGATGGCACAAGGCTCTATGTCCTCCATTGTCTCCCACTCAAATGTCACAAATTCTAAAAAGGGGAGAAGGCATGGATTGTGTCTCCCACTTTTCATTTTCGTCACTTTTGGGAAGTGGTACCTTTGAGGTGTCATAATGAAAGCTTTAACCATGATTTGACCTTCAACTAACCCCCAACTCTAGGTAGTATAAGTGGGTTAGGTTATTTGAACCCAAAATGCACTTTATGGTCTATTTTAACCCCTCTAAAGTCCAACTTTAGTTTACATCCGATTTTACAATAATTTTGCATTGAGGCAAACTTTGATTGTTGTACAAGAGTTGGCATAGATTCTTTGAAGGTCTTCATAATCATCCTCTGCATAATTCAATTTAAACATCAATAACCCAAACATACATACATATATATATGATTGTAAACATTAATACATATTCCTAATTAAACCATAGATCAATACATTAGATCGATATCATATTTCAACATCATTTTCGTATGATCATTTGCATATGAAAATCATTAACAAATATGTATCATTCATTTTACTATAACCCCTTCTTTAAGTACAATCTTTTCATGAGTAGTAGCCACATTAATAATTCATAACATGTGTATCATAACACCTTACACCTTACACATACATTAATCAAATTCTTACAATTGAGTCTAAGTCTATAATGAGGTGGGGTATTACATACTTCCTCCCTTGTCCTTGACTTCCTCCTGGAAGTCACCAATGTTTATAACATTCCTATCTTTAGATTATTATTCACATCAATGATCTTTTTATTTAAATTGATTGGTAAATTTTTACACATTTATAATTTCATCAGGCATAAGTACTTACTCTCACTAATTATTGGATTCAAATCATAACATCCCCTAGAATAAAATAACAAGTGTCACTAATATTCAATGTGTTATCTACATTCTAATATTTTTTGTACTTCTTTATTTTGAATTATATGCTACTTAATTCACTTCAACACAATAATCACATACCAAGGAAAGATTTATAGAAAATCGCAAAGAGACTCTTCTTAATCATGTTATTGCATGAGTCATGTAATGTTTTCTAATGACAAAATAAATATGATTACTTCTAAACCAAACAAATTATATTGAAATCAAATTAATATTTTTTTAAAGTTCTTACTTGGACAGGACCTTACATTCCCCTCCACTATTCTTTGACTTCCTCCTAGAAGTTAGCAATGTTTTATGTATTTTTCTTTATCTATCAAATTGTACTTATGTAAGTGATCTTTCCAACATTTATCAATTTATAATTGTATGAGCATACATAAACATGATATATTAAACATAATTGAAACACTCATCTTAGTTCATAATTTTTTCTTTGAAAGTTACATACTAAATCCATGAAATAAAGAAAGGTAGGAAATATTTATTTATTTACTATATTAATAATTTCTTCTTGTAGCCATAAAATAACTCACACTATCCACATGTAAAATTTCACTACTAATTTACTGAACCCAACAATATAAATGTACCAACACATATACTTTCATTCATTGAGACTTCTACCACATAATTTTGACAACTAATTATTTATTTATCTACAATAATAATTTTGACAATTAATTATTTCTTTATCTACAATAATACTAGATATGCACCCTATACACTCATACACAAGCCACATCACTGGGATAAATACATCACAAGGTTCAGGAATGGTCATAGAGGTAAAATGTTAATCTCATCTTGGTCTGTAGTCCACTATACCATATAATTGTCTGAAATCCATATACATAACCATAGTTTATAATCCATAGTCCAAAATCAATAATCTATGATCCAAGCCTCACTTGGTGGTTTGATGGTAAATAGACCCATCAGACTAAGAGGTCATCCATATGAAACCACGTGTCATATCCCTTGTTTATGTAAGGTGGTTAGCCTCCAAGGAATATACACCACACACATAGGAAGGTAGTGGATAATAGCTACATAACAACCTCACATACCCCCATCCTCAAGGGTTCCCTACATTTACTTCCTCATATACACTCATCATGTTTGTCCCCACCATCCTTGATGAGGAATCACATTACAACACAAGACCAATATTCAAAAACACCAAAGAAACTAGTCTAGCCACATAAATTTTCCAATAAAAGAAGCTAAATCATATATTTCAACAACAATAAAATAAGAAATTTTCAATGTATTGCAACAATAAGCTAAGTGAAAAATGAAGATCAAGGTTGTGGCTAAACTATCTAAGACAAAGTAAATAAACTTATTAGTCTACACAATAAAATAAATCATAAGGTGCACATTACATCACTATGTGACTATATCTAGCCAGCTCACAAGGAAGGAGGGAACAACGTCTGCCTAGTGCAATAGCCCTTCATCTGGGCACTCTAGGTGCACTAACCACATGGCATGGGGTGTTCACCTTGGCAACACCTCACATTGAGTGGTATATACTAAGCACATTGACTCACCCGGCATGACCATACACCAAGTGGATAACACACACTCTGGTCATATATCAAATGGCAGTGTTCCTCATGGAGAAGGCACGTGTAGGACACACTCCACATAGCGATCTTATGTTAGCATCATCATAGCTAGAGGTGTACATGGCTAGGGTCCACCCATATGCACTTTCACGTACACATGACTAAGCATCCATGGGCACCCCTACACAAAATGCAAGCATCTCCCATATGCTCTACATCAAGTGGAAATGAAAACATACAAAAATAATAGAGTCTTCATGTAACTATGTACATGGCATCGTGCTCTTGAGCTCGGCTTGCTACCATCAGCAGCATGACATCATCACCCCATATTAGGTTAAACCATTAGTAGAGTGTGGCATCAAACCCATTACATCAGGTCAGAACATGTGCGAGAATGGTATCTATCACAACATGGGAAATCCTTCCTCCACATGTTGGATCTCATAGGAAAGTATACATAAATCTATCTAAGGAATCTCATTCTGAGTTCTGTTTTTTTTTTTAAATTATGGGAATTAGTAACAATATTATCCTTTTAGGTGGTACTTAGTAGGGCTACATACAAGAAAGAAACACATATGAGGTATGACTTCCACATACTTATGTACAAACAATTTCCAAAAATGTTTATTTTTAATTCCCCATGGCACACATGAAAATTACTGGTTTTACTCAACCCTTTAACACAAATGACAACATTGGTTTAATCACATGGATGAGGAAATACAAGATGACATGATCCATAGCTTCACATGGATTAGCGACACCTATTAAAGAAAAGTATTACATCTTTTATTGCTTCATGAACCCATAAGCTTGCATCAACATAACCACATATAATACCAACAGTAATCACTGTGCTCATCTAACCCTCCTTAGATGAGGATATCGAACACTATCAAGATATTCCCACACTACCAATCTTGTCAACACAAGAACATATTAACCCATGAACATTGTTGCATGATTTTATTTCCCATTTGATCTCTACTCCACTCATTATTTCAGCTACTAGTTTATTATTGAAAAAAAATACCTCACATTGTTATTACCATATCGTACAAATTATGCAAATACATATAAATTTCATCTCTTACAAAATTAAGCAAGGAGAATCTATTGGGAACTTGCATAGCCAACATTTTAAATCAATAATATAAGATGCTACACATAAATATTCAATTGTTGAATACCCACCTAAATAGGGTAAATAGAGAAAATAAACCAAGTAACATGGTATATCACTAATTAAAATGCGAGAGTGAAAATGACATATAACTTATATTCCAATTTCCTCTATAGGTACTTATTATCCTCATACTAAGGCCTTACTAAAGGTTTTAAGTACTTTTAGCAATCTAATTCCTATAAGAAGTTTCTTAATACATCCTTCAAAATTCAAAAACTATGAACGACTATATTAAAAAAAAATGATGTTGGTTTTCTATAGTCTTAATCCTTTGGTCTAGAACCCCTTTATATCTATCACAAGAAAATATCATAAAGCTTTATTTATCTTGTAAATGTACCAATCCTAATTTAATTATACTCCTTGAAATTATGTTTCTTAGTAAAACATGAAAAGTGGAATTTTCTCTCATAGTTTAGACTTTTACCACTTGAACTAAAGTTCTCATGATATCCACTATTTTTGATAATCTTGTAGGTTAAACATGGAATCTTATATTCAGTAGTTGCTTGAATATAATAGTGTTATTTTTACACTAACCTTTTGTTGCATAAGATTATTCTTAAAACATTAATCCTAGGGTTTTATTTCAAAGAAAATAATTTAATAAAATTCACGCTTGACTAATTTTATGGCATTCAATAACTTAAAATTCAAACAAACTTGAACATCTAGTGTCTTCACTTCCAAGTTCTACTACTTAATATAGGATTTTATTTTTATTTAATTACCAAATTTTATTGAGTTTAAATTTACCTTCAAAAGTAGATGACAAACCATTAGATAATATTGTTCAAAGAAATGACCTAAACAAAATATTTGCATTTGGCATAATATGAGCTTTATTTCTTTAATTCCTAGATGATGATTATACTTCAAGTATAAAATGTTGTCCTAATTCATTGTTTCCTCTTAATGTAAGAATGAAGCAAATTGACCACTAATAGAATTACCTCTCTACCATCCATTCAAATGTCCTATGCATTATCAGTACAATATCATGTAAAGCTATAAAAATAAAGTGAAAGAGCAACAACTATTACTATTTTAACAATATAACATAATGAATGCTCAAAACAATTAAGTTGCCAATTCATATATATATATATACATACATAACTTACACCAGAGTTACCATTTACACAAGCTTCTATGCAAGGTCACTTTATATTATTTCCTTATTGATAGCTCCCCATTACTTTGTTCTACAACATAGCAATAAATTTTCATTTATTGACTTTAGACTAACTTTAATAAGGTGAAATAATATTTTTATTTGCAATGCTATTTTTGTTTTATTTTGAGACACATGGTGGATCGAGACATACGGGAGCATGAGATGAAACAATTCAAAGATGAAGTACCTATATATATTTTAAATTATTTTTTTCTATTTTCTCTAGGGATATGGTACTTTTTCTTTTAGTAATCGCTAGTAGGGCTAGCCACAAAGGCTTTTTGTCTTGGGCTTATCTTCACATCTCAAGTGCTTTATGGTATTGTATGAGGAATAATTTTACAATGACTTGTCAATGTCTCCATTAACTATAAGATGGAAGACAAGGTACAAGGTCATTAATGATAATCTCCATGTTATCCTAGTATAATCTTGCTACTATGTACTAATCAAATTCTATAGAACATTCTCTGAAGAATAGATTTGCAAGCAACTCTATTGTCCAACTAAAAGAATTAATTGAATTCTCATAAAAGAAAATCTAACTTGTTCAGGATTCCGATTATACAGAATCTTCTTATGTAAACCCCCTTGTAAAATCACCTCTAAAGTTTAAGTAATATTCTTCATAGCATTTTCTACCCATATTAGGATATCAATAAGACTACGTAATTCATCATAATGTCATTTTCATAAGGTAAGAAGACAATATTACCTCTCTTTCTTCAATACAATATAAAATTATATTAATATTTCCTCCAAATTTTATCTATTGTCTTTAACATCCTTCAATAACTATCTTTATATATATTAGGTTGGATCTAAAAATGAATCTAATGTCCATCTAGAATGCCTTCAAGGGAAACATTTAACATTATTAATACCTCAATCATTTTGGAATAACTCATATCATACATAACCACTCCTTATATATATATATATAACAATATATATTATTATTATTATAAAATAAAAATTAACTTTTTTAGTTATTTCTTACATACTGAAATCAAATCATAATAACCCAAATTCTACGGAACCACTAAAGATAGAAATTCATTTTATACTTATACATCCCTTTTCTTATGCTAATAAATCACTAATGAAAATAATTTTAACCACAATTTAAAAATAAAATATCTTAAAAAAGAAGTAATCTTAGTTAAAATAAAATATCCACTAAAAAAAAAAGTGATGAGAGTGGAATTTGAACACATAACCTTTTATCTACTAACATTTTCCCCAATCCATCTAACCAACTTTCTCTCTTTAAGTTCATGCCTTTAAATGCAAAAATTGCTAATAGAGGGTCCCATTCAAAATTGGGTCAAAGAGTCAACTTGGATTTTCCCTCCAAAAGGGTGATCCAAAGTTAGTTCGAATTAACTCATGGGTGAGAGGGTTAGCCCTTAGTTCTAATTAACTCATGGGTGAGAGGGTTAGCCCTAACCCTAATTCGAATTAGGGTTTTTTAACCAAATATAAAATAGTTGTTTGTCATTTCAATTGGGTTTCTTGTCTAGTTTTCTTCATTGGTTCCCAAACCTTATAATTTTCTTTGTTTCTTATTTGTTTTGTTGTAGGTTGAAAGTGGAGCTTTGATGAAGGATTCATGGTTTGCATATGCTTCATGCATATTTTCACATGCGTTCAGTGTGTATATATGCATAAAACATATACATCCATTTAGGGTTGAACATCTGAATCAATGCATGCACTCTCTTGGTATTTCGTCACATTATAATGCCCATATTTTCTTGTTTTGTAGAGATTTATTATGCAAATTTATTTATAGTGTACATATGTGTTGTTTGATATTAATTTTCCTTGTCATGAGGCTTCAACAATAGATCTGGTTATTGTGCATTTTGTTTTAATTTCTTCATTCATCTCGAATCTGGTGTTTGCAGGGATAAATATGGAACAATGTTCTTGAGTTATTCTTTCATTTTGTTGTAAACTTCCTTTCATTTTGTTGTAAACTTCCTTAGTCCTACCTCTTAGTTAATGGCAGCTTCATCAAAGATTTTTTTTTTGTTATCCTTTACAGTTGCGGGGAGAGTGTTGTGTCCTCTCCTCCCTTTCATGTCATAACCATGAGGAAGTGTGGCGGGTGGCTGGGTCAATGCCCATTCACCTCCTCACTACCCTATCGTAGTAGAGAGAAAGTGTGAAGTGGCTGGGCTGTTGCCCATTCTTTCCCCCCTTCGGGAGTGTGGGGTTGTTGTACTGTCACGTATGTCATTCGTGTACATATGTGAGGGAGATGGGGTATGGTTTTGACCCGCCCCCTCTTCTTCAATTTTTTTTTTGCCTTAACATATGTTGCAACTTTTGTGTCATGGTGAGCATTTGAATGCATTTTTGGAGAGGATCTACATTTTTGTTATATTGTCTTATGATCACGACCCCCCTGGCGTTTCATCTAACTATATGATGGAGGTTGCAAAGCTGTGGACTGTCCTCTTTATTGTGGAGCAACCAAGCCGTAACTCTACCTTCCTCTAGTGTAGATGGTGATGATCACAATCTCGCGCCCCCACCCCTTACACTTGCGATGGGCACCATAGGTTGTAACCACAGCTCCCTATGGTACACAGGTCTGTCACAGGAGTGGGAGATGAGGTCCACACCTGACATCTCTTTATTTTTTTATTTTTTCAAAAGAAAGTAAATATAGTTACAATATTATACATGTTATATATATATTTTATCTCATATATAGTCTTTCTAATCATGTATGAAATGCTACATATATATATATATAATATGTTGCAGTATTGTAACCATGTTGAGATTTGTCTTTAAACAAAATTTTAAATTGCAGGTTATATATTTCTGAAATTATATTATAAATTGACTTATTATGGAAATTAATTGTATGCACTATTAATGGTACCTTTTAACTTGGAGACTTCATATGTTCAAATTAAATTTCAGTCTTATCTCATAATACCCTTTTCATAGGAATAGGTTAGGTTCTATTTTCTAATCTTTAAATAGAAAGGTCCATTGAAGATAAAATATTTTCCAATTGTATAGTTAATCACATGTAAAGTATGGATGAATGATAAATCAAAATAGTGATCTATTTTAAATGATTGGCTATCTTTTCGCGAAGGAAATCCTTGTAACTATTAACAGTTCTATGTTATTTTTATGTTATGTAAATTCTGAAATAAAATAATAAATCAGATTTCTTATATCTTCTACATGAATGTAGTAATAAAAGTTACAAATTTACAACTTTTGTTTCATTTCCCCCCTTTTTAAAAATAAAACCAAAAACATAATGAACCTAGGTCCTAGTATTGAGAACCTGGCTCTGATAGCAGATGTCATGCCCACTTTTTTCCTACCAAAAACATACTTAAATTTAAAATATAGAAGATAAGATTTAGACTCAATGTTTTAGATCTGTAATAGATATTTTGATATCATGATTTTGAAAATTAGTTAATAGTCTCTAAATTAAATCATTTGCAAATTTTACATCCAAAACAATTTCTTAATTAGCAAAAGATCAACTAACAATATCATAAATAACAATAGCTTTTTAGAAAAGTTTTACAACTCCTCAAATAACAATAGCATCATTTCTATATATTTTTATCACAAACTTCTCCTCTCATACACAAGTTTAGATATACTAACAAAACTTTAAGATCTAATTTCCATTCATATTTATTTATAAGATTACAACAATAATTATCAAAACCATTCACACAAGTGTTTGTTTCCACCCTACCATAATGGCATCATGAGGCCTCTTGTGCCCTAGCCATACCCTCGGGCAAGAGAAATCATTTCAACCAAGACATCATGGATGCAATCCTAAGAGTTCTCTCTCTAAAACATTATGAAATAATCCCTCTAACTTTATTTCATCTCAATCAATAAGAACTACTCTAGATGCATATAAGTTACTTATCTTTTCAAGAGCTCTCCCTTTAGATAGATCTTCATCTTCAACTAAGAGCCGTTCCTCCTCCTCCATATCCTTCCTCCTCCCATATTTTTACATTCTCTCTCCCATCAAAAATATGAATCCCCCCTTCCATGTCTTCCTACCTTCTTAAAACCCTAACTATCACTTTCTATCCCTATTATTTTAATGATGGAACAAGGCTCTATGTCCTCCATGTCTCCCACTCAAATGCCACATCTCCTAAAAAGGGGAGAAGGCATGGATTGTGTCTCCCACTTTTCATTTTTGTCACTCTTGGGAAATGGTACCTTTGAGGTGTCATAATGAAAGCTTTAACTATGATTTGATCTTCAACTAACCCCCAACCCTAGGTAGTGTAAGTGGGTTAGGTTATTTTAACCCAAAATGCACTTTAGGGTACATTTTAACCCCTCTGAAGTCCAACTTTAGTTTACATACAATTTTATAATAATTTTGTATTGAGGCAAACTTTGATTGTTGTACAAGAATTGGCATAAATTCTTTGAAGCTCTTTGTAATCATCCTCTGCATAATTCAATTTAAACATCAGTAACCCAAACATATATATAAATATATGATTGTAAATATTAATACATATCCCTAATTAAACCATAAATTAATACATTAGATCGATATCATATTTCAACATCATTTTCCTACGAATCATTTGCATATGAAAATTATTTATAAATACGTATAATTCATTTTACTATAACCCCTTCTTTAAGTACAATCTTTTCAAGAATAGTAGCCACATTAATAATTCATAACGTGTGTATCATAACACCTTACACCTTATACATACATTAATCAAATTCTTAGAATTGAGTCTGTCTATAATGAGGTGGGGTATTACAATTGTGAAGTCGTTAAATCCTTATCAAGGTAGTTAGAGGTCATACCTAGCAATTGGACAATGGACTAGGATAGTGCCTCATTCCTTGAATCTTGTTTAGCAATGCTTTCTCCCCTTCATCTGCTCCTGCAACCACTAGAGCAATATTTCCACAATAATAACAAGTTCCTCTATTTAAATCAACATTGGAATATATATTACTGATAAATGTAACAACAACTAACTACCATTATCAATAAACAAGTAAACATGATAATTAGTTAACCAATTTCTAATATACAAAATTATAAAAACCATTTTCACTTGAAATAAATGGTTAACTATAATTTCCCTTTCCACATGACCATGACAATGAAAGTTTTAACTAATCATCTAAATGTTTGTAACTTATTTTAATTAGCTCAAAATTTTGGTATGTAATAGTAATTATATGTGAAGTACAAAAAGAACGAGTGTTCAATAACATTGTTACATGCACTTTGTCTGCATCGTTGTTTCCAACTTATATGTCAAATATATATGGGAGCCTAATTGTCATCTTGCAACTACTTGTGCACCTAATGTTCCAATGGCATGGTTACTTGTGCTCAGGAGTAGCTATTTGATTTTGGTTTTCGATATGAATTTGTATTCTTGATAGAGTTATGGTATAGTTTTAATGGTGGTTGAATCTTTAATATTAATATGTAATCATAGGCACCATTTGAAACTGTGATATTGAAATGGATGTTCCTAACACTTTTTATCTTTATATTGTTGTACAAGATTCCCTGTGTTGTTATTATCATTTATGCTACGAAGTCTGTCAATTTTGTTTGCAACATTCCTTGTGTTTTGTTTTCCTTATCCAATGTTGTTGTATATATGGTAAGGATATCTCCTTCAAAAGTGACACCTTCTTTTGTTGCATTTTAATATTTTAAAGTATTGATAATCAATATTAGGAGAAACAATATATGAGTTTATGTATTAATGGTCCACTCTGTATTGAATATAACATATAAGAATTACTAATATTTAAAACAAGAAAAGATTATTACCTTTTTGTTGTTTAGTCTTGCCTAATTTGCATTCCTCTTCTAGTTCTTTTGCTTACTTCCATTATTTTGCTACACACAAGTTGTAGAATGTTGCAATATGCATCATTAAGTTAGAATTATTATTTTGGATGGGAAAAGCCATCACTTGTGAAATGTATTTGCGTTATTGTAGATTTTTTTTTTGATTCGTAAATGACCACGACCTTGATTATATTGATTAATAAAAATTAATAAATTACAATAGAGTACCTCCATTCAAATGGACACTGATAAGAAATAATGGAGAAGAAAACTTCTAATCTAGCCCAGGATGTTACTCCTTTATTATTACACCGTAAAAGGGGCATACCCCAGTCAAATTACCTCAATTTCTATTATTACAAAAGAGAAGATTGTAATTCAATTGAATAGAATGATCAAAGGTTCTTAAATGAAACTGAGACCAATTATAGATGAACCATTCCAGCCACTGCAGTTTACATCCTTCCACTACTGAGTGATACACTCATCCCTACCTTGCTAACTTAATAATTAGATTGGTTAGTGATAGTACTGCAATTATCTTTCTAAATATAAAGGATACCTTGGAGAAAATAACTAATTCCCTTTCTTTTGATTTATTAATACTACCTCCTACAATACTTAAAATAAGGCTTACCGTCTCATCAAAATAATTATTTTCTATTTCTTTATTAACAAAATCCTTAAAGTTATCAACAAAATTGTTAATATTTAATACCTGCCAAACAATTACCTTTTAAACTATATTTGAAATTAATACTTATCTTAAATCTTCCCTACTATACTAAGCTATATTAAAATTTAGTTCTCTCATTATAATTCCTATACTGTTCAAAGACAAAATCTAAACCTCCACTTCCTCTAAAGAATCGAATGAGTTAGTCTAAACAACCAACACCTTAAGCTACTATTGAAAAGATTACCAGAACTTAAACATAACTAACTGGATTAACCTCTACTTAATACCACTCAGAACCTCTGATACTCATCTCCTCAACCCAGTATACCAGTCTCGATCATCTGACAATTGAGCTAAAATGAAGTTGAATCCTAATCCATCAAACCCTTCCAAATAGGGATTTTAAAATAGAGTGCCCTTCTAAATGTGAATATTTTTTTGCCATACAGATAATTAGTTTTTGTGTGAAGTTTATTAAACTAGTCATCTAAGAAACAGATTGCCATTTCTAAATTTCTAAAACAATTCTAAATGAATATATAAAGTTACATTGCTTAGATAACTCATAACGAATTGCAAATCTTGATAAACATATCACAAAAATTGTACTCGTCAAATGTATAAAATAAAATATACTATTCATTATAATCTGTGTTCAAACTGAGTGCAAAGAATTATAAGTATGCACAAACACATTTTCATCCAAAGGCAACTAAACTACCCATTCCTTGACCACATTTTTCTATCGACCTACTAAAACTTTACATTCAAACCAAAACCCTAATGTAGACTAACACAAGCTTATACAGGATAGTGTTAAATGAAACACAAACTTATAGACCGATAGCTTTTTTGAAAACAAAATAAACCTTTTACAAAATCTCCCAATTTCTGAGGGAGACTATACATCATGGCCCAACCATCTTACTTGAATAGAGCAGACAAAAAACCTAAATCAACAAATCCTTGACACACCTTACTTCTTCCAAAACATTATGATTACTTCTACAACATCATTCAGGTTTTCTGATTGAAAGTAGGGAGGAAATTTGAAAGAAGACCTTTCTCTGCTGGACTTCTCAATATTGGGGGTACAAAAATCCAACATGTCTAGATTACCAAATCCCACTCCCGGGTGAATATAAGCCTTAAAAAGGTCAAGGTAATTGCTGAACCATTCATGTCCACCATCCATCATGATCTTTCTCCAATGTAAGAGGAAGTGAAAACAGGATTCCATCTTGGGCCAAACCATATTGAAATCTGCCATATCCCTTATTATTAGGTCAAGTCTCATGGGTAAATTTTCCACAAGAAGGCTCCTCAGAGGGTGATTCATGTACATCTCAGGAAGGGGCACTCTCAAATATTCATCCAAACTCATGATGGCTTCTATTATGCCTTGAAACCAAGTGGAATAAAAAATATTCAAACAAAGTCTTACCATGGCCAATTTGTTGATCTTAGCTCTGGCCATACATCTGAGGAATGTGTCTATGATGTCACTATTCATCCTCCAAGTGTACTCATAATTGATAACACCTTCACCAATTGCCCTGCTAACCGTAATGCAGGTCATCCCATCAACTGACCTGAGAATTCAATTCCATTTTTAGGTTTGATATTGCCTCGAAGGGCCATAGTATAGGCCTTGACGGTATGAAAAATGCAGATATTTTGTCCATCTCTATAAAATAGCAAACCAAATGATAGAGACTAGAACTTTCATTAGTATGAATAAATCCAAATGGAAAAGTCTCTAGAAGCTCCTCAACTATCCTGCATTATTGAAGAAGCTTGACATCACCTAAGAATAATGACGGGAACATGCTTCAGTTGAGAGACAATACATATATCATTATAAGGAATGACATAAACTTAAATATCTATTTCAATCCTAGATATAATTATTAGAGATGTTTTAGAATAACAGAGGGGGGGGGGGGGGGGTGGTGAATCAATTATTCAAGGTCCAAATGTCCTATTCAAACTTTTCACTAAGTATAGTGAGCTCATTCAATCATTCAGTCACCCAAGCTTTGACTTATCTAATCAACAAGTTGTTGTAAATCAATATGCAAACATAACACATAACACAGTGATTTACATGGAAACCCAATTTGGGAAAAACCACCAGTAACATGCTACTCAATTCTCACTCTTCTGAAGTGATGCCCTATGAAAGCCCTGCTCTGTTAAAGGCTTACAAAACACTGTCAAATGTGACCTTGTTAGAGGATTTATCCACCTTGTTAGAAGTGGACCTGGTTAGAGGACTTTAGAACATTCACTTGGAATGCCACCCTGTTATAGGATTTACAAATGGCTGTTAGGCCAACCTAAGTCCATAGGATTTTAAGATCTAATACAATTTCTAGAGAGTATTAGAAAATCTTGACCTGACTAAAACATACAACTTATCCTGTAGATCTCAGATCACTTCTCAACTCATACCCTTGCCTGGCCTTCAATCTTTGCAACTTTGACAGCTTGCCCTCCTTTCAAGCTTAGTCTCCTTGAGTCTCCATGCTCAATGTACTAGTGCAATCATCTCTTCATGACCACTCATAGAAGCAGAGCCTCTATGCTCTTCCTTCTCCTAGATGTCTCCCCCTTGACACCCTTTTTAACCACTTTACAGACTTGGCTCTTTAGCAGCAATAGTATTAGCAGCTCTTTTCTTCTTGGTCTATGACTCCTTAAATAGAAGTCTTAGAGTTCCTTTTCCCACTCAATTCTTCCATTCTTTATTTTCAATTTGCATGGATTAGGTAGGATTCATTGCATCTAACCCATATTTTGTTTCCTCCAGAAACTTCTTGAACAATCCTTTAGAATTCACCTAGAAACAGTTTACATAGGATTTTGTGCCAACAACTCATCATCCTTATCTTCCAATTCATTCACAAAATTCAATGTAACCACCATGTCGGCTCAGATTTGGTGAATCTTCATCACTTGAAATAATGGAGCAGCTCGACACTATTGAAATGTTGGTGCTCGGCACATACTGTGTTACTCGAAACTCACTATGTTTTTCCTGATGCTCAGCACTTGAAGATCACTCGGCACACACTAGAATTTCCTGTTACTCGGCTCCAACTGAGAATTTTCTTGGCTTCAACTAACTTGCTTAACATCCACTAATGATCTTAGTTTAAGCTTTGCAGTCAACATTGTTACAACTTCTTCCACCAAATTTTCTAAGTGTGACCAACCTCTGTATGCTTGAGTATGTTATCAATACATCATTTAACCATTGTCTTAATTGATCCTTGCACTTCATTACAACATCATGACTCAACCTTTCCCTTAGGTTCTCTTGTCACATCTTGTTGATCAAATCCTCTTCATCAATCATCTAAGTGACAATACTTGGATCATATAAGAAAATGTCATTCCTTCAAGTAGTAGGTTTGACATCAATGACAAAACAATGATTGAAAAAATTCTCTTCCTTCTTTCCAACAATCTCCCTCTTTGGTATTGATGGAAAACCAAACTGATCAACCATCAGACTATACTATTCAACCATAGGCTAACTAGGTGAGAATAGTAAGTCAAATGCCAAAAAGTATATTGTAGCTTCACATCTCCTTTTACTATTCTGATTGCTTCATTTCTGCTTCTCCCTTTTTGTTGCTGATCCTCCTTATTCTTTGTCTTTCTCCCTCTGTATTTCTTACCTTCTACTATTCTGATCAACCTCTGATTATTTCTATCAACTTCTCCCTCTATCTTCATTTGATCAGTTTTCTACTATTTCTCTCTTGATCCTTTTCCCGTTGATCAGTTTCAAACATCTTCTCCCTCTTTGACAACAATGCCAAAGACATATAAGCATCTTAGTATGCAGGTGTAGCTTTTGTAGATTCATTTAATGTCTCCCTTTGTCACCTTGCTTGTGACTGATTTGGAATTTCAGCACTTTTGCTACTTCAGGCATGAATCCTAAAGTAAACATCCTCTGCATCAATGTGTAAGGTCTTTAATAATCAACTTTATTTGATGCAGGGCATACTTGCTTGCACTTCAAGTAGCCTTAGCTAGGGGTATCACCCTTAACTTGCCTCTAAGATATTCAAAAGCATCCTTAGGTAGTGCTTTTGTGAAGATGTTAGCAATATGTTCCTTTGAGCTAACATATTCCATCTTCACTTGTTTGTCTTCCACCAACTCTCTTATATAGTGATACTTGATTGCAATATGCTTGGTTTTGGCATGCATTACTAGATTCTTTGATATGTTAATAACATTTTTATTATCACAATAAAGTATCATAGGCTTAGTTACTTCTTCCTTCATAATTTGCAACAAATAATTGATCCATACAATATTGGTGCAGTTTATAACAGCTGCCACATATTCAGCTTCAGCAGTGGACTATGAGGTGTAGCTTTGCTTTTTATTGGTCCATGTAATTAATCTCTTTCCTAAGAAAAGTGCTCCTCTACTGGTGCTTTTTATATCATCAATATTATTGCCCCAATTTGCATCAGTGTATGCTCTTAGTTCAAATTTCTCACTTTTCTTTTAGTACAAACCAAAGTCATCAGTTCCTTTCAGGTATCTCAATATTCTCTTCACTATCATTAAGTGATTTTCTTTTGGATTTGCAGAAAAACTTGCCACTATTCCAACAACTAATGCAATGTTTGGTCTACTATGTACAACATATTGCAGCTTTCCAATCATTGACCTATACAATGTCTGATTTACTTCAACAGATTCATCATTCTTGGATAGCTTATGGCCTATTGTCATTGGTGTGCTAATTGATTTTGATTCTTCCAAACCAAATGTTTTGAGTACTTCTTTGATGTATTTGGATTGGATCACAAATATGCCATGCTTCAATTGATGTACTTGTAATCCAACAAAGAATTTGATTTCTCCAAACATTGACATCTCAAATTCATGCTTCATTTGATCAGAAAAATCTTTGCATAAATCATCTTTTCCTCCAAATATTATATCATCAACAAAGATTTCTAATATCAAAATGTCTTTACGTTCTTCAGCTTTGATGTACAAGTTGTTGTTGTCACTTGTTCTCTCAAATCCAATCTTCACAAGATGTTTGTGCAGTCTCTCACACCATGCTCTAGGTGCTTGCTTCAATCCATAAAGTGCTTTGTGTAGTTTGCAAACCATTTCCTTGTTCTTCTCATCTACAAATCCCTGTGGTTGTTCTATGTAAACTTCTTCTTTTAGTATACCATTCAGAAAAGTAGACTTCACATAAATTTGGTAGACTTTGAAACCTTTGTATGCAACATATGCAAGTAATGTTCTTACTCCTTCCATTCTTGCAACAGGGGCAAATGTTTCCCATTTATCCAGTCCCTCTTCTTGTGCATAGCCTTTGCAAACTAGTCTAGCTTTGTTTCTTGTTATCTCTCCATTCTTATCTAGTTTATTTTTGAACACCCATTTGGTACCAATTACATTCTTATCAACTGGTCTAGGAACTAGAGACCATGTTTTATTCTTCTCAATCTGATCTATCTCTTCTTCCATGGCTTTATACCAGTCATCATCTTATAGTGCATCTTTTAGTATTTTATTTTCAACCTTGCTTAGCAGACATGATTCATTCCTAAGCCTATTCCTTATCATTGGTCTGGCATCCTTGTCACCAATGATTTGATCTGCAGGGTGATGTCTTCTCACATACTTGGCTAATCTTGGTTTTGTCCTTCTTTCCATGTTTGATCCTTCAGCTTCAGAGTCATTTTGTTCTTCTTCATTTGACACTTCATCATTCCTTTCATGTGTATGATTTTTAGAGTCAGAATGAGTATTTTCTACATTCTACAACTCGACTTTTGGATGTAGCTCGACATTCACAGGTTGAGACTCGAAAGATACTGAAGTTTGTTGCTGATGCTCAACTTGATTTGCAACATTGTCTTCAATAGTCATTCCTTCATAGAAGTATACAAAGGATCTATAATCCTCTGATTAATTGGACTCATCAACTTAAACTTCTACATGCTCATCAAAGTTTACATTTGCACACTCCACAATCTTGTTAGTGTTAGTATTTAAACACTTATATGCCTTACTTCTAGTGGAGTATCCAAGGAATATGCCTTCATCACTCTTTCCATCACACTTGTCTTTTCTAGTATCCTTTAGAATATAGCATTTACAACCAAATAATTTAAAATGTTTAACATTGGGTAAGTGACCATACCATAATTCAAAAGGTGTTGCATTTGTACCTTTCTTGACTTGAACTCTATTCAGTGTGTAGACTGCAGTACTTAAAGCTTCTCTCTAGTATTTGAGTGCAACATTTTTCTCCATCATCAAGGTTCTAGCACAGTCAATCACTGACCTATTCCTCCTTTTAGCAATACCGTTCTATGGTGGAGTTCTTGGTGTTGATGTTTTCCTTTTGATACCTTTGTCATTGCAAAATATTTCAAATTATTTTGATGTAAACTCACCTCCTCTGTCTGACCTTAGGAATTTCAGGTTCTTTCCTATTTCCTTCTCAACTTTGGCCAAATACCACTTAAATATTTGAAATGTATCAGACTTTTTATTTAAGAACATAGCAGACATCATCCTGGAATAATCATCTACAAATAACATTATGTATCTGTCTCCTAGGTAGCTTTGTACTTCTATTGGACCACATAAGTCTGTATGGACTAACTCTAGTACTTCACTGAAAGTATATGTTTTAGTTTTGAAAGTAGACTTAGTCATCTTCCCTAGTTGACATTGTTTGCACATTGTGTTTTCAGGTTTCTTCAACTTGAGCAACCCTTTGACCTTCTTCTTCTTGTTGATGCTGATTAGATGATCAAAGTTAACATGATAGCCTTTTATGCCACAACCACACATCATCAAGTCTAACAACAAGACATGTTGCATCTTCCATATCAAGATAAAATAGATTACTCCTAGTTTGTTCACCCTTTCCTATAAGATTTCCATCAGTGTCATAGATCTTGGTAGTTTTTTTTCCAAATTCAACTTTGCAACCTACATTGCCTAACTATGATACACTCAACAAGTTGTAGTTTAATCCTTCAACATAGCATGCATTATCACATGAAATTTTCTCTATGAGTTTAATAGAACCTTTTCCTTGGATTTGACATGGGGCATCATTACCAAGTCTAACACTATTTCCATCATATCGAGTAAAGGTAATGAACTTACTTTTATCTCCTGTCATGTGATGTGAGCATCCACTATCTATGATCCATTTGCCATTCTTGTTCACACAGGTAACCAATGTTGTTGCTTCATCTTCATCTAATTCATCCTTCATGGCTGCATAGACTACTTCATCATCATTCTCATCAGAATCGTCTTGAACAATGTAACATCTCTTACCTTTCTCTTTGTAGTCCTTGCTATAATATTCTCTCTTGTTCTTGTACTTGTTTCCTTCTTTGTAATTCTTCTTCCGTGGACATCTTGTAGCAATATGACCTACTTCATTGCAATTGAAACATATAATAGGGAGCTTACCTTTGAATTTACCTTTGCCTCTATGGAATCTCCTAGCTAGTAGTGCTTCCAACTATTCCACATCTTCCTCATCCGTGCTGCTATCATTGGATGCATGTTTTCCTTTTCTTCTCTTCTTGTTTGATGTGTCTTCCTCAATGTCTTTTATTGTCATCTTGGCCTTGAAAGTAGATTCAAGGTTCTCAAGTTTGTAGTTATCAAAATTGGATAGCTCAAACGTAGTAAGTCTTCTCACTATTCCTTTAAAGGTCAGTGTGTTCCCTTGTACACATCTTAGCTCTTGAATGGCTGAAACTCTAATAGCATAGATAGGGAGTAGAGTTCTCAAGTATTTGTTGATGGTTGTTTCTTCTTCCAATTGACCACCTAGAATTCTTATTTCACTTACCACTTCTTCCATTCTTGCAGCATACTAGGCAACATTTTCACCTTCCTCCATTTTCATGTCATCAAACTTTCCTCTTAGGCTTTCTCTTTTTGCTCTCTGGACATTTTGATCTCCTCCATAGACTTCTGATAAGGTTTTCCACATTTTGAATGTAGTGTCACAATCTTTGATGTCATCATATTCTGCATAATTAAGTGCAGAGGCAATTTCTAGCATTGCTTGATTGTGCTCCTTCTTTTTGTTCAAATCATCTGCAGTAAGAGGTTCTGCTGGAGTTACATATTCTGTTCCAATTGAGGTTTGTGCATTGTTACCTATTGATCCAAGGTACAGTTTCATTAGACTTTGCCATGCAACAAAGTTATCTTTGTTGAGCTTGGGAACTTCTCTCTTGGACATCTTGATCTTCCTGCTTCTAGTACCTTGAAACTAAATCAACATATGGTTCTGATACCAATTGTTAGAGATGTTTTAGAATAATTGAGAGGGGTGGGGGGTGAATCAGTTATTCAAGGTCCAAACGTCCTATTCAAACTTTTCACTAAGTATAGTGAGCTCATTCAATCATTCATTCATCCAAGCTTTGACTTATCTAATCAGAAAGTTACTATAAATCAATATGCAAACATAACACATAAGAAATCAACACATAACATAGTGATTTACGTGGAAACCCAATTTGGAAAAAACCACCAGTAACATGCTACTCAATTCTCACTCTTCTGAAGTGATGCCCTATGAAAGGGCTACCCTGTTAAAGGCTTACAACACACTGTCAAATGTGACCTTATTAGAGGATTTTTCCACCCTGTTAGAAGTGAGCCTGGTTAGAGGACTTTAGAACATTCACTTGGAATACCACCCTGTTAAAGGATTTACAAACGGTTGTTAGGCCAACCTAAGTCCATAGGATTTTTAGATCTAATACAATTACTAGAGAGTATTAGAAAGTCTTGACCTGACTACAACATACAACTTATCTTGCAGATCTCAGATCACTTCTCAACTCATACCCTTGCTTGGCCTTCAATCTCTGCAACTTTGACAACTTGCCCTCCTTTCAAGCTTAGTCTCCTTGAGTCTCCATGCTCAATGTACTAGTGCAATCATCTCTTCATGACCACTCATAGAAGCAAAGCCTCTATGCTCTTCCTTCTCCTAGATGTCTCCCCCCTGACACCCTTTTTAACCACTTTGAAGACTTGGCTCTTTAACAACAACAATATCAACAACTCTTTGCTTCTTGGTTTATGAATCCTTAAATAGAAGTCTTGGAGTTCCTTTTCCCACTCAATTTTTCCATTCTTTGTTTTTAATTCACTTGGATTAGGTAGGATTCATTGCATCTAACCCATATTCTGTTTCCTCTAGAAACTTCTTGAACAATCCTTTAGAATTCACCTAGAAATAGTTTACATAGGATTCTGTGCCAATAGGTCATCATCCTTATCTTCTATTTCATTCAAAAAATTCAATGTAACCACTATGTTAGCTCAGATTTGGCGAATCTTCATCACTTGAAATAATGCAGCAGCTTGGCACTATTCAAATGCTGGTGCTCGACACATATTGTATTACTCGGCACTCACTATGTTTTTCCTGATGCTCAGCACCTGAAGATCACTCAGCACACACTAGAATTTCCTGTTACTCGGCTCCAACTGAGAATTTTCTCTGCTTTAACTAACTTTATTGACATCCACTAATGATCTTAGTTTAAGCTTTGCAATCAACCTTGTTACAACTTCTTCCACCAATGTTTCTAAGTGTGACCAACCTCTGTATGCTTGAGTACGTTATCAATACATCATTTAACTATTGTTTTAACTAATCCTTGCACTTCATTACAACATCATGACTCAACCTTTCCCTTAGGTTCTCTTGTCACATCTTGATCAAATCCTCTTCATTAATCAACTAAGTGATAGTACTTGGATCATATAAGAAAATGTCATTCCTTCAACTAGCAGGTTTAAAATCAATGACAAAATAATGATTGAAAACATTCTCTTCCTTCTTTCCAACAATCTCCCTCTTTGATCTTCAACAATGAGCTTTTCAATTAGATTTTCAACAATAATCTATTGCTACATAGCCGGTGACCTATTGAAAGCGCCCTGAGGGTTCATTTAAATCCCACAGTGTCTTTAAAATACCAACTCTTAATAACCTAACTGCTATGTAACCCACATGAAGTTTATAAAGTAGGAAATACTATAAATTGCTAAAATTCCAATATAACCTATCCTTATATATGGTTTGCCTAATCTAGCTATCCTAGGCAAAATCTATATCAAAATACTGGATGCATCTATCATATTGAAGAAACTTAAAGCTAACAGTGAAAGAAAACTTAAAGTTCATCACCCATCTCTGATTTCCAAGAAGTTGACACCATCAACACCTTTGTTAGCCAAAAGGTTTGCCTTCTGGTTACCTTCTTGATATATATGGTAGATCCTGATATCCTAAAACCTATCTATCAAATAAATAACTTCTTCTAACTTGGAATTAAGGACCCAATTTGGAGTAACTCTATTCCTTATTGCATTTAAAACTATTTGAGAATCACCTTCAATGAATATTTTTGATAGTCCTAAATGATGACATAGCTTCAACCCTTCTTCTAGTGCTTCGAGCTCTGCCAGGTTATTAGAAGTAGGGCTAATGGACATTGCTTTTTTTAGCAATCCACTGACCTATGTCATCATTGATGATGCATCCAACTCTAGCTGTCCTTGGATTACCTCTAGTTGTTGCATCAAAGTTAAGCTTTGCCCATCCCTTCGGAGGGGGGGGTCCATTTGCACCTTTTTCTTGCCTCTTTGCTTTTCTTAACATAAATGAATGGAGGATTTATCAAATTAGGCCATACCTTTTTGATTTGGTCATCCTAGATAGAAAAGGAACCTTCTTCTATTCTAATTTTCCTAAGATGGGAGTTATTTGTTTCAACTATGCTAGCTTCTATTTTTGGA
The DNA here is from genome assembly GCA_028749045.1 of Cupressus sempervirens. NCBI lineage: Eukaryota > Viridiplantae > Streptophyta > Pinopsida > Cupressales > Cupressaceae > Cupressus > Cupressus sempervirens. The sequence continues at coordinate 644,334,790 of CM053784.1, read as the reverse complement.
CTAGCTCTTCTGATTTCAACTCTATATCGCAAAAACTTCTTCTACTCCTTTTTTCCTAGACTTCCCACACAAGGATGGAGGGAAAAATGCTCCATAATTTACTATAGATGCCCTTGCATAGGTTGGTGGGCCAACCTTTGAGAAAATTAGTTAATTATTTAGGTAACAGAGAGTACCAACCTAACCTCTAACTAAGCCAGTCCCAACAAACTCGAGAGTATGGGCAGCTATATAGTTGATGGTGAATATTCTCACTGTCGTGCTTACAAAGAACACACCTTGAAGGGCCTTCAATACCTAGTTTACCGAGTCTGTCTGCCATCAAAATCGTATTTTGAAATGCTAGCCATAAGAAAAATCCTGCCTTCGGCAAACAAGCAGGATCCCAACAAAGTTTAAGTGGGATTTCCACTTCCTCCCATCTCTTTGAGTTTATCAGTGCTTTATATCCATTTTTCACACTATACTTACCATCATTTGATGTCACCTAGATGAGCTTGTCATTCCTCTCAAGCTGCTTAACTTTCCTATCTTGTATGATCTTTTCATATGCCTTAATAGTAGCTGGATCCATCTCTATATCTTTCAGAGGTTTCCAAATCCATCTAGAATATTCTTCCATAGTGATCTTTGTTTTATAATCACTCACTTTTCTACCCCACAAACTAATTAGATTTTCTTTAAGATTTCCCGATATTAGATTGCTATCTATCAGAGGTTGCCCATCCCAAGAGTCTTCCCAAAAAAGGGCTTCATCACCCTTACCAACATCCTAGGTTAGGTATTTGCCAATGAGGTGGCGACACTTAACCATGAAATTCCAACTTTTTGATCCTTTAGGAAGGGTCTTCATTCTAAAAAATTGAAGTAGGATCTTCTGCATTCAGATACTTATTATACATAATCTTGGCCCATTTATGTCCTCTTTCCATGTAGAGACACCATGTTAATTTAGCCCCCAACGCTTCATTTTGCCATTGTAGGTTCTTAATACCTAATCCTCCACATTCCTTGGGTTTGCAAATATTATCCCATTTTATGAGGACCAATTTTTTGGATTCCTCACAATCCAAAGGAAATTTCTAAGTTTTGACTCTAACTTATGATGGAGATACTTGGGGAGAGGGAGGTAGGAGAGTGGGTACGTTGGGATGGCCGATAAAATCGAGCTTATCTTGATACTCTTTCCTACTTTTGTGAGCCATTTATCTTTCCAGCAACCAATCCTTGCTTCCAATTTCTCCAATATATTATACCAAACCTTACTGGACTTCACACCCTTCTCTAACTCAATGCCAAGATACTTACATGGGAATGAACCTTTGTTGTATCCCATAATATGATAGATCTAGTTTTCCACCTTAGAATCCATATTAATAAAATATATCTCTAATTTTGATTCGTTCACTTTCTGGCTAGATGCACTCATGTATTGCTCTATGATGGATTTTAATGCAATCACCTCTTTCATTGTACTTTCACCTAGCAAAATAGTGTCATTTGCATGTTGTCGGTGAGTTATATTAAGGATATTTCTGGTGACGATGATACCTTTAATTTTTTTTTGTTATAAGCCTTAGTAAGAGATCTCCCGAAGGCTTCGACCATAACTATATACATGAATGAGGATAACGGATCTCCTTGCCTTATGCCCCTCAAAATTTCAAAAAAATCCTTAGAGGACCCATTAAGAAGGATAGAAATTTTGGTAGAGGAGATATATTTGAAAATAAAGTAAATCTATTGGTGGGAGAAACCAAAAGCTTTTAGGGTTTTGCAAAGGAACCGCCAGTCCACCATATCATAGGCTTTTTGGATGTAAAGCTTCATGAACATACATGCCTCTTTATTCTTTTGGGCCGAGTGAATAGTTTCTTGAATAGTAAGAATGCCATCTAGAATAGATCTGCCCGGTACAAAACCTATTTGTTCCTCAAAGATAATCTTTAGGAGGGTTAATTTAAGTCTATTTGCTAATATCTTTGAAATATTTTATAAATGGTATTACACAGTGCGATGGGCCTAAAGTCTCTTGGACTCTTAGGCTCTAGATTTTTGGGAATCAAAGTGAGAACGAAATAATTAATTTCGGATAACAAAGATCCACCCTTCCTAGATGCTTCAATTGCTTCCCAAAGATCTATACCAATAATGTCCCAACATCTTTGATAGAAAAATGCCTAAAATCCATTTGAACCTTGTGATTTATCTAGATTCATGTTGAAAACCACCGTTCTGATTTCTTCTAACATTATGGGTTTATTTAATGCTTTATTGTCCTCCACTGTGACTAGTTTAGGGATTACTTCAAGCAAGTTAGCTTGAGCTTCTCTGTTTGACCCTTAAAATTTATTTAATGTTTTTTGAAAATGATCCACAAAAATCTCTGCAATTTAGTTTGATTTATCAGTTGAGATACCCAAATGATTTCTAATACTCGATATTTTACTTTTAGCTCTGTTATAGAGGGTAGAGTTATGAAAAAAAATTAGTGTTCCGATCTCCCTCCTCTAGCCATGCACCTTTCTCGTGACTTTTGTCTCCAAAAAATTTCTTCTTTGGATAGTATATCCTCTCGTTTAGTGAGAAATTCTTTTTCTAAAAGATAGCTATCATTATTCATACCATTCTTAATAATTTCTAGATTTAATTCCTTTTATCTATCATCGATATCCATTTTTTCTTTAAAAATGTTGTTGAAGTGTTCTTTGTTCCATCTAAGAATCTTTTCTTTGAGCATCTTCATTTTGGACATAAAAATAAACATTCTAGGTCCTTCAAAATTACCTTGTGATCACCACTCTTTGATATTATCTAGAAAACTAGAATCTAAAACCACATTTTTTTTGCATTTAAATGAATTCCTAACAGGTTTATGAGGCTCAAAAAGTTCAATTCTGATTGGGAAATGGTCAGCACCAAAAATCAGTAGAATCGAACATTGAATATTTAAATTATTTACATCTAAATCTCCTTTAATAAAAAACCTATCTAATTTTTCAGCTATATACACAAAATCCTTTTGTTTGTTGTTCCACGTAAAATTTCCATTATTAAGTAGGATATCAATCAGATTATGAAAATCAAACCATTTAAAAAAATCTTTAGAAGATTGAGGGATCTATTGAGATCCCTCTATTTTTTCATTCTAGTTTAAAATAGTATTGAAATCTCCTTCTAGTAATATTAGACTATTTTGATGATCTTTTATGAATTGATTGATTTCTTCCCAGATTGATTTTTTCTCTAGATTGCTGGATGAGCCATAAATGTTAATTAGAATAAACTTGAGGTTATATTTCAAGCTTTTGACTGTACCACTGATCCAATTATTGTTTGATCTTAATATATCTAAGGTTACTTTCCTAATATTTCAAATGACACCAAAACCCCCAGATGCACCTATAGATTCTTGCATAGTAATACTCCAATTGCCTAGCTTCTTCCCTAATTTAATTCCTTCTGTCTTATTTAGTTTAGTTTCCTGTAATAAAATAATTTTAGATTCAAATAATTTTATATATTTTTTTAGTAATCTTTTTTGGCTAGGGGCATTTAAGCCCCTAGCGTTCCATGTGGTGATCTTCATGGTTCCTTAGGAAGGATCTTCCCCTTCCTTATGTTAAAAAACTGGCTGATTTTTTGCTGCTCTTGATCCTGACCATCCACTTCTTTGAGTTCCTTGAGTGATTTTCTTCCCTTCTAGATTTTATCCTGCCAAAATTAGGGGATTTAACCCCTTCCTGATTCATTATTATGCCCAACTGTTCCAGATTCTCTTGTGCACTTTTTACTGTCTTAGACTGATTATTCTTCTTGACCTCCTTTTCTTCATTACCTAGCTCTTGTAGTATCTGTTCTATTATGATTTGGTGTTCCAAGGTAACTCTATCCTCAACCTCACATAACCTTCTGGCTGCCATGTCAACAATGTCTTTTTTTGGCTTATTTTCTTCTTCAAAATATAATAGGTCCCTTCTAAGATCTTTAAAAATATAATTATCTCCTCCCAACTGTAGTACTTGCTGCAAAAGTTCTTCTTTCTATGAAATACTGCAATTGTCTTCATTTTTGAAGTCAAATACCTATATCAGTTCCTCTAAGAGCCTTTCTATATTTTCCTTTTCCTCCTCGTTTAAAGCTTCTGCTTCCATGTCTTCATTCTCCTCCAGTTCCTTATTTAAATATACTAGAAGTCTTGCACTGGGATGTCTTTAGGCTTGTTTCCTCCTGATATGCTTTGTATTGAGTTTATCTTCAGGGGACTCTCTCCTTGGGGTGGGAGTTTGCCAAACTTTGGTTAGCCACTTTGGAGTCTTCTTGTTATAAGTTAAGATCACCAAAGAGGGTTCTTCAACTTGTTGCCTTTGTGCCTTCATATTGTTTTCAGTATGTTTAATGTTTTCATTCGCTGAAGCTTCTCTGTATAAGGATGAGTGTTCCATGTCATCAATATTTTTGAGTGAAATAGCTAAGCTCTTATTACCCGCCAAATTGGTTTATGAAAAATTCTTTTGTTCATTATCTAACTTCATAGGACCTTCCCTTTCCTTGGCTTTCTTTTCTTTCCTTTTAAATTTTTTACTGTAAACAATTATGCTTTGTATTTTGGACCTCTTATCTGATTTGGTGGACTTTTCCAAATTGAGGATGAGATCTTTCTACTCCAGCATATCTAATGAATACAATTTATCTTTGCTCTTGTCTGTACTTTTGGGCATTTTTGATTGAAGACTTCCTTTGCTATTCTCTTGTGTTGTTATGATTCTTTCATTCTGATTTCCATTGATTTGAAGTGTTGGGCTATCATCATTTTCTACTTTAGCCTTATTTGACTTTTCTACCCTTTCATTGCCTGAGTTATCTTTTGTGCTCATTAAGACAACTCCCTCAGTTGAACACTCCTTTTGATTCATTCTTTCGTGCCTTATTCTGATCATGGGAAGGGAGACATTGAGATCTGATGTAGCTTGCAATGTTCTGAAGGAGAACTTTTGCTCATCATCAAGCCTGATTATCTCTATAATTTTGCCTTCATACCTCTGAAATTTTAGTTTGTATGTCGATCTATTGGTAATAATTTTGATTGGTTTGAGAGTCATATTGTTTGCTCTACATTTGATTAGGAGTTTTATGTTGTTACAACACTCAAAGGAGGCATCTAATCCAATCAAGTCTCCCATTGAGCATCCTATCCTTTTAATAATACTTATTTGTTTTAACTCCAAAGATGTTGGAATTAAAAAAATTAAATTATCTTCATTACAGTTTGGTATCCATTCAAAAAATTTAACTACACGACCCTTGAAAAAATAGTCAGAATCAAATAGAAAGTCTTTTTTCACATCCTCCTCACTACAATGTATGAAAACCAATCTATCAGTATAGTGAGAAATACTTACCTGATAGTTGCAGTAGTCCTCCAACTGCCAATTAGATTATGCAGCTTTTCTTTAGGGCCATTATAGGAAGTGAACAGTTCGACCTCCTGGCATTCCTACCAACAATCTTCACTATCGTAGTTGCTAATAATTAGGACATATCTCCTTGATCTGATGGTGCGATGTTGTGGGGTTGAGGGGGTAAAGAAGTCGGGTGAATAGAGGGGCAAAAGGGTGGCGACCTACGATGAGGAGGAATGTAGGCTTTCTGGGTGCTTGGAGCTAGGGATTCCTGAATAGGGATTGAATGATCAATAGATGGTTTAATGGAAAAACTTGTCTGCTAGATATAAATGGGGTTAAGGTTGGAGCTTGCATATTTCGTTAAGTTAAAGAAGTAAATTTTCTTATCTAACCTAAATGTCGAATGGATTAGGAGTAGATCTTTTCCCAGGAGTTGATGAGGATGGGGGAGGCTTTCGTGAATGATGGCTCCCCATTTAGGGCCAAGATCCTAAACATCACTTGCCTCCAGATCTTGCAAACAAGCTAATGTGGTGAAATAGTTTGAAGTCTTTACTACATAAGTCGAATTCGCTTGAAGTTTGTTGCCCAAAGGTTCTAGTGTCTATATGCTTCTAAATGTAGAATTATTTGATCTATTGGCTAGTAGAGACTTAAGGCAAGATTTTAAAAACCCTAGTTTTTTAGGGTATACATATTTGCGATTATATTGACTAACTACTTTTGAATGAAACGTCTCTACATTTTTTGCTTTTCTACTTTTTGTTCTGCTCACCATTTTTTTATTTCTATGCTTTTTATTATTATTGTGTATATTGTTATTATATTTGTCTTTGTTGGTATATGTGTTATAGTCTAGAGTGGAGTCAATTTTTTGTGTGGCATGGAACTTTATGAATGTAACATATATTAGAAAATTAAAAGAATATAATGTACATTTTTTCTCTTTATTGCAAAAAAAAAGTTGTATGTATAAAAGAAATTGTTTAATTCAAAAAAAAAAGGGAATTTTTTTTTACTTAATTTCAAACAATTTGCATGCAAAAAGAGAAAAAAGAATAGGAATGTTTCTTATATATATCTTAAAAGTAAGATACACAAATTTTTTTGGTGATGTTTATTGACATCAACTCAGTACATCAACTATTTTTTTAGAAATGTTATGAAAAAATGATGTTATGTTACAAATCAGCAATCCTATCGACTAATTGTTGCATGCCCAAAAGCATGTGACAACTAGTTATTTTGGATAGGAAAAACCATTACTTGTGAAATGTATTTTCATTATCGTAGATCTTGTTATTATATTTGTCTTTGTTGGTATATACATTAGTAGTCTAGAGTGGAGTCAATTTTCTGTGTGGGATGAAACTTTATGAATGTAGCAAGGTGGTCGGTCCAATATGCCTTTGCTTTGTAATACAACAAATATTTGTACTTGAATTGGTCCAAATGTGATCAATTGATGGGTTGTATACATTGAGTGCTTTGTCAATGATGTAATTCATTTTGTGGTTTTGCATATATTTTTCAAGAATGCCTTTCCTTTTGTTTTTTGTTGACATGTCAATATTGAAATCACCTAAAATGTATACAATTTTTTTTTATTGACACATATGGTTACTCCTTGAATAATGGTACAATATTCTTGAATGGGAGCGTCAGGCTTTGCATAAATATTAAATACATTTAGCTCATTGCTTTCAATAATTTTTTTTTATTGTAGTAGCTTCAATATTTGTTGTGATGTGTTATTTTATTTTTTAATGACTAGTTTTTTTTTTGTCAAGGCATTATACCACATATGTTTTGAGCATTGAAGTTGTTGGATTTGAACATGTATTTCAAGGAGGTGCATGTCTACCTCTTGTAAGCACAAGATATTAGATGACATTATATCATTGTCATTAATGATATCATTTATGTGAACCTTCAAGTTGAGTGTGTTTAGTGTACAAAAGAGCATGGATAATGTGTTATGAGAACAAGTATTGTCATTCACGAATTGCCATTTTGCATATGATTCTAGGTGGCACATTTCAAGGTGTTTTTTTTCTTTGATTTAAAAAAAATACCTCTAGCCTAGTTGCAACTACAATCATTCAAGGTGAGACCACAAACTCCTATCTCCCTACCTTCACCTTGCCACCTAACTAGGAATTAGTGAACTTTGAGGTTAGGGTGTCAATGAATCATGTCATGGAATAACAAAATAGTGCCAAACAAGTCACCACAAACAAGTCCCATAATTCAACATTCTTTTTCAAAGATTTGCAATTGATTGGCTCCAGTTTCTTTTTATACACACCATGATCTCAAGCTGAAATTGGCTCTGCTACTTTTCTTTTTTTCTAAAAGTTAACAACCCAATGGCAAAAAACAACTTCAAATAAACCAAATAAATAATTTTTTGACTTAAAATAGATTTAGAATGGCAAGTGAAGAATATCAAAGCACTATTTAAAGCCACAACTTCCCACATTAGGAACGCGATGTTCTTCCTAGGTTACATGTACAACATTTTAGAAGTGGTGCAAACAATATTAGGGATGCCCAAACATACCCCCATAGAGAAAAATAATTAAGGGTAATAATTTAAAATATCATGCCCAAGTTGGGCCACTTTGGAATTATAAGAAGAAATATATCTATCACATCAAAGTTTAACACACAATAGTCGGTTAACTTATAATTATTGTTGTTATTTTTATTTAGAGAAAATAGGTTTTGAAGGGTCCCTAAAACCTGATACAAAGATCAAGAGAAAATAAACATTGAGCACAATCTAGACAAAGAAATAGAAATAGAAGTGTTGACAGAAAGATGAAAGCCAACAGACACAAAGAGAACAAGCCAAACATTTTTCCTCACCAAAACAAGAAGTCACAATTTGAAAAAATTATATAATAGACTCCATATTGCAGCCCAAAACTAACCCAACTATGATTTTCTTTTTGTCTCACCATTACGGGAATGAAGGGTCATGTCAAAAGGGGACTGAGGAGATTTTGGTTTTTTGCATTTTTACAGTATTTCAACCCTCTTCCACCCTTGTTGCAACATCCTACCAAGAAATAACTTCAATTATAGGAGTACTCCCTCCTTAAGAGGGTAAATGAGTAATCAAGAAAGGACCAACATAATTAATAGGTACATCAATAATATGAGAAGGTGAAACAAGACCAACCAAAATAGTCTTGTAAACCCCTGTCCAAATAGTAACATTAGTCACATTAGGGACAACCCTAATAGTTTCAACAATATTACTTGCAGAATTTAATCTTGTGACACCAACTTTCTTAACAATGCCAACAACAAAATTCTTATCAATTATCTAGATAGGACCAATAGACTTAAGTCCAAGAATCTTATGCTGAGAAAAGTTAAATCATTATTTGTAATATGGCCAAGAGTATAGTCCACTTGTTTTTGAACCACACCAAAAGGAACCACAATTTCTGTTATTTCTGGGATAGAAATAATAGTAGGAGCCTGCACTTGATATGAAACACAATCTATAAGATTTGCTTCCCTTTAGAGAAATTCTTAACCAACATATAATGATGTGAAGAGGCTCCCTTTTACCAAGAGGAAGACTTTTTATGTTTAACTTTTTCAAGCCCGAATTTAGCCGCAACATGCCCTCTCATAAAGCACTTTTGACATCTAAAAGGGATGCTCTCACAGTCCAAATACTAGATCCAAGTACCTATAGGAGACTTGAGCTGGATTTCAATAGGCATCCCTTTAGAAGCATTAATGTCCACCAAAATGCAAGCAAAGGTAGAGAGCATAATATCACATGATTCCCCATCAACCATGAGAAAATCTCCAAGAGCACTACTAACTTCTTCAAAGAGAGAATCCACCTAGAGGTAAAGGGGTGGATATGGAAGCCTAACCCAAGTAGGCATCTTGCAAAAGGATTTCATATAAAGGTTGAAATCCTCATGCCAAGGCTTCATCATCAAAGGAAAATAATTCTCCCAAGTATAAAAATGCTTGGCAAAGGAAAGATGTGTCTATCTAGAACTTCATTGAACTTGGAAACAAAAAAAACCCTAGCTAAAGGAAAGATATGTACCAAGGTGGAAATGAGGGGCTCCCAATGGATGATAATACACTTATGGAGTTTGGGAAGAGAGGGCCAAAAAGCCCTAAATCTGCAAATAATTGTTTGATATGACAGGTCAAAAACTACGCAATTAATCTCAGTAGTATTCTCCTCTAGCATAATGGAAATAGATTGACAAACTGGAAATGGCACCATCTTACCTCTAAAAATTCAAGCCCCAGTCTTCTCCGCATAACTACCAATGGGAAAAGAGAGTCCACCACCATCTAGAGCATCTAATTTGGGATCCAATGGTGCACCCTTCTGCAACATGGCTACCTTAGAAGATTGACCATGAAGACCTCGCCCAACACCAGCTGTACACTCAAAAGTGTCCCACTCTAAACCCTTCTATCCAAACAATTCCATGAGTTCGGAATGCTTGGATGCCGGCTTAGAGCTCCCTATCCATGGAGTGCAAGAGAGTGTATTTCAAGTTCAAGGGCTCTCAGATGAGCCTTAGAGATACTCTTCTTGCTAGTAAACCATGCAATGGGAGGTTCCAAAGACAAGATGCAAGAATGCAAATGTCCCAAGGAGTTCCTCAAGGATGCAATGCAAATGAAAATTAAGCTAGAATGAGATGCAAAGTGGAGCTATGCTAAAACATGTATGAGAGTGTTACAATCCAAATATTAAGCTATGTGAGATAGATTATTGCAAAATAGAAGCTAAACTAACATGCAACATGAATCTAAGCTAAAATGCTATGGTATGAGAGAATGTAGACAAGAAATAGAAGTTCTCCACAAAGCTCCAAAGAAACCTGCTAGAAAACCTGCAGCATAACAATATTCAAAAATGAGGATGGGTTGAGGGGGAAAGCTCCCTCGCTTTTAAAGTCGTACGGACGGTAGAGATCAAGATGAAGATGGTGGATGATCAACGGTGGAATTCGAAAAGAGAAGTGATCCATGTGCACACACAAGTCAACCAATAGAATATAAGTTGACTTGTCACATAAGACAAAAGTCTCACAAGCCTTTTCTTTTAATTGTAAAATAGAAAAAGGACTTTATGTGTGCACTTTAAGTGGGTTAGAAGAATGGGGTGTTTTATTTAATTAAAAGGGGACATGTTCTTTTAATCAAATAATGAACTTAGGATAGCATAGTCAAACTATAGGTTATAATCAAATAAATTGATTATTAGCAATTTGGCTTAGGTAAATGATTAAATTAATTTAGCCAAAATGTTGAAAAGGGGGCTAATAGTCTAGATGACCATTTTTAGGTGATTACATTTGCCCCTCTTTGACTAATGCGTGATCAATCTGGGAACACATTATGTCAAAGAAAATCGAACCCAAGTAGGCAGTGGTAGATATAGATGTTTGATTTTGAAAAGTGAAATGCAGAAATAGATAGCAAGTCCTGAATGCACAACTTGATAGCGGTAGTATTGAACACTAGGAAGATGATGTTAGGATCCGAAAAGAATTCTAACACCTAGCAAAGCGAATAGATCGAGAGCAAGTGATAAGATCAAACAAATGCTCCTAAAAAATAGATACTTGTAGCAATCAGTGATAGAGTATTTCTGCCCCCTCGGGATCGAAATTGAAATGAGGTAAGGGGATGCAAAAACTGGCTAGACATGAGAAAATTAGAATATAGCAATGTCCAAGATGACAGATAGATGATTAGAACCCAAGAATGACTATAACAAAAATTGATAAAATGCCCCAGTTTGACCAAAGTTGACCGCGAAGGATATAGCATAAAAATTAGGTCAAAACGAGTAGAAAGGTGATTTTAGACATGAAACAGTGAATTGAAGTAGATATGAAGTATGGAAATGATGAAGACATGAAGAAATGAAGATGCCCCAGTGATGATTCAGAGATTAGACCTCAAAAGGTCAGCTAATTGCTCAAAAGAAAGTAGAATTTTAAAAGACAATTTTGACCATCAAGATGAACTCGAATTTGGATTTCGATCTCGAAAATGAATCTAGGACGTTGAAATTATTTAAGAGGTCAAAATTTTATATAATGTGATGATAAGATAGAAAAGAGATGAAGGGAAAGATTAAGAAGGTGAAAAGACATGAACAAGAAGAAAGTAAAGAAATATATGAAAGGAGTTAGCTGATATGTCCAAAAAAAAGATGAAGAGAGAGCTCTCCCCATATGCAAGAATGCAAGACTAATCTAGAAAATGAACCTAAAATGCAAGCTAATATGCAAAGTGGTTTACTAGCAAGAAGTGCATAACATTTAGACTCTTAATTTCATCATTGAGCATTTATTAGGGACATCATGAGATCATACAACCATCACTAGTATAACTATGAGGATATGAATATGATCGATATTAGATAGGTATGTGGAAATCCAATCTAAGCATTAGAGACATGTAAGTCAAGATAACTACACGATTAGATTCCCTAAGTTTAATTTAGCAAGATTACACCTGTATCAAGGCATAAGCGACAGGATAAACCCTGAGTGCGGTCTTGCAAAATAGTCAAGGATGATACATTTGTAAGTCAACGTGTTGAATAGGACCAGCATAAATGCTTACAACACTATAGAAAAACAAAAGTATACCCACAAGCAGAAATCAAGAAAATATGTCCCATGCCCCGAGTCTTCTAGTCAATGACATCCTTGAAAGACTATTAGGGAGGGAACACATGGCAAAGAAATCATCATAGACAACACACAAAGTAGATAAAGATCAGCATAGCTCAGTCGTTTAAGTGTTAAAGTGCGTGTGTGCAAGTCACTTGGCGATTTCTTCAAGACTTGATTCTGATAGTGAGAAATATCGCGACATCAAAGACCGTAGGTAAACTATTTGTAAAGTGTTAAAAAAAAACACTTGATGTCAAAGTGGGGGAAGTGTTGAGAAACACTATTTTGTGAGTTGTCAAAGAAACCCTAATGCACACGAATACCTCAATAGGCTAAGTAGCTATGCCCTCGA